>JAVJIX010000044.1:1507500-1600000 GCA_036785185.1 Paratrypauchen microcephalus | reverse complement strand
TCTACTACTGCTACTGCACCTATGACTACTATAGCTGCTACTACTACTACTACTGCTACTACTACTACTACTACAGCTACTGACTACTACTACTATTACTACTGCTACTACTGCTACTACTTCTACTGCTACTACTACTACTGCTACTTCTACTGCTACTACTGCTACTGCTACTGCTGCTACTGCTACTACTACTACTACTACTACTACTACTACAGCTACTGACTACTACTACTATTACTACTGCTACTACTGCTACTACTTCTACTGCTACTACTACTACTGCTACTTCTACTGCTACTACTGCTACTGCTACTACTGCTACTGCTACTACTGCTACTACTACTACTGCTATTGCTACTGCTACTACTACTACTGTGTTCATGGAGACCAAACCAGACCATGTTACAGGTCTGGTCTGTTTTTCAGGATATTTTTGAGCCATAAAACCAGCTGTAATTGAGGTAATAGAGCTGTTTAATGCCACACTCTGGAACATTCCAGGCAGAGCAGTGACATATCCATAGAAACAACCCCCGACGAAAAAGTTACACAGTGCACCTTTAAAGAAATCATTCAGAATTTAGATTTTAGCACTTTTTATTTTGCTTTTAAACCAAAATTATGTGTCAGTGCTAACAATAACTAGCATTCGAACGTGCACCACCTGATTCAAGCACTTTAGATCGCAAACACTTTTAAAACAGGTTCTTTAAAGCTGCACTGTGTAACTTTTTGGTTGCTTTGTCCATCGCCTGCTTGTTTCTATGGATACGCCATTGCTTTGCCTGGAATGTTCCGCAGTGTGACATTAAACAGCTCGATTTAGTTAAAAGTTGGGTTTAAAGCTCAGAAATACCTAGAAAAATAGGGATTCTGACTGTGAGCGGGGTCGCCTCTCCACAGATCTGACCTGTAACTTGGTCTGGGTTGAAGATAGAAAGGTTTAATGCCGTACTGTGGAACATTCCGGACAAAGCAAGAATGTAAAAATGTTGAAATCGAGTTGGAGTTTGCTGCTTTTTACAGATAAGAGACACGAGGACATAACGTTATCTAAAAACTCGCAGATTTTCAGATTTGATAAAGATTCAAATTGCAGTAGATGTTTAAACTACCAACTACTGGAATTCACAGAGGCCCCTGAAGGCAGCGCGAACTTTTAAGCATTTTTGACAAGAAAACAACAAATTTACTTTACGTTTTTTGCTTTAAATCTCCCAAAACAAGTCTAGAAACTTTTAAAACTGGTTCTTTAAAGGTGCACTGTGCAAATTTTTGGTTGGGGGTCCGTCACCTGCTTGTTTCTGTGGAGACGTGATTGCTTTGCCTGGAATGTTCCGCACAAACTTTAACTTTGACAAGAAAGCAACAAATTTACTTTACTTTTTTTGCTCTAAATCTCCCAAAACAAGTCAAAAACACTTTTAAAACAGCTCGATTTTATATTTATTCAGTTAAAAGTTGGGTTTTGAGATTTGATAAAGATTCAATTTGCTGTAGATGTCACCAAATACTGGAATTCACAGAGGCCCCTGAAGGCAACACGAACTTTAAGCCTTTTTGACAACAAATTTACTTTACTTTTTTTGCCCAAAATCTCCCAAAACAAGTCAAAAACGCTTTTAAAACAGCTCGACTTTATATTTATTCAGTTAAAAGTTGGGTTTAAAGCTCAGAAATATCTCGAAAAATTTACTTTTTTCGCTCTACAACTCCCAAAACAAGCCTAGAAACAGCCGCAAACGCTTTTAAAACAGCTCGACTTTACATTTATTCAGTTTAAAGTTGGGTTTTAACTGAATAAATATAAAATAAAAATAATAAAACCCAACCTTTGCGATTTGATAAAGATTCAAATTGCTGTAGATATCACCAACTACTGGAATTCACAGAGGCCCCTGAAGGCAGCACAAACTAAGTGTTTTTGACAAGAAAGCAGCAAATTTTCTTCATTTTTTCACTCTAAATCTCCCAAAACAAGTCAAAAACGCTTTTAAAACAGCTCGACTTTGTATTTATTCAGTTAAAAGTCGGGTTTTAACTGAATAAATATTAGTTTAAACCCAGCTTTTAACTGAAGTGACCTTTATCTTCGCGTGTAGTGTTAATTTTGTTGAATTTCAGGAAACAAAGACGCCGAAGGAGGCGTGTGTCTTTAAGGAGGACCTGTTTTGCGGTAATTGGACGCAGCCGCAGTATTTCCCCGACAGGTGTGATCAGATATCCGCCCCCTGCACTCACCTGTCCTCCCTCCTCCTCCTCCCTCTCTCCTTCCCTACCTCCTCTCCTCCCTCCTTCAAACCGCCTCAGACCAGTTTCACACACACACATGCTTCTCTTTAGTGTTTTCCCTGCGCTCGCTTCGGCCATGTGGACCCGAGCAGTTTGAACTCTGCAGCTTTTTCACTCACTTTTCAGAGGAAATATCGCTAGAAACCGAGCGAGACGAGGTTTGACTCAAGGTAGGACTTCGGACTCTTCGCCAGACCTGCGCTTTTTTATTGAAAAAAGTTGGTTAAAAGTTGGAAATTAACTAATATTTATTCAGTTAAAACCCAACTTTTAGCTGAATAAATATAAAGTCGAGCTGTTTTAAAAGCATTTTAGATTTGTTTTGGGAGATTTAGAGCAAAAAAAGTAAAAAAGTAAATTTGTTGTCAAAAAGGCTTAAAGTTTGTGTTGCCTTCAGGGGCCTCTGTGAATTCCAGTATTTGGTGACATCTACAGCAAATTGAATCTTTATCAAATCTCAAAACCCTACTTTTAACTGAATAAATATAAAGTCGAGCTGTTTAATGTCATACTGTGGAACATTCCAGGCAAAGCAATCACGTATCCATAGAAACAAGCAGGCGACAGACCCCCACCCAAAAAGTTACACAGTGCAGCTTTATAGAACCTGTTTTAAAAGCGTTTGCGGCTGTTTCTTGACTTGTTTTGGGAGATTTAGAGCAAAAAAGTAAAGTCAATTTGTTGTTTTCTTGTCTAAAAAACATCAAGTTCGTGCTGCCTTCAGGGGCCTCTGTGAATTCCAGTGGTTGGTGACATCTACTGTTCTGCAATCTGAATCGTTATCAAATCACAAAGGTTGGGTTTTAACTAATATTTATTCAGTTAAAACCCGACTCTTAACTGAATAAATATAAAATCGAGCTGTTCTAAAAGCGTTTTTGACTTGTTTTGGGAGATTTAGGGCGAAAAAGTAAAGAAAATTTGTTGCTTTCTTGTCAAAAATGCTTAAAGTTTGTGCGGAACATTCCAGGCAAAGCAATCACGTATCCATAGAAACAAGCAGGCGACGGACCCCCAACCAAAAAGTTACACAGTGCACCTTTATAGAACCTGTTTTAAAAGCGTTTGTGATGGTTTCTAGACTTGTTTTAGGAGATTTGGAGCAAAAAATGTACAGTAAATTTGTTGTTAAAAAGGCTTAAAAGTGTGAATTCCAGTATTTGGTGACATCTACAGCAATTTGAATCTTTATCAAATCTCAAAACCCTACTTTTAACTGAATAAATACAAAGTCGAGTCTGTTATCTGTAAAAAGCAGCAAACTCCAACTCGATTTCAACATTTTACGTTCTTGCATTTAGAGCGAGAAACAGTACGGCATTAAATTTGTTGCTTTCTTGTCAAAAATACTTCAGGTTCATGTTGCCTTCAGGGGCCTCTGTGAATTCCAGTATTTGGTGACATCTACTGCAATTTGAATCTTTATCAAATCAGTTAAAACACGGCTTTTAACTGAATATACAGGAAAGTCGAGCTGTTTTAAAAGCGTTTTAGATTTGTTTTGGGAGATTTAGAGCAAAAAAAATGTGTTGCTTTCTTGTCAAAAATGCTTAAAGTTTGTGCGGAACATTCCAGGCAAAGCAATCACGTATCCATAGAAATAAGCAGGCAATGGACCCCCATCCAAAAAGTTACACAGTGCAGCTTTAAAGAACCTTCATTTGGAATTTAAATTTTAGTGTTTTAGTTGCTTTTTTATTTTGCTTTTAACCAAAATTATTTCTCAGCTGAATTAAAAAACTGAAATTACGTCAATATTTACGTCTTAACCCATTGATAAAATCTCGAAAATAGGAAATTGCAATACTAAAGAACAGACTCGATACTCAATACCGATTTCGTTACCCAAATGATGATTTTAAAAGCTCTTTTTTTACACAATATTGTAATTTTCAACACAAAATAATACCATTTGTTTGCAGGCAGTGAAGATGGCCAAGCTTCTAGTATAAAAACTTACTGTGATAATGTAAAAAGTGGTCAAAAAAGTCTAAAATTTATTCTAAAATTCAAATAAAAATCGTTTAATGATTACACGGAAAAGTTTTAACCCCGTTTGTTTATGATACCATGTGGTTTTACAGCAGAAACACAAATCAAACTCGTTGCCAGTGAAATACTAATTGCTACGACTGGAATGTTTCACAGTATGGCTTTAACCTTTCTGTTTCCACGGAGACCAAACCAGACCAAGTTACAGGTCAGCTCTGTGGAGAGGCGACCCCGCTCACTGTCAAAATGTCTGTTTTTCTATGTATTTCTGAGCTTTAAACCCAATTTTTAACTGAATAAATATAAAGTTGAGCTGTTTAATGTCATACTACGGAACATGACATATCCATAGAAACAAGCAGGTGACGGACCCCCAACCAAAAAGTGACCTAGTGAACCTTTAAAGAACATGTTTTAAAAGCGTTTGTGACTGTTTTTAGACTTTTTGGGGGAGATTTTAGAACAAAAAAAGAAGTAAATTACATTCTTGCTTTGTCCGGAATGTTTCACAGTATGGCTTTAAACCTTTCTTTTTCCACGGAGACCAAACCAGACCAAGTTACAGGTCAGATCTGTGGAGAGGCGACCCCGCTCACAGTCAAAATGTCTGTTTTTCTTGGTATTTCTGAGCTTTAAACCCAACTTTTAACTGAAAAAAACTAAAGTAGA
Organism: Paratrypauchen microcephalus; assembly: GCA_036785185.1. Taxonomy (NCBI): domain Eukaryota; kingdom Metazoa; phylum Chordata; class Actinopteri; order Gobiiformes; family Gobiidae; genus Paratrypauchen; species Paratrypauchen microcephalus. The sequence continues at coordinate 1,595,044 of JAVJIX010000044.1, read as the reverse complement.
GCAGTTTAAAGTCACACTGCAGAACATTCCAGGCAGAGCAATGACGTATCCATAAAAACAAGCAGGCGAGACACAAAGTTACGCAGTGCAGCTTTAAGAAAATGTTAAGAAAAAGTCAAAAGTAAAGTAAGAGTACTGTTACATTGTCAAAAACCCAAGTAGGAGTAAAAGTATGCAGTCTAAAAGTACTCAGAGAAGTACAAGTTTATTTTGAAGTCATGCTAATTGCTACGTGTATTTACAAAAATAAAACCTCGAAAGCTCTCGAGCGTTTACAAGTTCAAACTGGTTCACAGATCGGCCCTGAGGAAAGATCTAAAGTTCTGGGTTTGGTTCATTCGTTTGTAAAATGTGGAGATGATAAAACTGCTTTTGAATTCAGTTTAAAAGCTTTTCTACATGGAGATTTTGTTTATTACTGTGTCGGGAATGTTTCACAGTATGGCATTAAACCTTTCTATCTCCATGGAGACCAAACCAGACCAAGTTACACGTCAGACCTGTGGAGAGGCGGCTGATTTTCTAGCTATTTTTGAGCCCTAAAATCACCTGTAATTGTAAAACCGCATTTTGTGTAACTTTTCTGGTTTTGAGGGTTTGCCGTACACTTGTCTTGATTGAAATGTTCCACAATATGGCATTAAACCTTTCTATCTTCACGGAGACCAAACCAGACCAAGTTACAGGTCAGATCTGTGGAGAGGCGACCCCGCTCACAGTCAAAATGTCTGTTTTTCTTGGTATTTCTGAGCTTTAAACCCAACTTTTAACCGAATAAACGTAAAGTCGAGCTGTTTAAAGTCACACTGCGGAACATTCCAAGCAGAGCAATGACGTATCCATAGAAACAAGCAGGCGACGGACCCCCAACCAAAAAGTTACACAGTGCACCTTTTAAAGAACCTGTTTTAGAAGCGTTTGCGTCTGTTTCTAGACTTGTTTTGGCAGATTTTAGAGCAAAAAACATGAAGTAAATTACGTTCTTGCTTTGTCCGGAATGTTTCACAGTATGACTTTAACCTTTGTGTTTCCATGGAGACCAAACCAGGCCAAGTTACAGGTCAGATCTGTGGAGAGGCGACCCCGCTCACAGTCAGAACGTCTGTTTTTCTTGGTATTTCTGAGCTTTAAACCCAACTTTTAACCGAAGAAATGTAAAGTAGAGCAGTTTAAAGTCACACTGTGGAACATTCCAAGCAAAGCAATGACGTATCCATAGAAACAAGCAGGCGAGACACAAAGTTACGCAGTGCAGCTTTAAGAAAATGTTAAGAAAAAGTCAAAAGTAAAGTCAGAGTACTGTTACGTTGTCAAAAACATTCTTGCTTTGTCCGGAATGTTCCACAGTATGGCATTAAACCTTTCTATCTCCATGGAGACCAAACCGGACCACATTACAGGTCAGATCTATGGAGAGACGACCCCGCTCACAGTCAGAACGTCAGTTTTTCTAGGTATTTTTGAGCTCTAAAACCACCTGTAATTGAATAAACGTAAAGTAGAGCTGTTTAAAGTCACACTGCGGAACATTCCAAGCAGAGCAATGACATATCCATAGAAACAAGCAGGCGACGGACCCCCAACCAAAAAGTTACACAGTGCACCTTTTAAAGAACCTGTTTTAAAAGCGTTTGTGACTGTTTCTAGACTTGTTTTGGCAGATTTTAGAGCCAAAAACATGAAGTACATTACGTTCTTGCTTTGTCCAGAATGTTTCACAGTATGGCTTTAACCTTTGTGTTTCCATGGAGACCAAACCAGACCAAGTTACAGGTCAGATCTGTGGAGAGGCGACTGATTTTCTAGCTATTTTTGAGCCCTAAAATCACCTGTAATTGTAAAACTGCATTTTGTGTAACTTTTCTGGTTTTGAGGGTTTGCCGTACACTTGTGTTGATTGAAATGTTCCACAGTATGGCATTAAACTCATCTTTATCCATAATACAAGCACGTGACGCCACCTGGTCCTGATCTGCGGAGAGGCGAGCCCGCTTAAAAAGTCCAAATGTGTGCCTTAAATTTCAAGGTATTTGCAGGCAATAAAACAGCGTTTGTTAAATCAGTGCAAGATGCTCCACGTAACGTTAATGCCATACTGCGGAACATTCTGGGTAAAGCAGAAACAACAGGTGAAAAGTTACACATTGCAGCTTTAAGGGTCGTATCTGTTCCGACCGGAGCCACGTGAGCCGCTGTTTAATCGTTGACAGAGTGTGACACAAGTCCTGTTTGAGTTTGAGAAAGCCCAGCAAAAAGTACAATTACCAACAAAATTAAAATGAATATACAAAAATACACAAATGATACTAAATAAAAGTACAGTAAAAGTGAATTGTACTTCATAAAATTGCAAGAACCAGCGTCCTTTTTGTATTTTCAGTCAGTACAATTATTTCATATTTAAAATGTTTAATGTTTAATGTATTTAGGAGGGTTTGAGAAATCCTAGTTGCTGCAGAATGTACAAATACCAACAAAATTACAATGAAATTAAATCTACAATTAATAATAAATAAAAGTACCATAAAAGTGAACTGTATTAAATAAAATGGCAAAAACAAGTAGATACAGACACTTACTACGTACAGTTATTTAGTATTTAAACAGCTTTGTGGTAAAAACTACAAAATTACAATTAAATGCATATACAAAAATGGATAAATATACTATATAAAAGTACCATAAAGTGAATTGTACTTAATAAAATGGCAAGAAACGAGGACAGAGACGTTTATTTTGACTTTTCAATCTTTTTACGTACAATTATTTAGTATTTAAACCACATCTTTGTATTTAGGAGGGTTTAAGTCCGAGGGAGGCGTCCAAAATTACAATAAATTAAATTAATATACACAAATGTATAAATAATACTATATAGAAGTACCATAAAAGTGAATTGTACTTAATGAAATGGCAAGAAACAAGGAGAGACACAGAATATTTTGTATTTTCAATCTTTTTACATCCAATTATTTAAACTGCTTTGCTGCAAAAAGTACATTTATCAACAAAATTACAATTAAATTAAATGCATATACAAAAATGTATAAATAATACTATATAGAAGTACCATAAAAGTGAATTGTACTTAATGAAATGGCAAGAAACAAGGAGAGACACAGAATATTTTGTATTTTCAATCTTTTTACATCCAATTATTTAATTATTTAAACTGCTGCAAAAAGTACATTTATCAACAAAATTACAATTAAATTAAATGCATATACAAAAATGTATAAATAATACTATATAGAAGTACCATAAAAGTGAATTGTACTTAAAATAGTATTTTTTTTCAGTCTTCTTACATACAACAGTGTCCAGAAAGGCGCCTAATAAATAAAATGTAAAAAAAAAAAAGTATTTAAACAGCTTCTTTGTATTTAGCAGCGTTTGAGAAATCCTAGTCGCGGCAGAAAGTGAAATTACCAACAAAATTACAATAAAATTAAATTCTAATACAAATAATGTTAAATAAAAGTACCATAAAAGTGAACTGTACTAAATAAAATTGCAAGAAACAATGTCCTTTTTGTATTTTCAGTCTTTTTACATACAAATATTTAAAATATTAAGTATTTAAACAGCTTTGTTGTAAAAAAAACTACAATTGCCAGCAAAATTACAATTAAATTAAGTGCATATACAAAAATATACAAATCTTATTAAAGAGAAATACCATAAAAGTGACTTGTACTTAATAAAATGGTGAGGGACAAAGTCCATTTTGTATTTTCAATCTTTTTACGTACAATTATTTAGTATTTAAACTGCATCAGATTTTGAGAAATCGTAGTTGCTGCAAAACGTAAAATGCAGAATTCCCAACAAAATTACTTACAAAATTAAATGAATACTTACAAATACATACATTTATAAATAAAATAAGCAGTATTAGAATAGAATTGACTTGTACTGATGGCAATTGAAGGTGGACGTGCAGATCTTTTAGTGTTTTAGTATTTTCAATCTTTTTACACGGAATTACCGTCCCACCCGCCGCTCCCACAATCCATCAGGAACACGGACTCACCGGATATGGAAGAGAAATTTGTTTGATCAGATTTTGAATTTGAAATAACGTTGAATTTCTCACTTTGAATTTTTTAACTCTGGAAAAAACATGTTTGAATTATTTATATTTTGTATTTTAGTTGCTGAAATTAAAAGTGTACATTTTATATTTTAAAATCACCTTTTAAATATTCAGCACAAATATTTTCAAGCCCTCAATTTCAACGGTCAAAATTCAGAGTGTAAAATTCGCAGCGAAGATCCAAGATGCCAAGGCAGAAGCAGTCGATCCTGTGTGATCCGATCTAATTCAGTAACAAACAGGAAATGGTGCAGTGAAGCGATCTGATTGGTCAGAATTTGCCTCATCAAAACCTCATCTCTTTGATTGGTTAAGTGTAAACCCCGCCCACAGATGAGAACCATTAGGAGACCTCTGTCCTCCTCACTCACACAAGATCGATTGCTTCTGCCTTGGCGTTTTGGATCTTTGCTGTGAAATTTAACACTCTGAATTTTGACTGTTGAATTTGACGGTTTGAAAATATCTGTGTTGAATATTTAAAAGGTGAATTCTGAATTTGAAACATATTGAAAAAGTACTTGCACTTAAAATTTCAGAATAAAAATAATCCAAACATGTTTTTTCAAAGTGAGAAATTTAGTGGGATTTAAAATTTCAAAATCTAATGAAACAAATTCTCTTTAAATCACTACTAAAATCTCACCTGTTCCATCTGGTGTTTTCTTCAGATTTGTTTGTAAAATGTCCAAAAAAGATCAATATTAGGCTGAATTATTATTATTTATTTATTTTTTAATTAAAATGTATTTTTTGGTTTGAAATAGGTGTTGCTATTGGTGGATTTGGACCTAAAACCTGATATTTCTAAAAGTATTCTCACGTTTTTCTGAATACAAAATTTGAAATTATATTTTTGAATAAAATATATTTATTTTATTTTTAATTTGTGTTTTTTCTCTCCCTTTCTCCTTTCTCTCTCCCTTCTCCCCCTCTTTCTCTTCTCTTCCTTCTTATCCTTCCCCTCCTCATCCCTCTCTCTCTCCGCCTCTTCTCCCCCTCTCCCTCCCTCTTTTCCCTCCCTCTTTTTCCTCCCTCTCTCACAGAAACACACTCCAGGTTCAGGAGGAACGAGGAAGTTCAAATGTACCGAATGTTCCAAAGCCTTTAAATACAAACACCACCTGAAGGAGCATCTGCGCATCCACAGCGGTCAGTACGACACAACACACACAACGCACAACTAACGCACAACTAATGCACAACTAACGCACAACTAACGCACAACTAACACACAACTAACACACAACTAACACACAACTAACACACAACACACACACACAACTAACACCTAACGCACAACTAACACACAACACACACACACACACAACGCACAACTAACACACAACGCACAACTAACACACAACTAACACACAACACACACACAACGCAAAACACACACAACGCAGAACTAACACCTAACGCACAACTAACACCTAACGCACAACTAGCACCTAACGCACAACTAACACACACACAACGCACAACTAACACACAACTAACGCACAACTAACACACAACTAACACACAACTAACACACAACGCACAACTAACACACAACTAACACACAACGCACAACTAACACACAACACACACACAACGCACAACTAACACACAACACACAACACACACACACACTAACTAACACAACGCACAACTAACACACAACACACACACAACGCACAACTAACACACAACGCACAACTAACACACAACGCACAACTAACACACACAACGCACAACTAACACACAACTAACACACAACACACAACTAACACACAACTAACACCTAACGCACAACTAACACACAACGCACAACTAACACACAACGCACAACTGACACACAACTAACACACAACACATACAACACAAACATACAACTAACACACAACACAAACACACAACACACAACTAACACACTGAAGGCACATCTAACACACAACACACCTAACGGTCAGTACGACACAACACACACACAACACACAACTAAAACACAACACAATCATACAACACACAACGCACAACTAACACACAACACAAACACGCTACACAAACACCACCTGAAGGAGCATCCACAGCGGTCAGTACAACACAACACACACAACGCACAAATAACACACAACACATACAAATAACACACAACTAACACACAACGCACAACTAAGACACAACGCACAACTAAGACACAATGCACAACTAACACATAACTAACACACAACACAAACACAGCGGTGAGTATCTGAACACAACACTCTGACTCCTTCACATGTGCCTGTTCATAGTCTGTGTACTGTGGGTGTGGAAAGTATTCAGACCCTTAAAATGTTTCCCTCTGTTATATTGCTCCATTTGCTAAAATCATTTAAGTTCACATTAACGTACACACTCCATATTGACCAAAAAACAAACAAACACAGAATTGTTGCCATTTTTGCAGATTTATTAAAAAAGAAAAAGTGAAATCTCACATGGTAGTATTAAGTATTCAGAGCCTTTGCTCAGTGTTTAGTAGAAGCTCGTACAGCCGTGAGTGTTTTTGGAGGAGGGGGACTGCACCACCTGCATTTGCCCCACACAAGTGATTGACCATGAGCGCACGGAGCAGGATATGCACTTTTCTACGGTTCTGATGGTAACCTACTGGTGACTAACTAATTTAGTCACAAAATGAAATGGAGCTGATGACAGACAGGGTATGAAAACACTTTAGGACGGCGCTGTGAACGGCCTCGTGTGAATGAGCTTTTGTACAGATCAAACCAAACTTTAGAGCAGCGCGAAGTGAGCGAGGGGCTGTGCATCCGGACGGCGCACCGTGTTATGAATGTGAAGTGTTTATCATTCTATTATTTCCAAATAAAAGAAGCCTTGAGCTAGAGCTGGGCGATATGGCCTAAAAATAAAATCAGATTTTTTTTTTTAACAAAAATCCGATTTTAATCAATTTTTCTCTGCCCTACTCAAAAACAAATACCAGATGACAGACAAATGGCTCAAAATAATGCAGTGTTCTTTTATAAAACAAATACATTACACCTTGCATCAATTAAGCTGTTGTTGTTTTTAAAAAAATGTATCACTTGAAGACCCTTACCTACAGCACTGTGCAGTGTGTGTACAGCTGTGGCAACTTCAGAAAAATATTTGCGTCTTGGTAGCACATACTTCGGGTCCAAAACTTTCACCATGTTAATGAATCCGGGCTTTTCCACAGTATATATTGGCACCATGTCTTTTACAATATACATCGCAGTAGCGTGTGTGATTGCCTTCCATCGTGGCCCGGGCTTATCATATGGCTCACAGTTCGAAAATGTTTCAGGGACTGTTGCTTGTTTGACTTTGGGCGGTGTGCTCGCGCTGTGGCTATTTTCATTCCGTTCGGACCTGCATTTCTCCCCAGTGTTGCCAACTTAGCGACTTTGTCGCTATTTTTAGCTACTTTCTGGACCCCCCTAGCGAGAAAATTAGACAAAAGCGACTAGCGTCAAATCTAGCGACTTTTTCTGGTGATCAGAGGCTCCAAGATCGCGGGAGGGGGAAAAATAATTGCGCCGTTTTCTCTCTTTCCCCGTTCAGAGAAAGAGACAGAGAGACACAGACAGAGAGGGGCAGTGGAAGAGACACTCACCAGTATCTCCTCTGCTCCCTCCCATCTCGTCAGATCGCCTCGGAGTCTGGTCATTCCTCTCTCTGTTTCTGTCATTCAGTTTCTCTCGTCACGTGCATATCCCTCTCATTCTTTAGAGCATTTCTTTTTTCTCCTCTTGTATTCAATCGCAATGCCACAACCAAAAGTGTATACACAAAAGTACAGACGGGAGTGGGAAAAAGCTAGTTGTACAGCACAGAAAAGTTTTAAAAAGCTAGTTCTTTAGCACAAAAAAATAAAAAAAAAATAAAAAAGCTTTAGTTAAACTACAGCACAAAAAAAAAAAAACACACAAAATAAAAAAGCAAGCTATAGATCTTGGACTACAGCTACAAAAAAAATATCTAAAAAATAAAAAACAAATAAAAAATAAAAAACAAACAAGTATATGTAATAACAACACCAATAAAATCTCACGTTTGGATTGGACCGCTCGCTCGTCTAGCTACTTTTAGCTACTTCTGGGCGGGCCAATAGCTACTTCCGATGCTGGGGAGTTGGCAACACTGTTTCTCCCACTCCGCTGCGTGCCTCTGCTTTATGCACTAGAATAAATTTGTCGCGCTGCTTCCTTTGGTTGCAACAGCTTTTGAACAGATCTATATAACAGATGTAGCGACACGTTTGTTTGGTACAAGCTCCGGCTTTCCCTCACTCGCTAGCCGTGCTAGCTCGTACAATGTTTGGGTGCGCCCCGCTAACTTACCCATGTAGAACCTGGCCGTGCATCTTAGTTCCGCTTGCATGTAAAAAATAATTAAAAAATAAATTTTCACAAAAACACATCATCCTGAACTGTAAATTCGAATTAATCAATTTAAAGGAGAATTAACGTTTTTTACAATCTGAGCCTTATTTCGGTAATAAAACAAGTTGTGGATAAATCTCGGATTAGAGGCACTTTTGACTCAAACAAAAGTGTAGACTAAGACAGTGAGCTTCTATGATTTGAAAAGTGTAAAGTTTGTGTTATTTTGGTGACTGCAACATCGTGCCCCGACCACTCACGTTAACGGATATCGCTAATCTAAAACATCTCCGGGTGATGTTTTAGGCTAATCTAAACACTGAGAGTGTGTCACTACACCCTCAGTCTGCTCACCTGATATTCAGGCGCGGCACACCTTCTGCAGAGCTCCACGCCCACAGATAGAACCCAATCACTCTGAAAGATCTGGGAGAGTTTTTCAGCACAAACTTCAGTGAAACGTCACAGCTCCACTCAGGTTTCCTCTTCCCTGATCCTGCAGTGACACACGTCCAGACGTCCAGACCGTCTCTGTTAATGTTTAAAAGCACAAACAGACACGTGTGGAGTTTTAAGCTCAGGTAAAAGGGCACTCTGTGACTGAAAACTGTAAACTGTATCTCTGAAGTTTACACTCAGAATTTTGACTCTTGAATTTGAGGCTTGAAAATATCTGAATATTTAAAAGGTGAAATTTTTACTCTGATTTTGAAACGCATTGAAAAAGTACTTGCACTTAAAATTTCAGCAACAAAAATTCTGAATAAAAATAATTCAAACATGTTTTTTCAGTTAATTCAAAGTGAGAAATTGGGATTTAAAAATCAAAATTTTATGAAACAAATCTTCAAATCACTACTAAAATCCTGTTCCTCTGGTGTTTTCTACAGCGTTGCTTCAGATTTGTTTATAAAGTGTCTAAAAAAGATCAATATTAGTCCGAATTATTATTTATTTTTGGTTTATTTATTTATTTTATTAAAATGTATTTTTTCGAGTTTCGAAATAGGTGTTGCTACGGGAAGATTTGAACCTCAAACCTAATATTTCTATAAGTATTCTCACGTTTTTCTGAATACAAAGTAATTTGAAGTTACGACAAATCAAAATTATTTTATTGTTAATTTGTGTTTTTTCCTCTCTTCCTCTTTTGTAATCCTCTTTTCCCTCCCCTCGCACTCTCCTCTTCCTCCTCTTAAAAAGAAAAAAGGTGATTCAAACACCTATTGGATAAATATGGATACGTTTAATGAAATGTAGGTTTCATTTAACCATTAAACATTTATAATTAAAGCATTGCTCATTATTGGTTTGTCATTAATGGACTATGTCATAAAACATACACAAATTCTACTTCGTGGTTTAGTCCAGGTTTGGTCCAGGTTTGGTCCAGGTTTGGTCCAGGTTTGGTCCAGGTTTGGTCCAGGTTTGGTCCAGGTTTAGTCCAGGTTTAGTCCAGGTTTATTCCAGGTTTGGTCCAGGTTTTTTGGCTGGCAGTCAGGCTGACTTCGGGGCTATTTTTCATTCTGAATAGACGCGTTTTTGGTCATTAGAATGTCTGGAATAATAATCGATCAGCTGATAAGGCAATATATTGATCAGGGGTTGACACAGGGGGAGATTACGTCTTTTAATTCGGGATAATTTCAAGATTAGTCCGCGGCACCTCCGCAGAAGACTGGCCCGGCTTCCTCTTTACCGACGGAGATACAGTGTTTTCTCGAGATCACGGAATAAGTTTTGTTTAAATTGTGTCGTTTTCTCGAGATCTCGAGTAAATTTTTTTGGCATTAAGGTGGAAAATAATCATTACGAACGTGGCCTCTGTCGGCTTCCGTACTTCTCTGCAGTCTTTGAAATTTTAAATTTCATCCAGTTCTCCCCGTGTCTTTTTGACTTAAAAATCACTTCAGCTAAAATAATAAATGGTCATGTATTCAATCCAAAATTTTATTTCTATGGCACATTTTCATAAACAAAGACATACTGTATGCCACGTTTACATGAGCGCTTTAATTCCGATTAAAAGTAAGTTCATTCCGAATAAGAATTAATTTGCTTTAAAAAGACCATGTAAACACTTCATTCTTACTGAAAATTATTTAAAATTAAACTTGATTCTGAATTAATTGAGTGGTTTAAAGCCGAATTAATTTATTCCTCGATCATGTAAATGTTTATTCCGCTTAAAAATAATACCGGTCATTCAGCGATCGTTGGGTCACCCTTCTGACGCGATGACGCACGGCGAGATGGCGACCCTGAGCAAACGTTGTTCTCGAACCGAAACGATTATTTTAATAAATTTGCTGGAAGAACGACAAATAATGAAAAGAAAACATAAAAACGAACCAAGATGACAAACCGCCGGTGATCGTGCATTTTCTTCCGGTCGACGTAAATACGTTTGTGTCCCTGTCCAATCAGAACCTTTCCCGACCCCCAGACGTTGAGCGGAATTAAATATTTAAATGATTTAACGAGTTTTCCATGTAAATCTCATTTCGGAATTATTATTTCCATGTAAACTCGAAGGAGAATAGGAACAATTAATTCAGAATTTTAAAAAAAACATGTAAATGTGGGCCAACTTAGTAATATCAAATAAATAAAATGGTAAAATAGATTGTATAGTGAACTTACCTCTTACCATTTATTCATTTGTTCCTCTTTTGTCGGTGTTTTCCAGGTGAGAAACCGTACGAATGCTCCAACTGCCACAAGCGTTTCTCTCACTCGGGCTCGTACAGCTCCCACATCAGCAGCAAAAAGTGCGCTCCCGCCCACTTCCCCAATGGCCTGCACCACCCGCCCCTGAAACCCCACCAGATCGCCGCCTCCTCCGCCCACGTCGCCATAGCGCCCGCCAGAAACATGGACAGCAAACCCCTCCAAGAACACATCCCCGTCACCCAAATCAAAACGGAACCCGTGGAAGAAGATATCAAACCTGTGGTGGTCCCTCCCGTCAATGGTATTAACAGATCGGCAGCGGGGACGGGCTTATCTCAAGGCGTCGCCATGGTGCTTCCAACTGTAGGACTAATGTCGCCGATTGGGATCAACATTAATGATTTGCAAAACGTTCTCGGAAAAGTGTTGGTGAATGGGACGCAAGGGAAGCAGGGATTTGTAGTCCAACAGCCGCAGCAACAGATCATTAGCTTACCGGCGTTTGTGGATCACGACGGGACTACAAAAATCATCATAAACTACAGTATTAGCCCGACCGCTGCTACGACGGCCAACACGCAACCAGCTTCGATTGTGGTGAAAAACAGCCCGCCGGCAGCATCAGCGGTTCCCATAGTAGCAGCGGCTCCGATCCCAAGTAAAACGGAGCAGTCGTGCACGTCGGATGTACAAGAATTTCCAACTGATTTGAGTGTTTTGAAAAAAGTGAAGGAGGAGCCAGTTTCAGAGCTGATTTCGGACGATTTGGGGATTGTAATTAGCAAAACGGAATCAGTAGCAGAAATGCCAAAAACGTCGGATTGCTTATTGTGCGACGAGTGTCCAGAACATTTAGAAGCGGTCCACTTGCTACAGCATCGTAAAGCGGCAAACTGTGAAGCTGTTGATAGCGCAGCCTTAGATCCTTCTTTCGCGGATTTACTAAGCGAAGCTGGCGTGGCGTTGGACGAACCAAGCCCGGCGGACGATGTTCTGTCCGTGCTGAAATCCGCGTACTCTTCCGATTCACTGCCAAGTCAGGCGGCGTTGGAAAAGCTAGCGGTAAAAGTTAGCATACCTGTGGAGGTGGTACGGAAGTGGTTCGCGAAAATGAACAAAGACAGGAAGAAGGTTGTGGTGAAGAATTTGGAGCAGGCGCAGGATTTGTCTATTAAAGGAAAAGCAAATCGGATAGACCTGGAAATACAGGAAGAGCTACAAGATGAGGAGGAAAAGGAGGAGTGCTTAGAGTCTAAAGATGACTCAACAATGCAAGAAACTCCAAAAGCGGACGTCGTAGCGATAGATGAACCAGAAAATAAAGAATCAATAGAGGAGAGTGCAAAGGAAGACGATATTGCAAAGGAAGACGATATCGCAATGGAAGACATCACCCAAGAGGCCGACGATGCAATGAAAGAGCCCGCAAAAGAGAGCGAAACTGAAAACGTGGATGATAATTTGACAGTAGAAAATTCAAATGCCGAAGTTGTAATAGATAAAAACGCGAAGGATTTAACAGAAAAAAAATCGCAGTCTTGCAGCACTTCTCCAGCTCCTTCTAGCCCCAAAGATTATTCACAAATCACTATCAAAACCGAACCAGAGGAGCCAAGTGAGTCGGAATCTACACCCGAACCATTGGACTTGTCATTACCGAAATCGGCAACTCCAGAACGCCCAACCAAAACGTGTAAAGAAACCGCGACGGAAGAAAAATCGCCAAAAGACAACACCAAATCGCAAAACCCAACGCAGACGGTTCAGCTGCTCCAAAACTTGTCCAAACTGGAGACGACGCCATTGAATTTAGCCTGTATCAGTAAAGACCAGTTGGAGCCACGGGCGCTGTACGTGACCACGCCCCAAAGCGGGAATTCGAACTTCGTCACAGCGACGCAGATCCCGACGCTGGTGGCGATCGCCGGGCAGGGGACGGTCGGGTGTCTCAGTGCGATAAACCCGACCACCAAACAGAGAACCATCCTGATCCCACAACTCACCTACACCTACGCGCCCCCTGCTGGTAGCTCCACCACGGGCAAGACCGTACTGCTCAACGGGCACAAGGCTATCAAGGTACGTGGACAGGTTCATTTACTTTATTATGGCTTTGTTTGGTGGGAGAGTGCCTGTGGGAAAAAGGATCGTTTTACATCAGTTAAGTGGCAGTTTGTGAAGGAAAGTTGGAAATTCCAGAAAGTTCTGAGTTCTCAATTTAAACAGCCATAGAACGAAATGAAGATGTTTTGTTCAATTAGTAATGTCAGATATTAAGAATTTATTAAATCAGACGACCTTTGGCCCTTGTTGGTCGCCAGGTAACAGTTAAAGAATTACTTCTGTCTGCTGCCTGTATCCAACCAGGAAATAAAATGATTCTTTTTTTTTTCAAAAACCTATGAAATTATGTTGTATATGGTTTAAGAGTTTAAAAATGTAACACATTTTGCAAACCAGTGTTAAAGTTTTTAGTTTGGTGTGTGTAGAATCCCTCAGTCGTCCAGGTAGAATCCACGACAAAAGGAGAAATTCAATTTGTCGACTGGACAAAAGTTTATTTGGTTGAATCCGTTTCTCAGCTCATCCAAGCTGCTTCTTCAGTTCTGGTCAGACGTTGGTGGACACTGCCTATATCTGCCAGAAGGGGGCACTAACTACAATGAAATGACTCTGAGACTACCACACCTACTTGCTAACAGTTTGTGTTAGGCTACGTTTATATGATGACGGTCTGAACAGAAAACGCAAAAGTGGTGTCGTGTCTTCACTTTTTAGACGAGCGTTTAGACAAGTGTTTTCAGGAGGAAATCTGTGTGCATACGGTGACCCAAAAGTGTGTGGAATTGGATTGGGTATGCATGCCAGGCGGCTAGGTGGTGCTGTGATACATTATCACTATGTCCGCGCACATGCGTAGAATCTTCCTTCTCATCTGCGCCGCGAAAAGCAAAACAAAACATGGCTACCGGTAGAAAAAAATAATTTCGTGTGGTCAGTTCAACTGTTGCTTCAGTCCACGTTAGACTACAAAGCAACGAAGGCGCAACAAGGTGTGGACATAAACAAGGTATGTGACGTAAACACATACGCAACTTCAGCAGATTTGACCAGAGTTTTGCGTCTTGGGCAGTGTAGATGAAAACGCTACGGCGGAGCGTATTCAAGTTTTTCAGTTTGGAGGGTGGTATCAGTTTTTTGCGTTTTTAAGCCCCCAAAACGCCATCACTGTCTAAACTAAAGGCACTTCCGATGAAATATTTTGTCGTTTTTACCCGTAAGCGTTCTGGTGTAAACAGGCCCTTAGTTAGGTAGGTCTATTAGATCTGCAGTGGGAGTGGAGTGTGGGTCTTGTTAGCAGAACCATTCAGGACCATAATGGTGTTTTCACACCTCTGGACCTGACCTGCTGCCCTATTGTTTTCTTTGTTTGTTTTGATTTAGGTTTGAGGATAGAGTTATAGATGGAGACAAATGATGTCTGAGACCTCCATTTCTGTTCAAGGAAGGATTCTCTTTCTGGACAAAAAAGCCTCTTTAACTCCCCTCTCAGACCTGGACCTCACTGTGTTCAAAGGAGTGGCCCGTGACTTTTAGGTGGAGATGTACGGCAGACTGGGGTCCTTTTAGGTGGAGATGTACGGCAGACTGGGGTCCTTTTAGGTGGAGATGTACGGCAGACTGGGGTCCTTTTAGGTGGAGATGTACGGCAGACTGAGGTCCACTTTACGGCAGATTTTAGTCTGGTGTGCATGTTCTCCATATTCTTGGTTAGTTCCCGTTTAGAGTTTAAGTAACGGCAATATGAAATGCTAAATATAGTACTTCATCTCATGTTCAGTAGTAACAGGTTTAATTTGTTTTCTGGTTTCAGATTGAGAAGAAGGAGAAGGTGGTGAGCGGTCAGAAGAGTGCGCCCCCTGGAGGAGGACAGGAGAACGACGACTCAAAGAAGAGGAAAATGGGAGACCAGGGGGTGTTTCCCTGCGACCTGTGCAACAAAGTGTTCCAGAAGGCCAGCTCCCTGCTCAGGCACAAATACGAACATACAGGTACTGCGAATACTACTACTACTGCGAATACTGCTACTGCTAATACTACTACTGCTAATACTGCTACTACTACTACTGCTACTACTACTACTGCAACTGTTACTGCTATTTCTGATATTACTACTACTAGTTTATGGCAAAAATATTTAATTTTAATGAGATGAAGACAAGGAATTATTACAAAGTTTAAAAGCATTTCTTCAGATAATTTAGTTTTAAATGTGCAGAAATAAAATATCTGCAACTTTTTATTTGTAACATTGACAAATTATTATGGCTCATTTAAGGATTTAGATCCAAAACTGTGTTCACTGTGACTTAAAACACTTGTGTATGTTCAGAAGAAAGACCTGCGATTCAACCAGGACTGAACCAGGACTGAACCGGGACTTGGCGGCACGGTGGCTGAGTGGCTAGCACTCACGGGCCTTTCTGTGTGGAGTTTGCATGTTCTCCCCGTGTCTGGGTGGGTTTCCTCCGGGCACTCCGGTTTCCCCCATCAACCCAAAACATGCACCAGGTAAAATCCTCCAGCTGAGGTCCTGACCAAACCAAAGCAAGAAGATCGTGGAGATGGTCCCCGGGCGCAGTAATGTGCTGCCCACTGCTCCTAATAACAGGATGGGTCAAAAGCAGAGAAGAATTTCTCCAGTTTGAGATCAATAAAGTCACTTCTTCTTCTTCTAAGCCAGGACTCAACTCCCCTCAAGACGTATGCATGTTCAAAAGACCTGGGACTAAACCAGGACTGAACCAGGACTCAAAAGAAGAGAGAGATTGAGGGAGAGAGATAGATTGAGAGAGAGAGAGAGAGATTGAGGGAGAGAGAGAGAGAGATTGGGAGAGACAGAGACTGAGGGAGAGAGAGAGAGAGAGATTGATTGAGGGAGAGAGAGATTGAGAGAGAGAGAGAGATAGAGAGAGACTGAGAGAGAGACTGAGAGAGTGAGAGAGAGAGAGAGACAGAGAGATTGAGAGAGAGAGAGATTGAGACAGACAGAGAGGGAGAGAAGGAGAGAGTGAGAGAGAGATTGAGGGAGAGAGAGAGAGGGAGGGAGAGAGAAAGAGAGATTGAGAGAGAGAGATTGATTGAGGGAGAGATTGGGAGAGAGAGAGAGAGACTGAGGGAGAGAGAGAGATTTATTGAGGGAGAGAGAGAGTGAGAGAGAGAGACTGGGAGCGAGAGAGATGGAGAGAGAGATAGAGAGAGAGACTGAGAGATTGAGAGAGATTGAGGGAGAGAGAGAGAGTGAGAGATTGAGAGAGAGACAGAGAGAGAGAGACAGACAGAGAGATTGAGAGAGATAGATTGAGAGAGAGACAGAGAGAGAATGAGAGGGGGAGAGTGAGAGACTGAGAGAGAGATTGAGGGAGAGAGATTGAGAGAGAGAGAGTTTTTCTGCAGTCGCTTTCCTCATTCGTTTCCCAAATTCTGCAAGCGTGGTTTGTTGGTTTGGTGGTTTGTTGGTTTGTTGGTTTGTTGAAGTGCGCTCATGCTCGCTCTATCACCGGTAACGATGGAACTTGTCTGGACGTGTTTGTCGTTCAAATGATTTATCCACTTCTGTTTGTTTTCCAGGAAAGCGCCCTCACGAGTGCACGGTGTGTAAAAAGGCCTTCAAACACAAGCACCATCTGATCGAACACGCCCGACTCCACACGGGAATCAAACCCTACGAATGCGACAAGTGCGGAAAACGATTCTCTCACTCCGGCTCCTACTCCCAACACATGAACCACCGCTACTCCTACTGCAAACGAAACCCCTTCTCCTCCTCCGCCTCCGTCTGCTCCTCCTCCGCCTCCTCCCCGCCCGCCGAAACCCTCGACCACCGCTACTCCTTCTCCGCCTTCGCCTCGCCGCCGGAGACGCAGGGGCGGAGCAACGGCGACAGCGACAGCCCCGCCCCCACGCAGCGCTCGGACAGCCAGGCGACCAGCGAAGACGAGGACGACGAGGAGTACGAGGACGACGAGGAGGAAGCCGTGTGCGTGGAGGACATCTGCGTGGTCCAAGTCGATGACACGGACGGCGGAGATGAACCGATCCAAGACGACGGCGAAGAAGAGGAGGAGGAAGAGAGCGGGGAGGAGATGGAGATAGAACTCGCGGAGGGTTCGGACGAGGATTCCGACGAGAACGCGGAAGCCGGGGGGAAAGACTGTGACATACGCAGAAAAATCAAGGCAAAAAACGCCAAATAATGAAGTGAAACCGAAGGAAAATCGCGAAAGAAAAGACGCTCTGAAGATAAAGCGACAGGCGGATGGTCGCTTTTTCGGCCCACTACTGTGTACAAACCGCGGCGTGCCTGAACTTGTGGAAAAATACGAATTGTCAGTGTTAAAAATTGTTTATAGAAGATTTTAAAGCTCACCCGTTGACATTTTTAGACTTGTTACTGAAAATTACCAGGTTATTATTATAAAGCACGTCTGTTCCAAACATTACGGTAAATTAGCAGTTCAAAATCCAAAAAATTAACCCAACCAGTGTTAAATTTTCTAGTGTATTACGTATTTTGTCAGTTTTTGTATTATTTTTACTCACAAAAACGTCAAATTACAACTAAACGTGCAGTAATTCCCCATATAATAGTATTGCCAACCAAATTGTGTAACTGTAACATGATTTTGAACTTTATTTTACTCCAATATTTTACAAAATAAGTGTTAAAATTGAACTAACTACCAGAACAGTAATGAACTTAAGTTGTTTGCCTTGTTAAAAAGTGGAAAAATCGTGTTGAATTTACTTAAAAAAATGTACTTATCTGAAATATTTTAATACAAACTGAATAATAATAATAATAATTTCAAGTTTTTCGTAATAATAACTGTTTTTGCTGTCAAATTTCTCAAAGCGCTTTACATTTTAGTCCAGTTTTGAATCACTTCTCAGTCTCCGGTCGTGCCTTGGGGCAGATTAACAGAAAAGTGGCTACCGTTTTTTGCCATTGGCCTTTCCAACCACAAAACGGGGTTAAAGCTACAGGGTTAGCGGGTTATTTCGGTGGCTGTAGTCGACTCAAGAAATTCTTGGACTAAAAACGATTTAAAAAATGGTCAAAACGTATCTCTGACCCAAACTGCACTCACAAGACTTCACCTGCAGGGGGAGCTCATGCAAAAACGACTATTTATACAGAAGAAAAGTCACAGAAAACAATGTTATTTGTATAAACAGATTAAACGTGTAAAAAAGCAGATTAAACATACCAGAACATACCAAATCTTCAGCTAACGCACTCACTTTTCCTTTAAAACTGTTCCACTATAGAAATCCTCGTAAAACTTTTAGTGGATTAATACAAATTTTGGTCAGCTAAGACTTTATTGACCAATTAGTTCAATAAAAACCTGTCACTGTAGTTATTTCACAGCAAAATCTAGTAAAAAACAGATATTTTTGACCGTAATAATAAGTAAAAATGGCCTTCTGATCATTTTTATTACATTTGCTTAATCTTGAACTCAGATTTACCGTAATGTCGGGTATAAACGCGCTTTGACGTTCCTGTCTTGTTTATTTTGTCAGTGTTACTAACTTTGTTCTTGCATTTTAACCTGTAAAAAAGTGGTTACAGATTTCTATACCTTTTTATTGCCAATGAAATTTTCGTAAATCAGTATTTTTGAGTTGAATGAACAACGACCTCTGCACTACAGTATTCCTGGTTTACCCGACGGATACGCTCCTCATGCATCAGTGTTACTCTGTATAAACGTGCACTAGCTAGCCACCTGTGTCCGTGTTGGCGTGTTTTTTTTGTTTTGTTTTGTTTTGTGTCTGTGCTAGCTAGCCTTTTCACGCTGCGAAAAACGCGCCGTCAAAATGAGTTAAAATGACTCGTAGTTTCAGTTCGTTGACCACTAATGGGTATTCAAATAAATAAGCAGATCTTATAACAATATTTTAAATGTATTTGCTCACAGGGCCAGGAATTATTACGAATTTTAAATTAATTTCTTAAGATATTTTATTTTTGCACATTTAAAACTGAATTATCTGCAACTTTTTATTTGTAACATTGGGAAATTATTCTGCCTCAAATAAGGATTTAGAGCCAAAACTGTGTTCACTGTAATTTAAAAGACTTAAGTATGTTCAGAAGAAAGACCTGGGACTGAACCAGGACTAAACCAGGACTAAACCAGGACTAGACCAGGACTAGACCAGGACTATACCAGGACTAGACCAGGACTATACCAGGTCTATACCAGGACTAAACTCTCCTCAATACTTACTTATGTTCAGAAGAAAGACCTGGGACTAAACCATTACTAAACCAAGACTAAAGCAGGACTAAACCAGGACTGAACCAGGACTGAACCAGGACTGAACCAGGACTGAACCAGGACTAAACTCTCAAGACTTGCGCATGTTCAGAAGAAAGACCTGAGACTGAACCAGGACTAAACTAGGACTAAACCAGGACTAAACTCTCCTCAAGACTTACATATGTTCAGAAGAAAGACCTGGGACTGAACCAGGACTAGACCAGGACTAAACTAGGACTAAACCAGGACTAAACTCCCCTCAAGATGTTTGTATGTTCAGAAGAAAGACCTGGGACTGAACCAGGACTAAACCAGGACTAAACTAGGACTAAACCAGGACTAAACTCCCCTCAAGATGTTTGTATGTTCAGAAGAAAGACCTGGGACTGAACCAGGACTAAACCAGGACTAAACTAGGACTAAACCAGGACTAAACTCCCCTCAAGATGTTTGTATGTTCAGAAGAAAGACCTGGGACTGAACCAGGACTAAACCAGAACTAAACTAGGACTAAACCAGGACTAAACTCCCCTCAAGATGTTTGCATGTTCAGAAGAAAGACCTGGGACTGAACCAGGACTAAACCAGGACTAAACTAGGACTAAACCAGGACTAAACTCCCCTCAAGATGTTTGTATGTTCAGAAGAAAAACCTGGGACTGAACCAGGACTAAACCAGGACTAAACTAGGACTAAACCAGGACCAAACTCCCCTCAAGATGTTTGTATGTTCAGAAGAAAGACCTGGGACTAAACCAGGACTAGACCAGGACTAAACTCTCCTCAAGACTTACGTATGTTCAGAAGAAAGACCTGGGACTGAACCAGGACTAAACCAGGACTAGACCAGGACTAAACTCTCCTCAAGACTTGCGTATGTTCAGAAGAAAGACCTGGGACTAAACCAGGACTAAACCAGGACTAAACCAGGACTAAACTCTCCTCAAGACTTGCGTATGTTCAGAAGAAAGACCTGGGACTAAACCAGGATTACATCAGGTTCAAACCAGGTCTAGAGCTGGACTAGACCAGATCTAAACCAGGATTAAAATTCTATAGAAGAGTCCCAGAGTCTGAAACGGTTTGACTAAAGTGAGACTAAAGTGCAATCATGGGTGCCATTTTGAGGACTTTTAGGCAATATTTTTTAGTTTTAATTTGTCATTTTGTGAAACTCATGGATAAAAAAAACAAGAAATGAATTTGCCTAAGTTCAAGTCGTAACATGTATTTTAAATTCATGTGATTTTAACTCATTTGGTTGTGTTTTTTCGCAGTGTCGTTTTGTTAATGGGACTGTTAGCCTTAAAGATAACAAACTTTCGGGGAGGGGGGGCTTGGGGGGGCGGGGATAGGGGGAAGGGGAGAACAGGAATTGTGTCCAAAAAATATATATATCATCAGGGAAAAACCGAAATGTTAAAGCCAGTGTCAGGATCCTGAGCTGTAGCAACGCCTCACAAACTTCTCAAACGTGAACAGATTTAAAAGAAGTCAATGGGGAGAGGCACAGTGCTGTTTTTAGCGACATCTGGTGGTGAAAACGAAGATTGCAATTGTATAAAATGAGATAAAATTATGGATAAAATTGAAAAAATCTAATTATTAAATATGTTAAAAGGCCTATATTACACAAAACTGACTCTTGTGAGCTTTAAATCATGTTCTAATGTCGTTCCCTCCTCAAAAACAGACCTGGAGTTGTTTTGTTTCATTCACATGTTTGAGTAACTCTTTATTTTTAGTCTGTTTACGTCTCTGAAGCTCAAAATGCTCCGTTCCACCTCGTGATGTCATGAATGAGGAAACATTAGAGCATAGATCAGAAAACCAGACCTTGACTGAACCATTCAAGACTAAATTAAGACTAAACCAGGATTAAACTAGGGCTGAACCAAGACTAAACCAGAGACTAAACCAGGACTAAATCAGGGCTGAACCAGGGCTGAACCAAGACTAAACCAGGACTGAACCAGGACTAAACCAAGGACTAAACCAAGACTAAACCAGGGCTGCACCAAGACTAAACCAGGACTAAACCTGAGCTAAACCAGGACTAAACCAGGGACTAAATCAGGACTAAACCAAGGACTAAAGCAGGGTTGAACCAGGGGTGAACCAGGGACTAAACCAGGACTGAACCAGAACTAAACCAGGACTAAACCCAGACTAAATGAAGACTGATTCAGGGCAAAAGGAAGGACTAAACCTGGACTAAATCAAGACTAAACCAGGACTAAATCAAGACTAAACCTGGACTAAATCAAGACTAAACCAGGACTAAATCAAGACTAAACCAGGACTAAATCAAGACTAAACCAGGACTAAACCTCTCTCAGTGCTTGCATGTATGATTAATGGAAAGATGCAGGACTAAACCAGATCTAAGCCAGGACTCTGCTCCTCTAAAGAAGAAACCAGGTCTAAACATGGACTAGACCAGGACTAAACCAGCCCTTTAATCACCTCTCCTTCCTCATATTGATTCTGATGATCAATATTATGTTAGATCTTATTGATACTAATAAATAAAAGTGGAGTTTGAGCATTTTGGTGACACCTAGCTGCAGACTTGAAGAATTGCAGTTACTCAAAAGTGCAGTTTGTCCTCTCTGGGCAACTATAGAGTACATTTTTCTTTTTTCTCCAACTAACTATTATTTGAAAAAGAAAAAACATGATTTAAAACGCAAACAAAGCCAAAGTTTGTAAATATAGTGAGTTTAAACAGGGAGAACGTGCAAACTCCACTCAGATCAGGAGTCGAACCCACAACCTCCTGATTGAGGGGAGGAGCCGGGCTAACCACTCTGCCACCCCCGTTGACTTCCGTTGGCGTCCCCTGTACCTTCTCGCTCTCGGGTTTGGGTGGAGGCGTCGGGGTTTGCCTCTGTGGGTTAGCCTGCCCCCTGCTGGCCCGCTGCCTTATGCAAAGACCCTGTGCTGTTAAAATGTGCCATTGAAACACTTTTGGTTTGTGATTTTTGCTTTGGAATAAAACGCGACGCTATTTACGATTTAATTAAGCTGATGATCGATCCACGAGACGTAGTCACATGACTGGATTTGAGTTTTAAAGCTGCATTGTGTAACTTTTCTCGTGTAGCGCCCGTCTAACGCTTCTCTCCATGTAGATGTTATTGCTCTGTCTGGAATGTTTCGCAGTGTGGCATTAAATCTTTTCTATTTTCATGGAGACCAAACCAGACCGAGCATCAGGTCAGATCTGTGGAACCAGGGACTAAACCAGGGACTAAACCAGGGACTAAACCAGGACTAAACCAGGACCAACCCGGGTTGAACCAGGGACTAAACCAGGACTAAATCAAGACTAAACCAGAGACTAAACCAGGACTAAATCAAGACTGAACCAGGGACTAAACCTCTCTCAGTGCTTGCATGTATGATTAATGGAAAGATGCAGGACTAAACCAGATCTAAGCCAGGACTCTGCTCCTCTTAAGAAGAAACCAGGTCTAAACATGGACTAGACCAGGACTAAACAAGATCTAAGCCAGTACTATGCTCCTCTAAAGAAGAAACTAGGTCCAAAACTGGTCTAAAACTGAACTAGACTAGGACTAAACTAGGATTCGATCTAAAACAGGATTTAACTAGGACTTAAGTGGGACTAAACCAGATCTAAATCAGGACTAAACCAGGTCTGAACTTGGACTAAACCAGGACTCAGTGAAAGTGTAAGGTCTAAAGAAGAAACCAGGTCTAAAGATGGACTAGACCAGGACTAAACCAGGACTAAACTCCTTTTTGAGCTCTAAAACCACCTGTAACTGAATAAATGTAAAGTAGAGCTGTTTAAAGTTACACTGCGGAACATTCCAGGCAGAGCAATGACGTACTGTACTCGTACTCGTCTCGTTGCCATGGAGACGACCGAATGTCCCACAGTATGGCATTAGACTAAACTCAAAAAACACACATTTGCGTCGTTACTGTGAGCGGGATCGCCTCTCCGCAGATCTGACCCATCTCTCGTATCCATGGAGATACTGTGGGACATTCAAGGCAGCGCGATAACGTCTACGTGTAGAGATGAGCAGAAATGTTCCGTAAAAAAGCTTTAACGATCACAGATTATGGGTCAAACGTGTTTTTTCTTGCGTTTTATTCCAAAGCGGATTCTCCTGTGATGTAGCCAGTATTATTTCTGTTTTGTCGTTATTGTTTCTTACATTTTTGTCATGTTTACTAATGTTTGTGTCGGGAAAAGTCTTTAGAGACGGAACAGAATTCACTCGAGTTCATAAAGTTCAGAGGAGGAGACTGAGCAGAGGGAGAAATCTGAGATTTTACCTTTAACTCAAAATATGGAAAGTTTGTGGCACAAAGAAGAATCAGGACTAAACCAGGGACTAAACCAAGACTAAACCAGGGACTATCCCAGGACTAAACCAGGACTGAACCAGGGACTAAACCAGGACTGAACCAGAACTAAACGAGGGACTAAACCAGGGACTAAACCAGAACTAAACCAGAACTAAACCAGGGACTAAACCAGGACTAAACCAGAACTAAACCAGGGACTAAACTAGGGCTGAACCAAGACTGAACCAGAACTAAACCAGGGACTAAAGCCGGACTAAACCAGGGACTAAACCAGAACTAAACCAGGGACTAAAGCAGGACTAATCCAAGACTAAACCAGGGACTAAACCAGGACTGAACCAGGGACTAAACCAGGACTAAACCAGGACTGAACCAGAACTAAACCAGGGACTAAACCAGGGACTAAAGCAGGACTAAACCAAGACTAAACCAGGGACTAAACCAGGACTAAACCAGGGACTAAACCAGGGCTGAACCAAGACTGAACCAGAACTAAACCAGGACTAAAGCAGGACTAAATCAAGATTTAACCAAAGTAGGACTTAAGTGGGACTAAACCAGATCTAAATCAGGACTAAACCAGGTCTGAACTTGGACTAAACCAGGACTTAGTCAAAGTGTAAACTCTAAAGAAGAAACCAGGTCTAAAGATGGACTAGACCAGGACCAAACTCCTTTTATGTTCTGTAGAAGAAAATGGGTCAAAACCTGGACTACACTAGGTCCAAACCAGGTCTGAACTGGGCCTAAACCAGGACTAAAATAATAGGACAGAACTTTTACAATCTATAGAAGAATATCAGATGTAAACAGACTAAAACAGGACTAAACTTAATAGTTCAAATGGGTTTTTCACAGCTGGGACTTAAGTAGGTCTAAACCAGGACTAAACCAGGATTATCTTTACTTTGGTAGACATATTGCCTTATCACTGGGAGGTTGGTGGTTCAATTTCTTTTTAATATTAATTACAACTCTTGGCCTTTTTAAAACCCTGTTGCTCTTGTCTCCGCCTCTTTAAACTCGCAGCCAATCAAATCACAGAACTGCCCTTAAAACCCGCCCCTTTTCAGATACACCGCTGTGATTGGTCGATTACTGAAATCTTACTCGTTTCACTCCACTGAAGTAACGGCCAATCAGAAACCTTCATTTTGACATAGGAAATAGCTCTAAAAATGTGTAAAAAGTCAAATAAATAAACATAGGATTTCCTTGTCGCTCACTTGACAAACATTAGTGAATGTAACTTTACCGAACAGTATTTTTTATTAATTTGTGTGTGTTTTTTTTCTCAATGGCAGTATTTGGTTTTCCCTTTTCACCGAATAAATGTGTAGGACTTTTTATATTTACAAGTCAAGTTATTATTATTTTGTATTTTTGGTTTATTTATTTGTTTAACAGTGTCATGTACAATACTCAAGCTGGAGTCTATAATATATTTTAGTACAAAAATACAAACTTTGGTCTCTTAACGTGGTTCTGGGAGACGGAGTTTGTAAAAAGTGGAATTTCAAAGATTTTTTTTTTTCAAACTATGATTTTAATTTGGTGTAAACTTGACCTACTTGTGTCCCAGATACGAGGTAACCATGTTCACGTCAAATATAACTTTTACTGAGAACAATTCTAATGTTGATTTATTCTTAATTACAAATATATTAGAATATATATATTATAATTTGACTCTCTCATTTGGGTTGCCAGTGTCTATGCTGAAATCCAGTTGGTTTAAACCTAAAATAACTTTTTTCTCTATTTAGGACCAGGCCCGTCGGCAGAATTTTGGGGGCCCAGGGCAAGAGCCTCACATGGGCCCCCCTGTTTACTGCCCTGTACAAGTTTTTCTTTGCTTATAGATTTACTAAAAGCAATTCATAAACAACTGTCACCAATCATCAAAGTTTAAAAAAAAAAAAAAAAGATTTGAAATTTCACTTTGAATAAAAAACTAAAATAAAAATTCCCTCTTGTCTGGTGCATCTGCTTCACTCTTCTGTGACTAAACGCATGATTTTAAATGAAGCTGTTTCTCCTCAAAGCCAAATGTAAAATTCTGATTTGAGTTTTTTCCTCGTGCCGATCGTGTCCCTCACGCTGCTCCTCAAACCCACTGTTTGTATTTGTTAGTTTAGTTTGGACTCCATCACCAATAAAATGTAAGACTGCATCTGGACTCAGTCTCGTTCCTGTCTCGGTCTAGAAATTAGACTATGAATGATCCAAATAACAAAAACTACAATTTGTGGAGTTTAGGACCAAACCAGGATTAAACCCTCTTAGTACAAGTGCATCTTCTGTAGAAAATGGTTCAAAACCTGGACTAAACTAGGTCCAAACCAGGTCTGAACTGGGCCTAAAGCAGGACTAAAATAATAGGACAGAACTTGCATTTTATAGAATCTCAAAAACATCAAAAACAGGACTGAACTGGGACTAAACCAGGTCTAAACTAGGACTAATCCAGGCTTAAACTAGATCTAAACCAGAACCAGGTCTAAACTAGATCCAAACCAGGTCTAAACTAGATCTAAACCAGGTCTAAACTGGATCTAAACCAGGACTAATCCAGGCCTAAACTAGATCTAAACCAGGTCTAAACTAGATCGAAACCAGGACTAAACTAGATCGAAACCAGGATTAATCCAGGTCTAAACTAGATCTAAACTAGGCATAAACTAGATCTAATCCAGGCCTAAACTAGATCTAAACCAGGACTAAACCAGGTCTAAACCTATTCTTGTCTAAACTATATCTAAACCAGGCCTAAACTAGATCTAAACCAGGACTAATCCAGGCCTAAACTAGATCTAAACCAGGACTAATCCAGGCCTAAACTAGATCTAAACCAGGACTAAACTAGATCTAATCCAGGCCTAAACTAGATCTAAACCAAGCCTAAACTAGATCTAAACCAGGCCTACACTAGATCTAAACCAGGACTAATCCAGGTCTAAACTAGATCTAAACCAGGACTAACCCAGGTCTAAACCTAATGTGGTCTAAACCAGGTCTAAACTAGATCTAAACCAGGACTAAACCAGGTCTAAACCTAATGTGGTCTAAACCAGGTCTAAACTAGATCTAAACCAGGATTAATCCAGGTCTAAACTAGATCTAAACAGGCATAAACTAGATCTAAACCAGGACTAACCCAGGTCGAAACTAGATCTAAACCAGGTCTAAATGTACAGATGTGTCTTAGTTGGTTGACCTTGTTGCTGGGAGAGATGCCCCTGTACACCAGATGCCCTTCCTGTGGGATTCTTGGATTCGTTTAAAGTTCAGATTTCAGTTTTTTCTCAAACGCTCCAGGACGGGTTTAAAATGTGCACCGGGAGATAAAGCTTAAAACAAATAAAACTGAATTATAAAATGGGTCAATATTTGAGAATAAAAAGTCCAGTTTTCATTACAAAATAAAACACTTTCTGTTACATGAGGTCAGAAACTTGGATTCAGAACGCACAAATATTATTTTTTTATTCTTATCATAAATACTGTTTATACTTAATATAATTTACTTTTATAATACAAATATTACACAGTACGATTAAAATGTCCTTAGATTCTAAACTCGAATAGAAATGTTTTTTCCCCACTCAAACTATTTTCCATTCAGCTCTTTTTCCGTGCTCTTATTTTGTAGTTGTTCATTTTTTCCCGTGCTCTTATTTTGTAGGAGTTGTGCATTTTTTTCCCGTGCTTTTATTTTGTACGAGTTGTTCCGTGTTCTTATTTTGTAGTTATTCGTTTTTTCCGTTCTCTTATTTTGAAGGAGTTGTTCATCCCCCCCCCCCGTGCTCTTATTTTGAAGGAGCTGTTGGCTTTTTTTCCGTGGTCTTATTTTGTAGTTGTTCGTTTTTTTCCGTGCTCTTATTTTGTAGGAGTTGTTTGTTTTTTTTCCCCCGTGCTCTTATTTTGAAGGAGTTGTTTTTTTTTTTCCGTGCTCTTATTTTGAAGGAGTTGTTGGCTCTTTTTCCATGCTCTTATTTTGTAGGAGTTGTTGGCTCTTTGTCCGTGCTCTTATTTTGTAGGAGTTGGCTCTTTTTCCGTGTTCTTATTTTGTAGGAGTTGTTCGGTTTTTTCCGCGCTCTTATTTTGAAGGCGTTGTTGGTTCTTTTTCCATGCTGTTATTTTGTAGGAGTTGTTGGCTCTTTGTCCGTGCTCTTATTTTGAAGAAGTTGTTGGCTCTTTTTCTGTGCTCTTATTTTGAAGGCGTTGTGGGCTCTTTTTCCCGTGCTCTTATTTTTTAGGAGTTGGGGTTTTTTTTCGTGCTCTTATTTTGTAGGAGTTGTTCGTTTTTTTTCTGTCCTCTTATTTTGTAG
This sequence comes from Paratrypauchen microcephalus, assembly GCA_036785185.1. Taxonomy (NCBI): domain Eukaryota; kingdom Metazoa; phylum Chordata; class Actinopteri; order Gobiiformes; family Gobiidae; genus Paratrypauchen; species Paratrypauchen microcephalus. Next base: position 1,566,864 of record JAVJIX010000044.1, on the reverse strand, counting down.
GAGTTGTTGGCTCTTTTTCCGTGCTCTTATTTTGAAGGAGTGTTGTTGTTTTTTTCCGTTGTCTTATTTTGAAGGAGTTGTTGGCTCTTTTTCCATGCTCTTATTTTGAAGGAGTTGTTTGTTTTTTTCCGCTCTCTTATTTTGAAGGAGTTGTTTGCTCTTTTTCCGCTCTTATTTTGTAGGAGTTGGCTGTTTTTCCATGCTCTTATTTTTTTTTCCATGCTCTTATTTTGTAGGAGCTGTTGGCTCTTTTTCCATGCTCTTATTTTGAAGGAGTTGTTGGCTCTTTTTCCGTGCTCTTATTTTGAAGCAGCTGCTGCACCAGAGACTTGAGTTCCTGCAGCTCAGATCTGATGGAGCTCATTTCCTCGTTCACACTGGAGTTTTGGTGCTGAGGCGTCTGGACTCTGTGTCAAAGAAGAAAATTTAAATAATTATAATGATAAAAATGAAATATATTTAGGTAAGTTAGTTGTATCGTAGCGTGAAAATGTATTTGTTCATGTATTTGTTTAGCGCAGATCATGTGACTCACCCTGACGCCTCCTTCTGCAGAGACAGAAACTCGTCCAGTGTTTCCTGAAAATAAAATAATTAAGATAAAAAAGGTGTTATGAACTAAACATATTTAATAATAATATCAAGTAATTTCTATTAAGGTCCATTTTCTCCCACAGCAACAACATCTGGGAGGGCATCTGACACACCACAACATCTGCAGAAGAACACTTGAGCTGCCCCGTCTCAGTCGAACACCACAGGGGTACAGGAGGACGGGAGGGCATCTGACTCACTTTGACCTCCCGTGTGATGTGTGCGTGCTCGCGGTGGTGGGCGGGGCAGGGGGCGTGGTCTCCCTGGGCGAGCGGGGCACATTGGGTGGCGATGTGGGCGTGGTCATAGAACCGTCGCAGAATCGGCAGAGAGTCGAGGAGCTGGAGGACGACGGCGGCCTGCTGCATCACGGCGTTCGCGTTAGAGTTATCGTGGACCCTGAGACGGGAGACACAACAGGAGACACGTTTACAACCGTCACTATGGAGACACGTGTTTACAACCGTCACTATGGAGACACACGTTTACAGCAGTCACTATGGAGACACGTGTTTACAGCTGTCACTATGGAGACAGTCGTTTACAACCGTCACTACGGAGACACACGTTTACAGCCGTCACTATGGAGACACGTGTTTACAACCGCCACTATGGAGACAGTCGTTTACAACCGTCACTATGGAGACACACGTTTACAGCCGTCACTATGGAGACACGTGTTTACAGCTGTCACTATGGAGACACGTTTACAACCGTCACTATGGAGACACGTGTTTACAACTGTCACTATGAAGACACATTTACAGCCGTCACTATGGAGACACGTGTTTACAACTGTCACTATGGAGACACGTTTACAGCCGTCACTATGGAGACACGTGTTTACAGCTGTCACTATGGAGACACGTTTACAACCGTCACTATGGAGACACGTGTTTACAACTGTCACTATGGAGACACGTTTACAACCGTCACTATGGAGACACGTGTTTACAACCGTCACTATGGAGACACGTGTTTACAGCTGTCACTATGGAGACACGTTTACAACCGTCACTATGGAGACACGTGTTTACAACTGTCACTATGGAGACACGTTTACAACCGTCACTATGGAGACACGTTTACAACCGTCACTATGGAGACACGTTTACAACCGTCACTATGGAGACAGTTTTATAACTGTCACTATGGAGACACATGTTTACAACCGTTACTATGGAGACAGGTGTTTACAACCGTCACTATGGAGACACATGTTTACAGCCGTCACTATGGAGACACATTTACAATCGTCACTATGGAGACACGTTTACAACCGTCACTATGGAGACACATGTTTACAACCGTCACTATGGAGACACGTGTTTACAACCGTCACTATGGAGACACACGTTTACAGCCGTCACTATGGAGACACGTTTACAACCATCACTATGGGGACACGTGTTTACAGCCGTCACTATGGAGACATGTTTACAACTGTCACTATGGAGACACGTGTTTACAGTTGTCACTATGGAGACACATGTTTACAACCATCACTATGGGGACACGTGTTTACAGCCGTCACTATGGAGACATGTTTACAACTGTCACTATGGAGACACGTTTACAACCGTCACTATGGAGACACATGTTTACAACTGTCACTATGGAGACACGTTTACAGCCGTCACTATGGAGACACGTGTTTACAACTGTCACTATGGAGACAGGCGTTTACAACTGTCACTATGGAGACACGTTTACAACCGTCACTGTGGAGACACGTGTTTAGAACCGTCACTATGGAGACACATGTTTACAGCCGTCACTATGGAGACAGGCGTTTACAACTGTCACTATGGAGACACATGTTTACAACCGTCACTCTGGAGATATTGCAGGTGTTCATCACATTCCCTGGGGTGTGCAGAATAATAAATTCAGACAAGATTTTACTGTGGACCCTTGTGATCCCTGGGCCTGAGCCTTGTGCGTACTAGAGTCAAACCCAGGACCTTCTTGCTGTGAGTCAGAAGCACTAACCACTATACCACCATACTGCCCACACGTGGGTGGACCTGTGTGGGCAGATGCTGTCCTGTGCCGGGTGCAGGACAAACGCCGGAGGAGGCGGCTGTACCTCTGGAAGGTGTCGGTCACCATGGCGATGAGCAGGTTGACGCAGAGGATGGAGGACAGGGCGAGGAAGGTTCCACAGAGCAGAGGAGCCATGACAGAGTCCAGCTTCTGCATGGAGCTGTAATCGTACTCATCCACCAGAGTCATCCTGTAGAGAGTGAAGAGGAGGTCCCCCACGGTCTGCATACTGGGGACTGCTCCTATAGAACAAATATATACAACATTTAATATATGTATAATCTATATTTAAACAGGTCTGCAGACTGGGGACTGAGCCTGTAGTAAAATATACAAACAAAACATGTGTACATTATTAAAATATACATTTACACGTGATAATATTATAATGTCCGTCCATCCATGTTCTTCCTCTTATCCGGGGCCGGGTCGTGGGGGCAACAGTCTAAGCAGGGACTCCCAGACTTCCTTCACCCCGAAAACTTCCTCCAGCTCCTCCGGGAAGGGGGGGCCCCAAGGTGTTTCCAGGCCAGCCGGGAGACATAGTCCCTCCAGTGTGTCCTGGGTCTTCCCCGGGGCCTCCTCCCGGTGGGACGTGCCCAGAACACCTCCTGAGGGAGGTGTCCGGAACGCCCGAGCCACTTCAGCTGCTCCTCTCAACGTGGAGGAGCAGTGCCTCTACTCCGAGCTCCTCCCGTGTGACTGAGCTCCTCACCCTATCTCTAAGGGACCGCCCAGCCACTCTGCGGAGGAAACTAATTTTGGCCGCGATCTCGTCCTTTCAGTCACTTCATTATAATAAAAAAAATGTATTTAGTAAATGTGACGCCCTGACACTTTTCTCCCATAAGTGGAGTTAATACGATTCAGGAGCTGGACCACGCCTCAAACTCCTCGCCAGCCAACCACAGCTCATCTCAACCACGCCTTCAGTTACCCAGAAATCCTATTTATACAGGTTATCCCGACAACACGGTCTGTGTCAGCCCTTGACCCCAACCCCGTGTCTCTCGTCCATCCTTCAGTCTGAAGACATCATCTTTAAGGAGGGGTTCTGAATCAGCCGGGTGCCCATTTTGGACTGGAGACGGACCCACCCTGAGGCTCCCCCAGCATCACATCTGCCCACCTTCAGTAAATATCGTATTTCATTGTCGTGGTGTGGTCCTTGACATAAATGTCATGGGAGAAAATATTCTAAAGGGATTAATCTGTTTTATCTTAAAAAATGAGTATGAGTGACCTCCAAAGATGATCCAGAAGCTGCAGGCGTACGGGACGAAGATCTCCAAGTACAGGAACAAGAACCTCATCACATCTGCAGCCACTTTCCCCAACATCACGATGAACGGACCCATCAACCTGGAGAGGACGGGTCAGAGGAGAGGGTCAGAGGGGGAGAGGGTCAGAGGGGGAGAGGGTCAGAGGAGGAGAGGAGGAGAGGGTCAGAGGAGGAGAGGGTCAGAGGACGGGGTCAGAGGAGGAGAGGGTCAGGGGAGGAGAGGATGGGGTCAGAGGGTCAGAGGGGGAGAGGGTCAGAGGAGGAGAGGGTCAGAGGACGGGGTCAGAGGAGGAGAGGGTCAGAGGAGGAGAGGGTCAGAGGAGGAGAGGAGGAGAGGGTCAGAGGAGGAGAGGGTCAGAGGACGGGGTCAGAGGAGGAGAGGGTCAGGGGAGGAGAGGATGGGGTCAGAGGGTCAGAGGAGGACAGGGCCAGAGGAGGACAGGGTGAGAGGTCAGAGGAGGAGAGGGTCAGAGGAGGACAGGGTCAGGGAGCGGGGTCGGAGGAGGAGAGGAAGGGGTCAGAGGAGAGGGTCAAAGGAGGAGAGGGTCAGAGGAGGAGAGGGTCAGAGGAAGAGAGGACGGGGTCAGAGGGTCAGAGAGGGTCAGAGGAGGACAGGGTCAGAGGAGAGAAGGTCAGAGGAGTAGAGGATGGGGTCAGAGGATCAGAGGAGGACAGGGTCAGAGGAGGAGAGGTCAGAGGACAGGGTCAGAGAGTCAAAAGGTCAGAGGAATCAGAAGGTCAGAGGGTCAGAGGAGCAGAGGAGAGGGTCAAAGGGTCACAGAAAAAGGGTCAGAGGAGTCAAAGGGTCAGAAGAATCAGAGGGCCAAAGGAGGACAGGGTCAGAGGAGCAGAAGAGAGTCTCAGAGGGTCAGAGGAGTGAGTAAGACGGTCAGAAGAGGAGAGGACAGGGTCAGAGGGTCAGAGGACAGGGTCAGAGGAGTCAGAGAACAGGGTCAGAGGAGTCAGAGGGTCAGAGGAGGACAAGGTCAGAGGGTCAGAGGGTCAGAGGATACCTGAACGCTCGGACATATTTCATGAGCCTGAGCCAGAGGAAGATGATGGAGACAGAAAACAGACGAAGAGTGGCGACGTGGAGAGCGTCGGACGGTCTGATCACGTCGGCCACATGCACCACCGTGGACACGCCCAGGAGACAGTACACCAGCCAATCAGAGAAGTTCCTAAAAAGGGAGACGACCAATCAGAAAGTACCCTGAACTACTGGGTTTGAGAGGAGATGAAGATAAAAGGTGAAGTGTGTCTCCCTAAATATGAACATTTTTAAGTCAAATGTAGCTTTAATTCTGATTTATAACAGGAATTAAACCTCAAATCTTCACGTTAATGGGCAAGTGTCTGCACTGACCACAGATCCCTGCTGTAGTTTCCTCTCATGTTCTGCACAGACTTCAGCTGATCCTCCAGGAAAACTCTGTCCTGAAAACACAAATAATTAAACAAACAAACAAAAAACGTAAAAGAAAAACATAAAAAAAAAAAAGTTTATCTGACATGCGGCCACATGGGATGGCAGCCACGCAGGTCGTCACGGATTCGGCGTTGCGACCACTTCTGCTGGAGGCGGAGCTTCCTGTTGGAGCGGCGGATGTCGAGCACCTCCCGAAGAACTTCCTCCAGAGTGAAGAGCAGAGCCACGGCGGCGAGCAGCACCCGCCACCAGTCCTGAAAACAACACGCCGCCACGTCCCAGGATAAAACATAAAACCACACGTATGTTTAAAGGAGAATTAACGTTTTTTTACAATCTGAGCCTTATTTCGGTAATAAAACAAGTTGTTTTACTCCCCCATAGCACTTTGGTGTCATATGGAGCATTTCCGGAGATGTTTTAGATTAGCGATATCTGTTAACGTGAGTTCTCGGGGCACATGTTTGCAGTCTCCAAACAACACAAACTTTATCACTTTTCAAATCATAGAAGCTCAATGTCTTAGTCTACACTTTGGTTTGAGTCAAAAGTGGCCTGTAATCTGAGATTTATCCATAGTTTCGAGTAGATGAGGAGGACAGTGCGCATGTGCTCAGTCACAGCTGATTTCGCTCTAAGCTCTCGGGACCCAAACATGAAAGGCAAAGCTGTAAGACGTTTGGACCACCGTGTTTGCAGTACCCACTTCAGTCAGGATGATTTTTTACCAGCAAAGGAAAAGAAAGAAGGCCAGCGGATTCAGCGCACGATTCTGAGAAGTAATGCGAAACCGATGGCTGTTCTCTGCTGCTCCTAAAACTGTCTCCGCTTCATTCTTTCTGTATCCATTCTGTCTCCTCATCCGTATACTCCTCTTCAGTCCTCAGTCCTCCATAAGTCCTCTTCAGCCTCAAAGTCCCAATCTTCTGCCATGTGTCACTCGCAATAGAAAAGTTATTAGCGTCTTCTTATCTGCAAAACAGCTGTGACTGAGGACATGCGCACTGTCCTCCTCATCTACTCGAAACTATGGCTAAATCTCGGATTACAGGCCACTTTTGACTCAAACGAAACTGTAGACTAAGACATTGAGCTTCTATGATTGGAAAAGTTATAAAGTTTGTGTTATTTTTGGTGACTGCAACGTCGTGCCCCGAGCACTCACGTTAACGGATATCGCCAATTTAAAACATCTCCGGAAATGCTCCGAATGACACCAAAGTGCTATGGGTGAGTAAAACAACTTGTTTTATTACCGAAATAAGGCTCAGATTGTAAAAAACGTTAATTCTCCTTTAACGTAGGAAGTGAAGTGAACCTGTGGCAGCACGTATCTCTGAGGAGAGTCTCTGGTCACGGACACAGAAACGGCCACCGTCGTCCAGGAAACGTTAAACAGGAAGTTCAGGATGAGCAGAAGCCACGCCCCCATCCTGAAACGTAAACACACACAGAAGGATGTGGGTTCTGTTACTGGTCCTGTAAGAGACCGACTGAGGGTTCTACTGATACTCTGCAGCTGATGTCATCAACCTTCCCTGTGGGTGTGACGCTAACTGTAGGCACTGCTCTGTGTCTTTCTAAAACATTCAAATCAGGCTCGAAGTCTCGGGGTAATAATGGACTCAGACTTGAACTTTAACAGCCAAATCAAATCAATAACATCCGCAGCTTTTTACCACCTAAAAACAGCAAAAATCACAGTTCTGTCTAAAGCCGACGTGGAGACACTTGTCCATGTGTTTGTCTCCAGTAAATTGGACTACTGTAACGACCTCTCACTGTGAAACACCTGCAGAACATCCAGAACACTTCACTGTGAAACACCTGCAGAACATCCAGAACGCTTCACTGTGAGGCACCTGCAGAACATCCAGAACACTTCACTGTGAAACACCTGCAGAACATCCAGAACACTTCACTGTGAGACACCTGCAGAACATCCAGAACACTTCACTGTGAGGCACCTGCAGAACATCCAGAACACTTCACTGTGAGACACCTGCAGAACATCCAGAACACTTCACTGTGAGACACCTGCAGAACATCCAGAACACTTCACTCTGAGACACCTGCAGAACATCCAGAACACTTCACTGTGAGACACCTGCAGAATATACAGAACGCTTCACTGTGAGACACCTGCAGAACATACAGAACGCTGCAGCTTGGGTCCTGACTCAAACCGGGAAGTCCGAGCACATGCGTCCTGGTCTCAGGTCTCTGCACTGCCCCCTGTGGCTCGGAGACTTTAAAGCGGCTCTGTTCTGTACGAGTCTCTCCAGGGCCGAGAACCAAAGTTCATCTGAGACATGTGAGAGCCACAGGAACATCTGCACTCTGAGGAGCTCAGGGACCTCCTGCTGTAGTCCTGGTTTAGTTCTGCTTTAGTACCGGCCTCCTGCTATAGTCCTGGTTTAGTTCTGCTTTAGTCCCGGCCTCCTGCTGTAGTCCTAGTTTAGCTCTGTTTTAGTCCCCGCCTCCTGCTGTAGTCCTGGTTTAGTTCTGTTTTAGTCCCCGCCTCCTGCTGTAGTCCTGGTTTAGTTCTGCTTTAGTCCCGGTCTCCTTCTGGTGCCCAGAATCTGGACTAAACTCGGGGAGCCAGAGTTTCATTTTTATGCAGCTAAAACCTGGAACAGTCTGAAGATGTGAGACAGACTCTACTTTAACTCAAAACGGTTTTGTTTACCTGCGTCTGACTGAAAGGTTTTTATTCTATACTCTCTTTTTTAATTTTATGATAATTATTTATGTTTTGTTTCGTTTGTATTGTGATTTTAATGTATTTCTTATTCTGTAAAGCACATTACATTACTTTGTGTGCAAATTGTAATATACAAATAAACTTGCCTTGCCTCTGTTAGACTTTAATCAAAGAGTTGGAAATTCTGCAGGCTGATTTGTCCCTCTCAAATAAACACATTTTTTGTTGAGTTTTGGGACAATCTAAAAACATTTTTGACTGTTTTTTTTCTGCTGAACATTCCAACACAGAGACACGTGTAGAACACCCCCAGCCTGATGTAAGTGCAGTATGAATAAGAGATCAGACAGATTCTATAAGAGCCCAGACCGTCCGTAGAGGTTCCATTTGACTTCGATTAGTTTGAGAAACACTGGGTTCATGATGAGGTCCAGTTTGCCCCGATGCACCACCACCTCCAGCTGTGATCAAAAACAAACATACACAAGATTTAAACGAACCGACAATGTCAGAGCTGAATGGAAATGATTCAGGTCCTATCTAGAAGACAGGAAGTACTTTGTTGAAACTGAAAACTGTGTCTCAGATCACGTGGTCCTGACCTGTGGGGTGCCCCAGAGGTCGATCCTGGGCCCCCTTTTGTTCAATCCCTACATGCTGCTGTTAGGCCAGTTAATACGCAACAATAATGTGTCTTCCGAGAATAGAAAAAATAGCTCTGCTTGTGTACAAGTCTCTCCATGGCCAAACACCAAAGTACTAGACTGCGCCCCATTTCTCTGTCTTACCCCTTCGTCTTACCCCCACCCACTGGTTTTGCTCGTTTATGTGAGGGCAAGGGGTGTCCCGAATCTAATTTTGATCAAGGGCTCGGGCCACGACCTCAGGCTACATACCCCTGAAACGAAGTAAGATCTCGAACCGACTTGGAACGAAGGGGTACGTCTACAAGCTCAGGCAGGTTTTGGGATCAGGATGGCAGCGTCACATCGACCAGCCAAGGAGTCTCATAAATGATAAAAGGAGAAATTCAATTTGTCAACTGGACAAAGTTGTCAAAATCAAAAAAGAGAATCCTTCTTTAAACAGAAATGGGGGAGTCAGACATAACTTGTCTCCCATTTATAATTCCATTTTCAAACCAAAGTCAAAACAGACAAAAGAAACAATAGGGCAGACAGGTCAGGGCCAGAGGTGTGGGGACGGTCGTTAGGGTTGAATAGGTATGCTAAACTAGACGCCAGAGAAATTCGAAAAACAAAAGAGAGAATCGTAAAACAAATTAGTTGAGATAGTTTGCTCCTCCCTGCAGCTAGATATAAGCAGTGTCTAACCAGCATTTGAACCAGAACTGACGAAGCCTCTCGGATGAGCGGCGAAACGTTTTCGACCAAACAAACCTTGTCCAGTTGACAAATTGAATTTCTCCTTTTATCATGGATTCTACCTGGACGACTGAGGGATTCTTCATGCATCTCGAGTCTCATAAATGTATTTTTAGCAGTTGTAATTATTGATTAACAGTTTAGCAGGTTTACAATTATGACGCTTATGTTCTACGTTACTTTTAGTGAACTGTTGTTGACGTTTTAATTGTAGTGATGTCTGCTTAGCCGACGTTATCATTTTCATCGAACTTTCACGTATAAACAAGCTAGTTTTTTGACGAGCTGAGGTACCCGATAATCCTTGACACGGTGTACAAATTGTGCTTTACAAATAAACTTGCCTTGCCTTGAAAAGTGGAATATAAATTTCAGGTGTATTTCAACTGTTCCTATGACTCTAGTCTTGCTGTCTTTTTGTATTCTGGCTCAGTTATTAAAATGTAATAAAATCTACTAAAACTGGTGTAAATATAACTAAAGCCAATTAACCAGGTCTCCACCATGTCTCATTTTGGATACACAGTGAAATTGTATGTCCTACAACTAAAATGGCATGTCTAAAGCAGGATTATTATAGGAATAAACCAGGTCTAAACAAGCCTTAAGACCTTGGCAGAACCAGTGGAGACCTCCAGCTGTGACATGGAGTAAAAACAAACAAAAATAATAATAAAATAATAACACTGACACTTATACTGCATGAGGATCTGTGTTAAGTATGAGACTCACAGGAGAAGTGGGGTCCCTCAGGTCGGCCTCTGTCACAAACAACAGACATTATATTAGTAAATGGATAGATCGTGTTAAAACAGGATTATACTGATGTTCTATTGACTTTTCTAATGGTAAAGGATCAATATAATGCATTTGTATGGCTCTTAATTCCCTTTTAAACATGCCCATCCATCCATGTTTTTCCTCTTATCCGGGGCCGGGTTGTGGGGGCAACAGTCTAAGCAGGGACTCCCAGACTTCCTACACACCGGACACTTCCTCCAGCTACTCCGGGAAGACCCCAAGGAGTTCCTAGGCCAGCCGGGAGACATAGTCCCTCCAGTGTGTCCTGGGTCTTCCCCGGGGCCTCCTCCCAGAGCTCATGACCATAGATGAGGGGAGGAACGTAGATCGACGGTAAATCGAGAGCTTTGCCTTTCGGCTCAGCTCCCTCTTCACCACAACGGTCCGGTACAGCAACCGCATCACTGCCGACGCTGCACCGATCCGCCTGTCAATCTGACGCTCCATCCTCCCCTCACTCGAGAACAAGACCCCGAGATACTTAAACTCCTCCACCTGAGGCAGAGACTCTCCACACACGTTCAGCTTAAAAACTGCACAGGATTAGTTCAGATTTTTACCTGTGACGCAACAATTGGGGCAATATGAGAACCGTGAATGAAGCAAAACATGTATATGTATTTGATAAGAGGACAACAGTATAACATGCTTAAAAATTCCAAAAGTACATTTTGTGTTATATGTGTTCTTTAATGTTCTCAACCCACTCACTAACAGCACACAATAGATCATTACATTAGTGACCATTAGATAAAGCCATGTAGCACAGCCAAACTTGTAATCTGGCAGTTTGATTTTAGCTCCTATCCATGCTTACTTATGTTGTTGTGTCCTTGGGCAAGACACTTCAGCCACTACCTATACGTATGAATGTGTATGAGTGTGATTGGTGAAAAATATTGATTTATTAGTGCTGTGAGGCTATTAAAAAAATTAATCTAATTAATTACAGGATTTGTAATTAATTAATCTAATTAATCGCATTTTAAGAGAGTGAGAGAGTGAGTGGGCGAGCAATTGCGCAAACGAACAAACCCACTTTGCAATTGAGTTTTCATGTGGCCGCTTTGCTCATTCCTTTCCCAAATTCTGTGAGTGTGGTTTGTTGGTTTGGTGGTTTGTTGGTTTGGTGGTTTGTTGGTTTGGTGGTTTGTTGGTTTGGTGGTTTGGTGGTTTGGTGGTTTGTTGGTTTGGTGGTTTGTTGGTTTGTTAGTTTGTTAGTTTGTTGGTTTGGTGGTTTGTTGGTTTGGTGGTTTGTTGCTTTGGTGGTTTGGTGGTTTCTTGGTTTGGCGGTTTGTTGGTTTGGCGGTTTGGCGGTTTGTTGGTTTGTTAGTTTGTTACTTTGTTAGTTTGTTGGTTTGGTGGTTTGGTGGTTTGGTGGTTTGGTGGTTTGTTGGTTTGTTGGTTTGTTGGTTTGTTGGTTTGGTGGTTTGTTGGTTTGGTGGTTTGCTGGTTTGGTGGTTTGGTGGTTTGTTGGTTTGGTGGTTTGTTGGTTTGGTGGTTTGTTGGTTTGTTGGTTTGTTGGTTTGGTGAAGTGCGCTCACGCTCGCTCTATCACCGGTAACGATGGATCTTGTCCGGACGTGTTTATTGTTCAAATGATCAATCAGGCTGGAGCAGCTTCGGTGATCGGAAAATTCTTTTTGACAAAAGCTCCAAATCACAGCGTTCTTGTTGATCGTTCCCGTCTTTGTTCTTTTTATAAATAAAGTTGCTGTTCAAAGGCCCTGGCAGCGATTCGCTCGCCTTGCCCCCTGAGTCAAGTCCATGTCAGTTTCCTCCAGGAAAAACTTAAACAAATTAATTTGCAGTGTAATTACTTAATCTAATTAACACGATAATCTGACAGCCCTAATTAATCTAGCTTCGCCAGTATGAAACACGAGGAGTAAATGAATAAAAAGTGCCTGTTACAGTGTTAATATAAGCCTGTTGTTCCCCACAGTGCCCTGCAGGTGGGGCTCTCACCTTTCCTGTTGGGGTCCACTGGCTCTGGCTCCAGGAGGTTCAGGTAGAAGAACTGCTGTCGGCTCATCGTGTCGTGAACGTGGAACTTATTCAGAGCCAACTCAGCCTGGAAACAAATACCAGAAATACTGCTGTCTGTCAAACTGATGCTTTGCTTCTGACGTCATCAATATTCTCTCTGTGACGCTAACTGTAAGCACTGCTCTGTCTGAGGCTCTGTTGGAATAACCTGACCTTTATCTACACAATCTTTATTTTAACGCAATCTGACCAGAAGGAACGCATTTTTTCCTTTTAATCCATTTTGTTTTCAGTCGACTACAAACTTTTTTGGTAGTTATCGCTAATGTATTGCGTCTCCATGGTAACTGCGAGGTACATGTAGAACACCCCCAGCGCGGTGTCACTGCAAAGTACATTCATGCACGGCAAATTTCTCTGATCTGGCCAAGATTTTAAAACATATCAGGTTATTCATCTTGTTTTCAGATTGTCTATTACTAGTTTCAAATTTCATTCATTCTCCTCTAGAGGTAGTAAAGTCAAGTTATCTTTTAAGTAATTTTCTCGTAGATTTAAGTGTTTATATCTTAAATTTTAGCCAAGTGTTTTTGCAGTGTGATGTTGTGGATGACATAAAATGGAGGCTGCTGTTACCACGGGCGACATGTGGGCGATGAGGGCGGTGACGAGGAGCTGTCCGTCACGGTCTGTAAGCCCCGCCTCCGCGCCCAGCTCCAACAGGACACGGGCCGCTGCGCTGCGCTCTGCAAGAAAACAACAAGTTTAAAGCTGCACCGTGTAACTTTTTGGTTGGGGGTTCAGTCACCTGCTTGTTTCTGTGGCTACGTCATTGTTCTGCCTGGAATGTTCCACAGTGTGACTTTAAACAGCTCTAACTTAGATGGATCAAATTAGAGGTGGTTTTGTTGCTCCAAAATCCCTAGAAAAACAAACATTCTGACTGTGAGCGGGGTCGCCTCTCCACAGATCTAACCTGTAACTTGGTCTGGTTTGGTCTCTGTGAAGATAGAAAGGTTTCATGCCATACTGTGGAACATTCCAGATAAAGCAATAACATCTTCATGGAGAAAAACATTTGACGGATCCTCCACCAGAAAAGTTACACAATGCATCTTTACTGTAATATATGCGTTTTCCCTGAAATAATTTCATTAATTTAAAGAAAAAAAATCTATTTTATTTGAAGCTTTCTACCGTGTTATAACATTCCTTCATCAAAAACATGCCCGAAGAGGGTTTAGATCAGTGGTTCCCAACCTTTTTTGGTGTGTGGCCCCATTTTGACATCAAACATTTCTGGCGACCCCATAGACTTTTTTTAAAATTTTTTTTTTAAATTATGTTTCAGTCTCAGCCTCAGTCTCAATATTGTGTCAAATGGTTCGACGTGTCTGAGGCCTCGGAGAAACACTGACCTCTAGTGGACAAATTTAACTATTGCAAACCAACACACAACCCATGATTTGGGAAGTTCCCAAATGGATGGATGGGAATGGATCGCTTTTTTCCACTTGTAGATGTCATCGAAAATTTTACAAATGCCAAAAGTCGCCAGAAGTCACCAAAATCACCACTAACGTCACCACAATACTTCTCACTACTCAACATTTTTAAGAAATATTGGTGCATCTTTTATACTGTAGCAGTTTAGCGCTTGTCAAACCGAGGAAGCGCGTTGAACACTCTGAAGCGCTCTGAACCAATCGCAGAGCGGAACATTCGCTGAGCCAATGAAACGCTTCGATCCACTGAAAGCAAAGCAGCGGGGGGAGGGACTGACACTTCGACGCTTTGGTCACGTGAGCGGCTGCTGCGAGACAGTTTCAGAAAGAACGAGACGTGCTCCGGAGCTCCGTCTCATTTGCCCGTCACTAGTTATTGTGACTGCACTGCTCTGGACATTTCAGGCGACCCCGTTTGAATTCTAGGCGACCGCACGTGGGGTCGTGACCTGAAGGTTGAAAAACGCTGGTTTAGATACATTCAAAAGTTCAAGACTCCATGCACAGCTTCCAGGTGCTGGTAACAGCAGGAACATTCAACAATGTGAAAGACTGGGACTAAACCAGGTCTGAACCAAGACTAAAGCAGGTCTAAACTAGGACCCAAGAACAATGTGAAAGACTTGTGGAGAGCATGCCAAGACGCATGAAGGCTGTGATTAAAAATAAGGGTTATTGCACCAAATATTGATTTCTGAACTCTTGTGTAAACATAGGTATTATGTTGTTTTAAAATGAATTTGATCTTGTTTCTTTGCATTGTTTGAGGTCTGAAAACATGGATCTTTTTTTGTCATTTTCTGCAAATAAATGCTCTAAACGATAATATTTTTATTTGGAATTTGGGGGAAATGTTGTCAGTAGTTTATAGACTCAAACTAAAATGCTCCTTTTGCCCAAACACAAACCTATAAGTAGTAAAATCAGAAAAACAAGCTATTTTTTTGTTGAGCTGAGGTACCTGATAATCCTTGACATTTGTTTACGTTTGTTTGCGTCAGTTGTTGTCGCCTCTGTAGACGTAGCAGCTCAGGTAGAGGCGAGGGACGATGACGCAAACGGTAATCGAGTGGTGTCCCATTTCTTAGGGGAACATTCGTACCCCGAGCCCTCTCAGCTCGGTATCGAGGGGCAAGACAAAGACGTAGATAAAGTGGAAGGGGTAAGACAGAGTAATGGGACGCAGCCTAAAACTAGACTGAATGAGCCAAAAGACCCTTGAGTACACTTCAGAATCACCACATTTAAAATGGGACTAAACCTGGATCTAAACCTCAACTGGAACAGGAGCAAACCAAGTCTACATTTGGACTCAAACTGGGCCCAATCCAGGACCAAAACCAGAAAAAGTGTGAGCAGACTCTAAACCCTGTGCGCTGGCCTCACCCATGTTGGCGGCGAGCTGCAGAGGCGTGCGGAGTTTGTAGTCCACAGATCCCAGAGACGCTCCGTGAAGAACCAGGACCCTGATGGAGGACACTGCATCGCTCTTAGCAGCAAAGTGAAGAGGAGTCTGAGCCTGCGACCGGGTCCGGGACTCTGGGTCAGCTGGGGAGGAGGAGGAGACGGGTTGTGGGTTAGACTCCTGATCTCTCTGCGTTACTGTGGGAGAGTGGTTAGCATACCATTTCTCTGTAGGAGGAATAGGACCATCTCGCTGTAGTCCAGGGCAGCGGCCACATGGAGCGCCGTGACCCCGAACTGATCTGGAGTCATCAGGTTTGAACCGCGATCGAGGAAGAAGCGCATCACATCCACGCTCCAGGCACGAGAGATCTGCAGGGGGCAGTTCACAGGCGAGAAAGACACATAGGAGTATAATTTCTTTTTCCTTGCTTCCTTCTCCTTGATTCCTCTCCTCGATCCTGCAGGAAATGGGTGAGGAAGTCCCGCCCCCAGAGGAGACAAACGGACGAAAGTGGATCTAAGTGGATCCCCTCACAGAGACTAATAATGTTTTTTTTCTTTTCTCTGACGTCTGCTCCTGAAGCTTCGTCAGGTTGACTCCTTAAGTCCGTGGTTTTCTTTGGAACACCACTTAATATGACACATTTGATCGACAGCAGCAAAATGGAGGTTCGAGGAGAGGAATCAAGGAGAAGGAAACGAGGAAAGAGAAATGAGACGCAGCCATAACATAACAAATACACATAACATTAAAATAGATTGTTTATACAGAATGTTTACCTCGTGTAGGACAGTCTGGCCAAAGCGGTCGCTGCTGTTCGGGTTGGCTCCCTCTGAGAGAAGTTCATCCAGAAGGTCCAGGTCCACCTGAACCAGAGGAGACAAAGAACACTGTGGATTGACTATTTGGATTTAACTGAAGGGATCTGACACTGACACAGGCCCTGCAAAGTGTTGGAACCAGGACTCTAACTGACAATATTAAGAAAACACATACATTTAAACACAAATAAACTATAAAAACTGTCCATCCATCCATTTTCTGCCTCTTATCCGGGGCCTTATTCCTTCACCCCGGACAGAATCAGAATCAGAATCATTTATTAATGGCCACACAACAAGTTGGTGGAATTTGTTTCCGGTACAGCAAGAATGCTCACATCTCTTCTGTGTCTATTACAGGACAAAACAAATATACAACACACTTACACAATACGACATACAACAACAGATAAATGACCAGTTATAAGCGGGATTGATTTAGAGTCCGGATGGCAGTGGGAAAGAAACTGTTGGTGAATCTGACAGTTTTGGAAGTGATGGATCTGTAGCGCCTCCCAGAGGGCATGAGTCTGAACAGATTATTGGCAGGGTGTGTGGGGTCTGAGGTGATTCTATTGGCTCTTTGTGTGATGCGTCTGTGATACAGTGTGTCTATGGAGGGGAGAGTGTGACCAGTGATTTTAGTTGATTTATTTATAATGCGTTGAAGTTTGTGTTGTGAATGTGAATCCAAATTACCGAACCAGACTATTATTGATGATGTAAGGACGCTTTCAATTATTGCTGTGTAGAACTGAAGAAGGATGTTGTGTCTGATTCTGAATTTTTTTAATTGTCTGAGGAAAAACAGTCTTTTATTGGCTTTTTTGTATGTTTCGTTTGAATGCTGTTTCCATTTTAGTGTGTGATTGATATGGGTACCCAGAAATTTGACTGTCTCTGTAATGGTGATTGTTTCATTATCAATACTTCCTCCAGCTCCTCCGGGGGGACCCCATGGCGTTCCCAGGCCAGCCAGGAGACATAGTCCCTCCAGCGTGTCCTGGGTCTTTCCCGGGGCCTCCTCCCGTTGGGACGTGCCCGGAACACCTCCCGAGGGAGGTGTCCAGGAGGTGTCTGGAACAGACGCCCGAGCCACCTCAGCTGCTCCTCTCGATGTGGAGGAGCAGCGGCTCTACTCCGAACTCCTCCCGTGTGACTGAGATCCTCACCCTATCTCTAAGGGAGCGCCCAGCCACTCTGCGGAGGAAACTCATTTTGGACGCTTGTATCCGCGATCTCATCCTTTTGGTCATTACCCAGAGCTCATGACCATAGGTGAGGGGAGGAACGTAGATTGACGGTAAATCGAGAGCTTTGCCTTTCGGCTCAGCTCCCTCTTCACCACAACGATCCGGTACAGCGACCGCATCACTGCCGACGCTGCACCGATCTGCCTGTCAATCTCACGCTCCATCCTCCCCTCACTCGTGAACAAGACCCCGAGATACTGGAACTCCTCCACTTGAGGCAATAAAAACTTCAAGAAAAAGGCTACTCTTTACTCTTACATAACATTATATTAAAACAACTTTATCGGCTGTCACCTGGTCTGTGTCCTGGTCGTGAGCTGCCAGTTCTCTAAAGTGGTTCAGCAGCCTCTTATTCAAGTCCTGGGTCTGGGCTTGGTCCTGGTTCAGACCCCGGTTCAGACCCCGGTTCAGACCCCGGTTCAGAACCTGGTTCAGATCCTGGTTCAGACCCTGGTTCAGATCCTGACTCAGATCCTGACTCAGATCCTGGCTCAGGTTCATGCTTGAGTCCAGTTCATCGTCTGCGTCCCCGGCGAGTCCTCTGTACCGGACCTCAGGCGTGACTTCTGTGGCACAAAAATGTAAATAAAACATTATACTTTTTATTGTTCAGGTCCGTTTTAAAAGTGAAATCACACATTCAGAGTTTTACCCAGGAGCTTGTTCCTCCTCTGTCTCCAGCGGCCGCAGGAGTACGAGGCCCAGCGAGCGGCCGACTTCACCACGGCACGAACGGATTTAAAACTCTGGAGATACAAAGACACTCTTTTCTGTTTAATGTTCAGTTTACTCAGCATCATCATCATTCCACAGAAACAACTTCAGGTTGAATGTACGTTTGTAACAGTGACATGCATCACAGAGAAAAAATAAAATAAAATGAACAAAAATTAATTTAACAGTTATATTTATCCAATGATTTGTACTATAAAGTTATTTTATATTTAACTTTGCCATTTTAATTTTTTTTTAAATATTCAAAATCTCTGAATTTTCACTTGTATCTTTCAAATCGTGGTCTTCGACATGCGGCTCTGCACCGGCCGTTGGCGCCTCACATGGACTGACTGTGCTGTAGCTCAGCAGTGACAGATTCTGCGCTAAAGCGGTGGTGAAAAGGCGCCGGGTTAAAGCGGCGGTGAAAAGGCGCCGGGTTAAAGCGGCGGTGAAAAGGCGCCGGGTTAAAGCGGTGGTGAAAAGGCTCCAGGTTAAAGCGGCGGTGAAAAGGCGCCAGGTTAAAGCGGCGGTGAAAAGGCTCCGGGTTAAAGCGGTGGTGAAAAGGCGCCAGGTTAAAGCGGTGGTGAAAAGGCTCCGGGTTAAAGCGGTGGTGAAAAGGCGCCAGGTTAAAGCGGTGGTGAAAAGGCTCCGGGTTAAAGCGGCGGTGAAAAGGCGCCGGGTTAAAGCGGTGGTGAAAAGGCTCCGGGTTAAAGCGGTGGTGAAAAGGCTCCGGGTTAAAGCGGCGGTGAAAAGGCGCCGGGTTAAAGCGGTGGTGAAAAGGCTCCGGGTTAAAGCGGTGGTGAAAAGGCTCCGGGTTAAAGCGGCGGTGAAAGGCGCCGGGTTAAAGCGGTGGTGAAAAGGCGCCAGGTTAAAGCGGCGGTGAAAAGGCGCCGGGTTAAAGCGGTGGTGAAAAGGCTCCGGGTTAAAGCGGTGGTGAAAAGGCGCCGGGTTAAAGCGGCGGTGAAAGGCGCCGGGTTAAAGCGGTGGTGAAAAG
This sequence comes from Paratrypauchen microcephalus, assembly GCA_036785185.1. Lineage (NCBI taxonomy): Eukaryota > Metazoa > Chordata > Actinopteri > Gobiiformes > Gobiidae > Paratrypauchen > Paratrypauchen microcephalus. The sequence goes on along the minus strand of JAVJIX010000044.1, from coordinate 1,547,936 downwards.
GCGCCAGGTTAAAGCGGCGGTGAAAAGGCGCCGGGTTAAAGCGGTGGTGAAAAGGCTCCAGGTTAAAGCGGTGGTGAAAAGGCGCCAGGTTAAAGCGGTGGTGAAAAGGCTCCGGGTTAAAGCGGCGGTGAAAAGGCGCCGGGTGAGGCTCGTAGTTCCCTGGCCTCATGGTAGAGGCACTCGTGAGCCCAGGGATTCTTCTGCAACTCCTGGAGCAGCAGATTAGAATAAGTGACACAAGATACAATTTAGAGTTAAGTCAAGTTTAATAATCCGTTCAACAGTCTAATCCGTTCACTTTTTTCTTCTTGTCTGGCCCGACTTTTTAAATGGAGGAAGATTTCATATTAAAGCTCGAGCAGTTTTCTAAACTGGACTTTGGGTCAAAGCAGGAGGTTATAATTAAAGGTCCCATGGCATGAAATTTTCACTTTCTGAGGTTTTTGAACGTTAATGTGAGCTCCCCTACCCTGTTTAGGCCCCCCCCATGGTTAAAAGTTGCAAAATGTCTAAACTGAGCATTTGCGATTCTTTTCTGCCTTACAAAAAATCGGAGCTCAAACGGGCGAGTTTGAACAAGGCACCTTATTGACGTCAGATCGAAAAAAGAAATGCAAATGCAGTTCCACCCCCGTCTGTCTGTACTCAGCATCTCTGTAAATCACGCCCAGAGAGTTTGGACTGCGAATGCGCTAGGCAATGCGAAATGCATTTTTTTTATTTGCCTGGAGGCACGTCCGAGTGTTTCTGGGCTCGGAAGTCCTTTATCTGAGCCTCTGGACCTTTGAACAGCAGTGGTTTAATTTTATTTTCTGTGGAAATGTGTTTATTTTTCAATGGAATGCTTCAAATCTCTCCCCTGTGCAAAAACACGGAAATGGAGCCAAAAGCGGAGAGTTTGGCCACGCCCCCACCCTCTACTATTGGCCAGCTCTTTTCTCCTCATTTGCATTCAAGCAACAACGCCCATTATGACCTGTTCTGAGGGAGAAAAAATACTCTTTCTCATCTTATCTCTGTTTCTCATGCACTGAGTGTTGATTTTGAAGAAGGATTCATTTACAGTATTAGGGAACCATTAAGGAGCCATATAAAAGCATCAAGAAGTACCATGTCATGGGATCTTTAAAGGAAGACCAACGCCGGAGCTAAAGGGTTTGCTCCAGACTACGGGACGAAAGACTCGCTCTTTTCAAACAGCGTGGGAAGAAATAATCTTTTCTGCTTTTCCTTCTTTTCTCAACCTGCTGTGACAATGTCTGGACTCAGATATTGTGACCTGAAAAATTTGCAAAGAAGCCTTGTTAAACATGAGAGGTCCACTGCTCACATTCAGAGCCAGAACTCGCTAAAAACGTCGCTGTTTTAATTTATGACGCTACACGGTGCACTGGAAAATGCACTGAATAATTTTCAGCTTCACATCAAAAATATTCCAAGCTCCAGTTACTTACAGGGAGAGAAACTGGCCCGGGGCGACGCCTGGTGACGTCACTGATAACGTCAGTGCCTCACCAGCCATGACCCTCACCGCACGTCACTGGTTTGTAAAGAGTATTATTATTATTACTTTTTTTAAATTAAGGATCACCCCTGGAGATGCATCGTCTCTTTTCTGAGTGAGTTCTAAGGTGTTTTTGTCAATAAAAACACCTGTATCTGAATAAATGAGCATGAACATCTCCATGGAGACAAACAGGTTTGTTTAGTTTAGTTATTCTTGTTTTTCTTCATCTAGAAAAATGACACAGTGCAGGTTTAGGACACTTTTCAGTTCTGATTCTAAAGTGGCAGGTGTAATGTACATTTCTCACGCTCCTCTGAAAGCTCTTCGTGATGTAAAAATGACATACATTTAGATAAACACACTGAAAGATCGCAGTTCTGTCCTCACCTGCGCTGTGTCTGGAGTTTCTTCTTTATTTTGTTTGTCTTCTTTTGAGATGTTGAAACTTCCTTCTGTCATTTCCATCTCCAAACCTGGATTCTCCACTCCCCAGAGTCCAGAACCAGAGCCCTGAGAACTGCTCATCCTCACACGGTCCAAAGAATCACTCACAAAAAAGACAAATAACAAAGGGGGACCCAAACTGTAGTCTAAACTTGCTCTACCTACATATTTAAATCCTCACAGGAGACCTACATGTTACTAACCCGATCGTGTCTTTAGGTTCACGTGAAAACAAAACAATAAAATACTTAAAGATCAGTGTTCGGGTGTTGGTGCAGAGAGTTCAAAGGTCAAATAGCCTTATCTGATAAATTACAGCAACACAAGCAAAACATAAAGGACTGAACATGGACATTCACTGTTTTTGAAAGAAATCTCCAAACTTCTGGTCCACAAATGTTTCTCCTTCTCGTTATTTGTTTGGGATCAGCTCCACAGACTTCTCATATTCTTGTCTTTGGGGTTGAATAATGGCTCCACATTCTAAAGCTGTAGTGGAGAAATCATTTGACTTTTGTTTATTTCTTCTAACAGAGAAGACGCTGAAATTCATGCCAGTTTTTGTTTCATGTGGACAGGTCCAGGAATTACAAAGATCTGAACCATAAACCAGGTAAACGAACTCCACCTGAGACTGTCACCTGTCTCCAGCTCACTTAACTCCAATTTAATTCTCAAATTTCTACTTAACTTGACGGAATAATACCAGTTGTAAAAATAAATTATAATTTTGCGCCAATCAAGACAAAATTTGCAAAGAAAAGTTGAAAAATGTGCTGGAAATTGTGAGTTTTATTTGAGAGTGTTTCATATTGTCACAATTTGCAAAGAAGAAACACATATTTTTTAGACTTTAAAGCTACACTATGTAACTTTGTACTAAATATGTACTTTAAAGTCCACTATGTAGCTCAGTCACATGGGAGGGGCTCGGAGTAGAGCCGCTGCTCCTCCACATGGAGAGGAGCTGCTGAGGTGTCTCGGGCGTCTGTTCCGGACGCCTCCCTCAGGAGGTGTTATGGGGAAGACCCAGGACACACACAAAAACACAGGAAAATAATATCGTGGATAAATGGATTTGGAACTGTGGGGAACAGCGGCTCATCCATCCATCCATCCATTTTCTTCCGCTTATCCGGGGCCGGGTCGCGGGGGCAACAGTCTAAGCAGGGACGCCCAGACCTCCTTCACCCCGGACACTTCCTCCAGCTCCTCCGGGGGGACCGCAAGGCGTTCCCAGGCCAGCCGGGACACATAGTGGCTCTGTAACAGCGGCTCAGTCTGTATTCATTATCATACGTGCGGGGGGAGGATTGCGAGTCGCACAGACCTGCAGGAAGTGGGGACCTGACAGAAACCAGAGTTCTGGCAAATTGTCTGTTCGCCTGGGTTCTAAAATGTATCGATTATGTTAAATTCCCCTTTTGTAATCAATTCTCCTGGAAAATGTGATCCAACTGAACTGGACTCTTTGTTTTGACTCTTTGCATCTTCTGCACAAACACATCCAAGGCCGACAGCTGCCGCTTACAAGACATTCCATTCGGCTCACACACACTCACATGTATTAAGTATTACTGCCCTGTCTATATTTAGGATGTCTGCTTCTTCTTCAGTTTTCAATCAATTTCACTGATTTCTGATCTTTTCCCTTGCCTCACACCCTTCCCTCTTGTCGCCAAAGAAAAAAACACCGTATGTTACCTGTCCAATTGTTTTTCTGTCATTACAGGTTGTGTATAATTGTCATTGATTGTACTACATCTTTTCCACTCTGTATCTCCCAGTCGGCGGCACGTGCAAGCGCAGCAGCCCCTCCCCTACCCACTCTATACTGTCCTGCCTGGTTAGTGGGGAAACGAAATTTTGAATTACTCTATGTACATGTACATATGGTTGTTTTGATAATAAAGCAACTATGACTATGACTATGACTATGACACTCTGGAGGGACTATGTCTCCCGGCTGGCCTGGGAACGCCTTGGGGTCCCCCCGGAGGAGCTAGAGGAAGTGTCTGGGGTGAAGGAAGTCTGGGAATCCCTGTTTATTTAGACTGTTGCCCCGGCGACCCGGCCCCGGATAAGAGGAACAACATGGATGGATGGAAATGTAATTTTACGGTTGGGGGTCCGTCACCAGTTTGTTTCTACGGATATGTCACTGCTCTGTCTGGAATGTTCCACAGTGCGACATTAAACAGCTCTACTTTACATTTATTCAATCACAGGTGGTTTTATAGCTAAAAATACCTGGAAAAACAGACGTTCTGATTGTGAGCGGGGTCGCCTCTCCACAGATCTAGATAAATGGATAGATAGATAAATAATATTTTATTGATCTCCAAGGGGATTTTATTATAGTTCTATGACATCCCGGGAGGGCAAACAGGTTCCCCCAAACCCAAGTTCCTCGTCAAGAAAAGAGACCAATTGATTAAATCCATAATTAATTCAGGTTTGGAAGCAGCGAGTCTCTCAAAAGTATAAAACACTAAACACAAAGAGGCGAAGCAGGAAAGAGAGGAAAATGCATCGGCCGTCATGTATCGTGGTCTGGTTTGGTCTCCATGAAGATAGAAAGGTTTAATGCCACACCGTGAAACATTTCATTGTGGAGGAAAGTATTTGACGCACCCTCCACCAGAAAACTTACGCAATGCACTTTTAAATATTATTTCAGTATAATAAAAGTGTTTTTTGTCAAATATTTATTTCTGTGTATCTTAAGGGAGTTTTGGCCCAGTGTACAGTATGGTTGCTATGGTAACAATTGTGGAATTCCTTAATGTGATTTCAGGATTTCCAACTGGGAAGTAAAATTTAAAACCTAAATAAATAATGTATAAATAATAATACAAATAAAATAAAATAAATATAAAATAAATATAAAATAAATATAAAATAAATAATAATACAAATAAAATAAAATAATATAAAATAAATAAAAATAATAATAAAGAAAGAAAATAAATAGTAAATTCTTCAGTATATTGATCTTTACTGTGTTTCGGTAAAATGATACGTCCAGCCTGTTATGGGAACTGTTGATACTTTGCAGCTGAGTTCATCAACATTCCCTGGGAGTGTGATGCTATCTGTAGGCACTGCTCTGTCTGAAGCTCTGTTACTCAGTTTTTTTTTGCTAAACTGTGCATTCACTGTGTCACAATTTTCAAGTGTAACAAACGGATCATTTCTATTAATAACAAAATCCATTCTCCTGCTGCATTTATCCAGCCACCACAACACCTTGAGATTAACCAGCAAAAAACTGGGAAAGTCTTGAAAAAATATGTTTATTTTTCACACTTTTTCACGTATTTCGAGCTGTTCATAGCTTAGATTTCTCTGAGGTACATTAATAAAGTTAAAATACTCTATACACTTCATTTTTAACTCATTGTCTTGAACATTCGGGATTGTCTCTCATAAAAACACATCTCCTATGGCATAAATTCCACTTAAAGATCCACCGTGTAACTTGGTTGGGGTCTGTCACCTGCTTGTTTCTATGGATACGTCATTTCTCTGCCTAGAATGTTCCACAGTGTGACATTAAACAGCTCTACTTTACATTTATTTAATTACAGCTGGTTTTATGGCTCAAAAATACCTAAAAAAAACCCAGCATTCTGACTGTAAGCGGCGTCGCCTCTACACAGATCTAACCTGTAACGTGGTCTGGTTTGGTGTCCATGAAGACAGAAAGGTTTAATGCCATATTGTGAAACATTCCAACAAAGCAATAATACGCTCCCGTACCGGTATTGGCCAATATTGGTACAGTGGTACCTCACCTTACGAAATTAATTCGTTCCAGAAGTGGTTTCATAACGTGAATTTTTCGTAAGTTGAGTAGCTATTTCAATGGAAAAGGCCTGATCCGTTCCAAGTTTTTTTTTTAATAGTGTAACTTTTTTTTTATAGTGTAACATTTGTGTTCTGCGTCCTGTTTGGAATAAACCAGGTCTAGACCAGAACTAAACCAGGTCTAAACCTGGACTGGACCTGGACTAAACCAGGATTATCCCGGGACATGGCAGTGCCGTTGGAGGAGCGCGTTGCTCGTGTCTCCGCGCTCCTTGCGCGTTCCGCGCTAGAGCTGAGAGGCAGAGAAAGACGCTCTTTCAGCGGGAATAAGAGCGGAGCGGGGCGGGCTCTGGTTCTATGTGACCTCCAGAACCGGGGGGCTGACACTGTGAGCTAACAGGCCAAGAAAGGTGCTCTATCGGCGGGCAAGACCGCGGGGTCTCGCTCGGGGCGGGCTCTGCTTCTATGTGACTTCCAGGTCTAGACCAGAACTAAACCAGGTCTAGACCAGGTCTAAACCAGGACCGGATCAGATCCAGACCCGGACCAAACCGGGACCAGACCAGGATTAAATCACCCCGGGCTGCGGCTCCATCCCGCGCCCGCAGTCCCGGTGTACTCGCGCCCTTGCGCCGTGTCGACGTCGCTTTTTGATCCTTCGATGTCGGCTCTTCCTATCATTGTGAAGCAGAATTCACCAAGCGTTGGATTGTTCACTCACTAAGGGAACGTGAGCGGGGTTTAGACCGTCGTGAGACAGGTGAGTTTTACCCTGCTGATGAGGTGTTGTGATAGTAATCCTGTGTCTCCGCTCCCCTCGCGCGTTCGGCGCTATATTGAGCTGTGTCTACCCCCACGCTTCACTATCAACACATTCCATTGAAAATCTATGAAAGTTCGAGGTTTCAAACGAGAGAGAAATGCGAGAAAAGCCCAACTCCAGTCTGAGAAAAGCGTAGAATGTGTGTGGTGAGGCATTTACAGCCCTAAAACATGTAGAACAATTGCAAAATACAAAGTTGTCCTACCTCGCGTACCTCTCCCACCGCGGGCCACCTCTGGAACCTAACCCCGTGTGTGTTGATAAAGTGTATTTACGTTTCGGGGCGTGCATCTGAGCGCGCATTAGATTTCGCGTTTTGTAACTTGAATTTTCTTTCGTATCTAGAGACCAAAATTTGACGTGAAGGCGTTTCGTAACTTGGATTTTTCGTATGTAGGGTCTTTCGTAAGGTGAGGTACCACTGTACTTATACCAATATTTTTTGAAAACACAATATTTCTGTTATTGTTACGTCAGTGTTAATGAAGGTATGGGTGTGTATTCAGTTAGGCCTTTACAGTCTGTGGGAGCAGTGGTAAATCCTATAGCAGGGGTCGGCATCCTTGACCACTCAAAGAAATTACAGTAAAGAAAACACTGGGAGCCACAAAACCCTTTTGAAATTTAAAATGAAATAACACTGCATATAACGGCTTGTTTGCCTTTGTGCCTTAGATTTGAAAATGAGTGAACTAAAATAAAATACATTTTAATTAAATACAGTGGTCCCTCGCTATATCGTGGTTCACTTTTCGTGGTCTTGCTGTTTGGCGTATTTTTTAATTTTTTAATTTAATTTATTTATAGTGTATCAACGTGCATTTCTGCGTCCTGATTGGCTAAGGGACTGTAGACCTTTGCTGATTCGTCAGTCATTCTCCTCTGTGTCTCCTGTACAGAATGTGTTCAGTTTGCCAGATTTATATAAATGTTCGATCGCAGTGTGACTCTGAAGTGCCGCATGAGGCTCCGGAGCCGCGGGTTGCCGACCCCTGTCCTATACTGTCCTATTCAAACACAGTGGTTTATATAATGCAGTACTTTTACTTCAGAGTGGTGTAATATTGTAGTTTCACACGGTACTTCATTCAAACCAGTGGTTGCCCATACAGTCTCTGTTCCAGGGCACAGCGCAGAACCAGCACCACTCGGCCTGGCACAGAGGGCAGCGCATGTGACTGCAGCCTCCTGGAAAACACACAAACAAAGATTATTACTGATTACTGCTAAAATGATCTGATAATACAGCTCATCCAATCCACAAATATATATATTTTTATATTGTATAAACAGGACAGTTTCCAAAGTGCTGCACAGACAAATTAATACAATAAAAGACAGGAAATCATAAATAAAAACAGTAAATAAAAAGGCAGCGAAGACACTGAGCTGGACTGGGACAAAAAACGGCCCTGGCATTTTTGGCTTAGACCGACCCCTCATAATTAGCGGAGCACAACGGACTAATTTACAGTGCTGCTCATAAGTTTACATACCCTGGCAAAATGTTTTGTTTCTTGGCTATTTCTCAGAGAAAATAAATGATAACACAAAATATTTTCTTTCACTCTTGGATAGTGATTGGCCAAAGCCATTTATTGTAAAACATCTGCGTTTACTCTTTTTAAACCACAATGACAACAGAAACTATCCAAATCACCCTGATCAAAAGTTTACATACCCCAGTGCCTAATACTGTGTATTTGCCCCTTTAACATCAATAACAGCTTCAAGTGTTTTGTGGCAGTTGTCAATGAGTCTCTTTCTCTTTTCAGATGGCAAAGCTGCCCATTCTTCTTGGCAAAAAGCCTCCAGTTCTTGTAAATTCTTGGGCTGTCTTGCATGAACAGCACGTTTCAGGTCTCCCCAGAGTGGCTCAATAATATTGAGGTCAGGAGACTGAGATGGCCATTCCAGAACCTTCACTTTATGTTGTTGTAGCCACTGACAGGTTGATTTGCCCAAATGTTTGGGATCATTGTCGTGCTGGAAGGTCCAAGTACGTCCCATGCGCAGCCTCCGGGCTGAGGAGTGTAGATTTTCCTCCAGTATTTTTTGATAACCGGCGAAATTCATCTTGCCATCAACTCTGACCAAATTTCCCGTGCCTTTGTAGCTCACACATCCCCAAAACATCAGGGATCCACCACCGTGTTTCACTGTTGGAAAGAAAGAAGAAAGAAAGAAGAAAGCTATGCCTTTATTAGTCCCACAGTGGGGAAATTCCATTTCTGCATTTAACCCATCCTGTTATTAGGAGCAGTGGGCAGCACATTACTGCGCCCGGGGACCATCTCCATGATCTTCTTGCTTCGGTTTGGTCAGGACCTAAGCTGGAGGATTTTACCTATGGAGCATGTTTTGGTGCATGTACCTTTCATCATAGGCCTTGTTGATGCCTCGCCAAACATAGCGCGTATGGTTTTGTCCAAAAAGTTCAGTTTTGGTTTCATCACTCCACATTACTTTCTCTCAGAAGGTTTGGGGTTTATCTCTGTGCAGTGTGGCATATTTGAGGCAGGATTCTTTGTGGCATTTGCCTAAAAGTGGCTTTCTTCTGGCAACTCTACCATGTAGCCCATTTTTCTTCAAGTGCCTTCTTACAGTCCTGCTTGAGACATCCACACAACATTGTTTGAGGGAGAGCTGAATTTCACCTGATGTTATTTGAGGCTTTTTCTTCACATCCTGAACAATTTTTCTTGCAGTTGTGGAGGAAATTTTGCTTGGTCTACCAGACCGTGGTTTGATGTCTACATTTCCTCCTTCTAAGCGCTTTGAGTGGCATGAAAGGCGCTATATAAATCCAATGAATTATTATTATTACTTTCCACATCGTGATTAATGTGCTGACGGGCATTATTAACTGTTTGGCAATTTTCTTATATCCCTTCCCTGATTTGTACAGTTGTACTACCTTTTCCCGCAGATCTTTTGGCAATTATTTTGCTTTTCCCATGATTCTGCATCCAAGACGTCAGCACAGCACCGCATGAAGGATACAAGGGTTTCTCATGAGTCCAGCAATTCACTGACTTTTATACACAGCCACTAATTACAAGCGAACAGATCACAGGTGAATATAGTTACCTTTAATAGCCAGTTAATCCCATTTGTGCAGGTTGTGTGCAGGTTATCAGGCCAAATTACAAGGGTATGTAAACTTTTGATCAGGGTGATTTGGATAGTTTCTGTTGTCTTTGTGGTTTAAAAAGAGTAAACACAGATGTTTCACAATAAATGGCTTTGGCCAATCACTATCCAAGAGTGAAAGAAAACATTTTCTGTTATCATTCATTTTCTCTGAGAAATAGCCAAGAAACAAAACATTTTGCCAGGGTATGTAAACTTATGAGCAGCACTGTATGTTTGTGTTCCCCGAAGCAAAGTATTTTACTATTGTTACGTCTTGGCTGAGGGGAAACCAGGGCGCAACATTTAAAGGAAAAATCCCCAAAACCACCAGCAAACTCACAGTAACTACACATTCAACGGTTTATTTAAAATGCATCTTGCACACACACACACACACACACACAAAAAACCTTTCTCATTGAATCTACACGATTCACATAGGTCACCTGTTTTGGCTTCAAAACGGCAAATTTCGCCAAAAGGTGAGCGATTTTCATGCCTGTCCATCACCTAAAAGTCCCGGTATTATCCTCACATTACTACTGCTGACCTGCTGTGCCTGTGCTACACTTCCCTGGTCACTCTGTCCCTCAGGTTCTCTCGGGTTCCCTCGGGTTCCCTGTCCACAGTCTCTGGCTGCTCCTCTCCCTGTCCACCTTCAGCCTGGGCTGCAGAGGACGTGGAGGCTCCAGCCCCTCCAGAGAATATGTCTGTTATTTTAGAACATTGTGCAGCGTCTATAGTGAGATTTTTTAATGTTTTATCTCGTAACTTCTCCACACCCCCTTTCTGCCGCTTCTCCATGTTTCCACGCTCAACACTGAAACTGGCGGGGAGCAGTGCAGAGAAAGGGGCGGGACCACTCTCGTAAGCTTCTATATCCTGATTGGTTTAATCCACTGTCTGTATTGAAGATGGACCAATGGGACGCCACCTCTAAATTGTGGGCTGATCTTTAAGTAAAAAAAAAACCTGGGACTGTCGGCCCCCCGGGAAAATGCCCGGTATGCCCGATTACCCGTTCAGACCTGATCGACAGTGAAAACAATGAAAACAAGCCTTTGGTGTGTGTGTGTGTGTGTGTGTATGTGTGTGTGTTACCGTTCTTCTGCACTGGGGCGGCGCACTGGGGACAGGGTTTGGTGGATTCTTTGATAAACAGCAGAGAGTCTCTGTCCCAACGTGAGCGCAGAGACGCCTCAGTGTCCACGGAGAAACTCTGAAGAGACAAAAAAAAGAAAAGAATAAAGAAAGTGAACAGAATAAACATTATAAACTCGACTAAAACACAACGCATCTACTGTAAAAAACCACAGAGCCAAAGAGGGACTGAGCTCTTCCAACTGGACAAGTGCGATCTCGCCATAGTGTTCAGTTGCAGCCAAATGAAGCTCATCGAGGCTGCAGTTATAGCGGCAAATCTGCAACCAATGACCTGGAAATCCAAACCAAAACCAAAGAGCCAATCAAGAGCGGGGTGGTTAAAGTTATATAAAGTCTATGCGCGTTTCCCAGGATCCTTCCTCCAAAGTCCTCCTCCAGAGTCGGCTCCTCAGAAGCATCACGGCTCCTCAGAAGCATCACGGCTCCTCAAAAGCATCACGGCTCCTCAGAAGCATCACGGCTCCTCAGAAGCCTCACGGCTCCTCTGAAGCATCACGGCTCCTCTGAAGCATCAATGCTTCTACAAATGAAAAGTGCTCAGACGTGTTTTTATGTGTCACACACATTAAAACGTCTGGGACTGCGGATGGAAATTAGCACTGTGCTAAATCCGGCATATTTACGTCGGTTTGTGTGATCTTATACAAATTGTGCGTTCATTAATATGCATTGTCCCTTCCAAATAAACAAATAAATAAAATAAAACATGTGAATAATGAAGGCTGAGTGAATCTTCTGTTATCGAATTGTTTAGGGTGATCATTAGCCTACAGAAATAAATATACAGGCTGTATATTTATTATATTTATTATATGATCATCATTACATTCCTAAACAACTTCTTGAAGATATTTTGTTGCATTTGTCCTTTGAATTCATTCGGGCTGATAATAGTGCAATCTGCATTAATGTGGCTAAAGGATGCAACATATTTACTTCTTTTACTGTAAAATGAGTTTTATTTTTTGTTTTTTTTGTGTGTGTATCTCGGGGTCTTGTTCACGAGTGAGGGGAGGATGGAGCGTGAGATTGACAGGCGGATCGGTGCAGCGTCGGCAGCTGTACCGGACCGTTGTGGTGAAGAGGGAGCTGAGCCGAAAGGCAAAGCTCTCGATTTACCGTCAATCTACGTTCCTCCCCTCACCTATGGTCATGAGCTCTGGGTAATGACCGAAAGGACGAGATCGCGGATACAAGTGGCCGAAATGAGTTTCCTCCGCAGAGTGGCTGGGCGCTCCCTTAGAGATAGGGTGAGGAGCTCAGTAACATGGGAGGAGCTTGGAGTAGAGCTGCTGCTCCTCCACGTGCAGAGGATCAGCTGAGGTGGCTCGAGCGTCTGTTCCAGACGCCTCCTGGACACCTCCCTCGGGAGGTGTTCCGGGTACGTCCCGAGGGAGAAGTCTCCGGGGAAGACCCAGGACACACTGGAGGGACTATGTCTCCCGGCTGGCCTGGGAACGCCTTGGGGTCCCCCCGGAGGAGCTGGAGGAAGTGTCCGGGGTGAAGGAAGTCTGGGAGTCCCTGCTTAGACTGTTGCCCCCGCGACCCGGCCCCGGATAAGAGGAAGAACATGGATGGATGGAGTTTTATTTTAGTAAAATGCATTTTACTGCTTAAATAAAGTTTGTAAAAAATGAAGTTGCGGTGCATTGTGGGCAATTTGCAGCGAGGATCCATAGGTGCATCCTGGGTAAAAGTCAAACGGAGGAGTGGAGCGAGGAGGACGTGAGGTTTTGGAGCAGCAGTTGTTGGAGCTCTGATGACGCAGATCTGTCTGAAGGGAAGCAGAGGATCTCGGCGTTTGGGAAACACCCCATGGCTCGTCCTCACCTGTGCTGTGGGCGGGGCTTGTGCGTCCGGCCCTGCCCCCTCCGCAGTCGGACACGCCCCCTGGTGGTAGTCCTGGCGACAGTCTCTGCAGAACACGAGGCCACACCCAGCCCTGACATCACACTCCACCCTCCGCCCTTGAGCCACGAGCCCTGCCCCACAGCCCGCCCCCGGACACAGGAGCCCGCCGAGTCCCAGGAGGCACTGCTCCGCCCCGAAGCGAAGGTAACGGTCGTACTGTGGGGGAAACAGAGAAAGACAGAAATATACAACAAATATTTAAATAAAAACAATATGGAGAACGAGTAACATCACACACGGGCTCTACGGGCTTCAGAATAATGAGAAATTAGGACTGTTGCCATAGCGGTTAGCAATTTTAAAACTAAATATTATATCTTTGGAATGTGAAAAAATCCACAAAATGAAGCAGACACCCATGAACGGTTATATACAGACCAACGCTGTTACTGTCCACTTCGCCAAAGACATGATACCACTTAGTACATGAAAAAAAAAATACCGTCAAATACCGTGACACCGTTATAATTTTGAAAAATACCGTGATGTCAGTTTTTGGTCACGCCGCCCAGCTCTATGTTCCGTAGTGCATCTTTATACTCACCTGCTCTTGGCCCATGATCCTGAAGTGATGCAGTTCTTTGATCAGAGAGTTCTCACAACCGGCTGAAAATCACAGGAAATATCAAACAGTACAATTATAGTGAATATTTGATCAGTTTTATGAGGTTATAGAAAATTTTACAATCAGATTTAGTAAAAACAAAAGCCGTAATTTGTGTTTTTCTGGTGTAGAGACAGAAGAGAGTGGATTTAAACAGATGGAGATGTTTGGATTTGTCTTATTGTTGTGGGTTGTTGATTGTACAAGTGATATTAATAGTATATGTAGTAGTACTAGTAGTAGTAGTAGCAGTAGTAGTAATATGTGTAGCAGTAGAAGTAGCAGTAGTAGTCGTAGTAGTAGTAGCATATGTATTTGTAGTACCAGTAATAGTAGTAGTAGTAGTAGTAGTAATAGTATCTGTTGTAGTAGTAGTAATAGTATCTATACTGTAGTAGTAGGAGCATGTGTACTTTAGTAGAAGTAGAAGTATCATCTAGCATCTGTAGTAGCAGCAGCATGTGTAGTTTAAAAGTAGTAGTAGTAGTAGTAGGAGTAGTAGTAGTATGTGTAGGTAGTATTAGTATTAGTAGTACAGTAGTAGTAGTACAGTAGTAGTAGTATCTGTAGGTAGTGGTAGTACAGTAGTAGTAATATCTGTAGGTAGTAGTAGTACAGTAGTAGTAATATCTGTAGGTGGTAGTAGTAGTAGTAGTAGTATGTGTAGGTAGTATTAGTATTAGTAGTACAGTAGTAGTAGTACAGTAGTAGTAGTATCTGTAGGTAGTGGTAGTACAGTAGTAGTAATATCTGTAGGTAGTAGTAGTACAATAGTAGTAATATCTGTAGGTAGTAGTAGTAGTAGTAGTATGTGTAGGTAGTATTAGTATTAGTAGTACAGTAGTAGTAGTACAGTAGTAGTAGTATCTGTAGGTAGTGGTAGTACAGTAGTAGTAATATCTGTAGGTAGTAGTAGTACAATAGTAGTAATATCTGTAGGTAGTAGTAGTAGTAGTAGTATGCGTGAAAAGTCCCTCAGTCGTCCAGGTAGAATCCATGATAACAGGAGAAGTTCAATTTGTCAACTGGACAAAGTTTGTTTGGTTGAAAACGTTTCGCCGCTCATCCGAGAGGCTTCGTCAGCTCTGAGCTGACGAAGCCTCTCGGATGAGCGGCGAAACGTTTTCAACCAAACAAACTTTGTCCAGTTGACAAATTGAACTTCTCCTGTTATCAGTAGTAGTAGTAGTAGTAATATGTGTAGGTAGTAGTAGTACAGTAGTAGTAGTATCTGTAGTAGTAGTATCTGTAGTAGTAGTAGTATCTGTAGTAGTAGTATCTGTAGTATTAACGGTACCAGGGCAGGGCAGTGTGTATCCGAGCTCTTGGTCGTAAACGAATTGTCTCTCGTTTAGTCGCGTTTGAGCGTAACCACGGAAACAGTCGAGACAGATCACATGACCCGCGGCGCAGGGAAACACCACCACCACCTCCCTGCAACAAAAACATACTCTACTAATACTGCGTTTTAGGGACGATTATGATCTGGGTACCACAGTGATGCTAACTGTAGGCACTGCTCTGTCTGAGGCCGAGACTGAACCAGGACTGAACCAGGACTAAACCTGGACTGAACCAGCACTGAACCAGGACTACACCAGGACTGAACCGGGACTGAACCAAGACTACACCAGGACTACACCAGGATGAAACCAGGACTTTTTTAAAGCTCCCATGGCATGAAATTTTCACTTTCTGAGGTTTTTGAACATTAATGTGAGCCCCCCGTGAGCACGTGCGAGTGTTTCTAGGCTCAGAAGTCCTTTATCTGAGCCTGTGGATATCTGAAACAGCAGTGGTTTAATTTAATTTTCTGTGGAAATGTGTTTATTTTTCAATGAACGCTTCTCATCTCTTCCTCCGTGCAAAAACGCGGAAGTGGGGCCAGCGCACAGCACACAGCTGAAGAGGAAAGAGCGGAGAGTTTGGCCACGCCCCCACCCTCTACTCTGGCCTATCTCTGTCCTCCTCATTTGCATTCAAGCAACAACGCCCATAATGGAGTGTTCCAGAGAGATATTTATGACTCTTTCTCATCTTATCTCTCTTTCTCATGCACTGAGTCTTGATTTTGAAGAAGGATTCATTTACAGTATTAGGGAACCATTAAGGAGCCATATAAAAGCATCAAGAAGTACATGATAAAAGGAGAAGTTCAATTTGTCAACTGGACAAAGTTTGTTTGGTTGAAAACGTCTCGCCGCTCATCCGAGAGGCTTCGTCAGCTCTAATAAGAATACTGGTAAGACACTTGCTTATATCTTGCTGCAAGATATTATCATGGACTCTACCTGGACGACTGAGGGACTTTTCACGCATCAAGAAGTACCATGTCATGGGATCTTTAAAATTGTGTCCACTGTGTTAATTCATATTGAGACTTGGTGTGGGTAAAATGTCCCACATAAATAAAGCTGAACTGGACGTCTCACTCACATGACGTCCATGCAGGCGATGCACGGGACCTTCCGGCTGTTCAGGGTGACCAGGTCCAGAGCCACGGAGCGCTCGTCCTGGGAGGTCGGGTGAGACGCACATTTGAAGAAAAACTCCTGCAAAGAAAAGAAAATACACAGTTTCAAAGACACAAACTCACTTTAACTGGATTATTCTCGTCTCTCCTGGTGACATGGGTTTGAGAGGTAAATTAAAGATGCACCGTGTAACTTTTGGAGATGTTACTGACGGCTGTACGGCTGTATTTGAATTAAGAAATTCTTGTTGGACTAAAGACGTGTCCTACTGATCGATTGGTCGAAAACGATCAACTATCAAAACCATTTTAATTATTTTTTTATTCAAAATCTCTGAATTTTCACTTTTATCGTTCAAATCGTGGTCTTCGGCGTGCGTCTCTGCACCAGCTGTTGGTGCCTCACATGGACTGACTGTGCTGTAGCTCAGCAGTGACAGATTCTGCGCTAAAGCGGCGGTGAAAAGTCGCCGGGTTAAAGCGGCGGTGAACAGGCGCCGGGTTAAGATTAGAATAAGATACACAAGATACAGTTTAGAGTTAGCAAGTCAAGTTTAGCAATCCATTCACTTTTTTCTAAACCAGGTCTAAAACACATTCAAACCAGGGCCAAACCAGGTCTAAACCAAGTCTAAACCAAGTCTAAATTAGGTCTAAACCAGGTCCAAACGTGGTCCAAATGTGGTCTAAACCAGGTCTAAACCAGGTCCAAACATGGTCCAAACTAGGTCTAAACCAGGTCTAAACTAAACCAGGTCCAAACCAGGTCTAATCCAGATCTAAACCACATCCAAACCAGGGCTAAACCAGGTCTAAACGTGGTCCAAATGTGGTCTAAACAGGTCTAAACCAGGTCTAAACTAGGTCCAAATGTGGTTCAAATGTGGTCTAAACCAGGTCCAAACCAGGTCTAAATTAAGTCTTTCAACTAATCCGTTCACTTTTTTCTTCTTGTCTGGCCTGACTTTTTAAATGGAGGAAGATTTCATATTAAAGCTCGAGCAGTTTTCTAAACTGGACTTTGGGTCGAAGCAGGAGGTTAGAATTAAAGGAAGACCAACGCCGGAGCTAAAGGGTTTGCTCCAGACTACGGGACGAAAGACTCGCTCTTTTCAAACAGCGTGGGAAGAAATCATCTTTTCTGCTTTTCCTTCTTTTCTCGACCTGCTGTGACGATGTCTGGACTTAGATATTGTGACATGAAAAATTTGCAAAGAAGCCTCGTTAAACATGAGGAGGAAGAGGAGGAGGAAAAGAAGGAGGAAGAGGAGGAGGAAGAGGAGAAGGAAGAAGAGAAGGAGGAAGAAAAGGAGGAAGAGGAGAAGGAGGAGGAGGAGGAAGAGGAGGAGGAAGTGGAAGAGAAGGAGGAGGAGAAGGAGGAAGAGGAGGAAGAGGAGGAGAAGGAGGAAGAGAAGGAGGAAGAGGAGGAGGAAGGGGAGAAGGAGGAGGAAGAGAAGGAGGAAGAGAAGGAGGAAGAGGAGGAGGAGGAAGAGGAGAAGGAGGAGGAAGAGAAGGAGGAAGAAAAGGAGGAAGAGAAGGAGGAAGAGAGGAGAAGGAGGAAGAGAAGGAGGAAGAGGAGGAGGAAGAGGAGAAGGAGGAGGAAGAGAAGGAGGAAGAAAAGGAGGAAGAGAGGAGAAGGAGGAAGAGAAGGAAGAGAGGAGAAGGAGGAAGAGAAGGAGGAAGAGAAGGAGGAAGAGGAGGAAGAGAAGGAGGAAGACAAGGAGGAAGAGAGGAGAAGGAGGAAGAGAAGGAGGAAGAGAAGGAGGAAGAGAAGAAGGAAGAAAAGGAGGAAGAGAAGAAGCCTCGTTAAACATTCAGAGCCAGATCGCGCTAAAAACGGTGCTATTTTAATTTATGACGCTACTTGGTGCTCTGGAAAATGCACTGAACAATAATAATTAATTCCGAGCTCCAGTCAGTTACAGGGAGAGAAACTGATTGTGACAACGTCAGTGCCTCAGCCACGACCCTCACCGCACGTCACTGATCAAAACTCTTCGTTATTTCTGTTTATCTGACCCAAACTGCCCTCACAAGACTTCACCTGCAGGGGGAGCTCATGCAAGAAGTACTATTTATACAGCTTCTTAACTTGTCGCATTTTAATCCTTATAATCCAAGTAAAATAATACACATAATAAATAATAATAAACTAATAAACAGAGACTACATGAGCTGATTAATGGACTAAAAAAACACAGTACTGCTATTTTGTTCAAAAATATTCCTCAGTGTGGCATACAAATTTAACTTGTGTATCTCCATGGCATCCAGCAGGCAAAGTTACAGGTCAGCTCTACGGAGAGGCGACCCCATTCAGTGTTACAGCGCAAGTTTCGAAAGGTGTTTCTGAACGGCAAAACTCCTCCAACTGTATAAAAGCGACATAGATTTGTTTAATGCCATGCTGTGGAACATTCCAGGCAAAGCAATGGCATCACCATGGAAACAAGGAAGTGGTAGACACGAGGGATGGGACGAGACACAATTTCCACGAGACGAGACACGAGATCGGGTCCACGAGAACGAGAAAAGACGAGATTTTAACATAATTTCTAATACACATTTCTAGTACACGCACATTTCACGATTCGGTTTCCAGTTTTGGCGTCACAACGTTTTATTTATTTGATTTCATGGTTTTGTTTCCGTTCGTGAACTGCTTTTTGAGATGTAACCAACCAACACGTAACGCTTTTTTGTAAAAACACGGAAAAAACCTCTCTGGTAGACGCCCCGCCAGAAAAGTTAGACAACGTAGCTTTAAATGAGGACGAAAATACACATTCGGTAAAATAATTCAAAACTTTTACCTCCATTTTAAGGAAAAATTACTCCAGTAAAACGCTGGGACGGTTTCCACAATGAGCCCGTGTTACACCAGAATAGCAAATGTAAATATCTGATCGTCCGGCCCATAAAAGGAGACGAGGGCTGTTCATGTTAATGTTAAGGTAGATTGTATGGTCCCCGTAGGAAAATTAGTCCTGGACAAAGTGTTTATACAGAAGAGGTATTTTTATTACTTATTTTCTCTTTTATTTTGACTTGTATGTGCACATTTATATCGTTACACCTTATTTGACACCATTTTGCCATTTTGAGCGACTGTGTCCAAATAATTCCCTTTGTGGATCAATAAAGTTTGTCTTAGTCTACGTCAGGGGTGTCAAACATGTGGCCCAGGGACCAGATCCGGCCCTCCAAGACCTTTAATCTGGCCATGGGCTGATTTTCTATTAAAATATTTTGATTTTATTTTAATTTTCTATTAAAATATTTTAATTATATTTTAATTTTCTATTAAAATATTGGTAATTTTCTGCACTTCTTTTCTGCGCAGTTTAGCATAGCAGCGTCTCCAGCGCCTCTGTGCGTGGCCCCTCCCACCAGAGCAGCACAAATGAAGACTCGCCGCTTTCCAAATGCTCTTAAGACCTGGTTTAGACCTGGTTTAGACCTGGTTTAGTCCTGGTTTAGTCCTGGTTTAGTCCTGGTTTAGACCTGGTTTACTCCTGGTTTAGACCTGGTTTAGACCTGGTTTAGACCTGGTTTACTCCTGGTTTAGACCTGGTTTAGACCTGGTTTAGACCTGGTTTAGTCCTGGTTTAGTCCTGGTTTAGTCCTGGTTCAGGCCTGGTTTAGGCCTGGTTTAGTCCTGGTTTAGACTTGGTTTAGTCCTGGTTTAGTTCTGGTTTAGTGCTGGTTTAGACCTGGTTTAGACCTGGTTTAGACCTGGTTTAGACCTGGTTTAGACCTGGTTTAGTCCTGGTTTAATCCTGGTTTAGACTTGGTTTAATCCTGGTTCAGTCCTGGTTTAGTCCTGGTTTAGACCTGGTTTAGTCCTGGTTTAATCCTGGTTCAGTCCTGGTTTATTTTTGGTTTAGTCCTGGTTTAGTAATGGTTTAGATCTGATTGAGTTCTGGTTTAGTCCTGGTTTAGACCTGGTTTAGTAGTGGTTTAGTCCTGGTTTAATCCTGATTCAGTCCTGGTTTATTTTTGGTTTAGTCCTGGTTTAGACCTAGTTTAGTCCTGGTTTAGTCCTGTTTTAGGCTTGAGAGAAAATGTTTTATTTATATTTTATATTTTTATTGAAATATTTTAATTATATTTTAATTTTCTATTAAAATATTGGTAATTTTCTACGCCTCTTTTCTGTGCAGTTTAGCATAGCAACGTCTCCAGCGCCTCTGTACGTGGCCCCTCCCACCAGAGCAGCACAAATGAAGACTCTCCTCTTTCCAAACGCTCTTAAAGAACCATCGTTTTGACTGTTGACGTCACACCCTCATCAGCAAAATGTCAAAAATGAGAAAAGTGGACGCCGAGTGCAAGATTTTCCAACAAAAATTGACTAATTTCTGTTTGTGTTGGAACTGCATTTTTCTTAAAGTTTCAGGATGTTCATAATAGTATAATATTTTGTAAAAGTTCATCAAATAAAAAAGACTTGTGTTTCTCAGCACAAATATTTGGACTTATTGCTGTTTTTGGGGTATATTTGCCATGAGTTTTCTGATCCGGCCCCTTTGGGATCAGAGTATGTTGGATATGGCCCCCGGACCAGAATGAGTTCAACACCCCTGGTCTGCGTTAATTTCACCTCCTGTTGTTTTTTGTTGTTTTAAGGTGTACCATGTATGTTTTTTGGTGGGGGTGTACCGTCTGCCTGTTGCCTGTAGAGGTGTTATCGTTTGGCCTGTAAAGTTCCACAGTATTGACTTTAACTCACCGCGTCTCCTCCGCCGCAGCCGTCCGAGAGACAAACTCCTCTGATCCGACCCGGAGTCTGCACATCGTCCCAACACGACGGGCCCTGGGGACAAAGGACAATCACGCAGCGCTTTAAGCTTCGGTTACATCGCTTTATTCGTACCCGGAGGTAAATTTGTTTTGCAGATTTGATATTCTGGTCCCACATTTCACATTTCGTTCATCCAAACTCTACACAGTAAACACAAATAAAAACATAATTACAAGTGTTACAGTGCTCCAGAATGGTTTAGTTCCATAAATAATTCATTAATTCATCACGCTTCTCTAAAAATCACAATAAATATTAAATACATAAAAAACACGACGTTCCAAGACAGAATACTAAAATATAAAGGTCCTAACTGACGCTACATTGACTCTTGTGAGCTAAGAGAACTAAAGCAGGACTAGACCAGGACTAGACCAGGACTAGACCAGGACTAGACCAGGACTAGACCAGGACTAGACCAGGACTAGACTGGGATTAAACCAGGACTAGACCAGGACTAGACCAGGACTAGACCAGGACTAGACCAGGACTAGACCAGGACTAGACCAGGACTAGACCAGGACTAGACCAGGACTAGACCAGGACTAGACCAGGACTAGACCCGGACTAAACCGGGACTAGACCAGGACTAGACCGGGATTAAACCAGGACTAGACCAGGACTAAACCAGGACTAGACCAGGACTAGACCTGGACTAGACCGGGATTAAACCTGGACTAGACCTGGACTAGACCAGGACTAGACCAGGACTAGACCAGGACTAGACCCGGACTAGACCAGGACTAGACCGGGATTGAACCAGGACTAGACCAGGACTAGACCAGGACTAGACCAGGACTAGACCTGGACTAGACCGGGATTAAACCTGGACTAGACCTGGACTAGACCAGGACTAGACCAGGACTAAACCAGAACTAGACCAGGACTAGACCAGGACTAAACCAGGACTAGACCAGGACTAAACCAGGACTAGACCAGGACTAAACCTGGACTAGACCAGGACTAGACCGGGATTAAACCAGGACTAGACCAGGACTAGACCAGGACTAAACCAGGACTAGACCAGGACTAGACCAGGACTAGACCAGGACTGGACCAGGACTAAACCAGGACTAGACCAGGACTAAACCAGGTCTAGACCAGGACTAAACCAGGACTAAACCAGGTCTAGACCAGGACTAAACCAGGACTAGACCTGGACTAGTGCTAATCTTGGTGCTAATCAAACAGTTTGTTCTCCTTTTTTCCCCAAATTAGAATCGATAAGAGAATTGATAAAGAATCGAATCGTTAAGCAGTATTGATAATGGAATCGGAATCGTAAAAATCTTATCAGTTCCCATCCCTAGATGTGACTGGCCTTGTTGTATCTCTTGTCTTGTCTTGTGAGCTTTAAGTCATGTTCTAATGTCATTTCCTCCTCAAAAACAGACCTGTTGTGTTTTGTTTCATTCACACGTTTGAATAACACTTTATTATCAGTCATTATTATTATTATTAGTTATTTAGTTTTCAGTGGGACAGTGTTCATTAATGAACAATACAATAATGTAAATGTACCCGAATTCGTCAAAAAGGCTCATTTTCGGTAATGGCTCCCTACAAGTTCATAATTTCGTTAAAATACAAGTACAACTAACATTCAAATGCACCATTATAAATTTACATGACCATAAAAAAACAAACAATAAACATATTTTTGCGGTGCACATTTTGAAATAACTCACTGCACGGGGCACTGAGTGAACAGCTCCTTTTATCTTTGGTTTGGTTTGGCAGAGACGGGCAACTCCAAGGCTGAAATCATCAAGTGTGTGGAGTTTAAAAACACAGTGGAGCACTTCCTTCATGACGTCACAGGGTGGAACAGAGGGTTTTCAGTTTGAGAGAAGAACTCTAAATCTGCAGGGTTTGTGTGTTAAACATGTGACTGATACAAAACACAACTCCAGGTGTGTTTGTGATGAGGAAACGACATTAGATCATCGATCCAAACCCAGTGCAAGAGTCAGAGGAACACGCCTGGGATTCATAAAGTCTTTATAACCGTACAGGAGGGCCAGGACTATCAGGAACTTTGTGTATACGTTTTCAAAGCGGCTCGAGGACTCACAAAACGAAATGATAAACGTTTGAATAACATCTGAACAGAGCAGTGTCAGGTTCACCTCTGAACTCTGGAGGTGGAAGAGCCGTTTATATGGACTACAGAATATTCTTACTCTTCTGTTTTTAAAGGTTCTGTATGGACCCACTGGTGAAATAAAAGCCTGATTGATTGATTGATATCACACATATGCTCTGACCTGTGTGAGGGTGAGGGTGGACTGTTGGCAGGTTTTGCAGCAGACTCTGAGCTTCCCCTCTCTCACTCCTCCACAACGTTTACAGAAGACGAAGAATGAACTGCGCCCTGAGGAAAAACACAAAAACACCGTTAAACTAAGGGATAAATACTCTTAGAAAAGTGAAACATGCATCGCACACTCAGATGGCTGATGTCAAAAAGTTTTATTTTTATTTTTAAATAACCATCCATCCATCTTCTTCCGCTTCTCCATTTCCAGGTCACGGGGGCAGCACTCCAAGCAGATCTGCTGCCCAGAACACAACGCACCAGCCCCCATGAATCCTCCCACGGGTGGTGGGTCCACAGGAGAACGGCCCACGTCACAACCGGCCTTGATGTAATTCTGTCACGGGGGCTACCAGTGTCTGCAGACCCTGGGGGCGAGGTGGGGTTAAGTGTCTTGCCCAACGGCAGCACCACGCTGGGATCACACACGGCCAACCCGTCAAGAGCAGGACACGAACCGCCAACCCCTGGATCAGTAGACAAACGCTCTACCAACTGAGCTACTGCCGCCCATTTTTAAATAACGTTTCGTCAAAAAGCCTTTGTCAGATGGACCACAGAATACTAAATGGTTGCCAGCTCAGGTGCTCATATCCTCCTCCAGCGAATGGGAGGTCCCAAAGTGAGGTCAGCTCGTGAGATCAGCCACTTAGACAGGTTGAAAACAGTTAGTTCTTTGGATGATGGATCCTGGACCAGGTCGTGTTGGCGTCTCATGGTCTGTGTTGTTGTCTTCTTCCTCCGTTTCGCTTGTGCATGTTCGTGCTGGATAAAAAACTAGAGCTCGATGCTGTTGATTGTTGGTCGGAGGAGAACTCTTCCCGTTGACTACGTTCAGACTGCAGGGCTTAAAGCTCAATTCGGACTTTTTTGTGAAATCCAATTTTTTTGCGAGGTCCTTCACATTTCCAATTAAATGCGTCTTGTATGTGATCTCCAATGTGAACTTTAAACGCCCCCAAAGTGTCCTGCATGCGCCTTGGAGGACACGACGAGGTCACGTGCAGCGCGCGTGCTGTGACTGAGCGCATGTGCACTGTCCTCCTCATCTACTCGAAACTATGGCTAAATCTCAGATTACAGGCCACTTTTGACTCAAACCAAAGTGTAGACTAAGACACTGAGCTTCTATGATTTGAAAAGTGCTAAAGTTTGTGTTATTTGGAGACCGCAAACATGCCCCGAGCACTCACGTTACGGATATCGCTAAACTAAAACATCTCTGGAAATGCTCCAAATGACACCAAAGTGCTATGGGTGAGTAAAACAACTTGTTTTATTACAGAAATAAGGCTCAGATTGTAAAAAACGTTAATTCTCCTTTAAACCTGTTCCTGAATCACAAAATTCAAAATTCATCAAATCAGGTACAGGCCCTTTAAACGACAGGAAATAAACAGGGAAAAAGGATTTAGGCTTTTTAAATTTTAGATTTTGTAATATTATTATCAGAGTTATAATAAAACAAACGGACTCACCTCCCTGCCCCTCCTCGGCTCTCAGCTCCTGCGGTCGGTCTCCGGACCCCGGTTCTTCAGGAGGGCTCAGGTCCACTCGGGTCAGACTTACGTAGTCCTGGTTTAGATCCCGGACTGCACCCTGCACTGGACTCTGGTTTTGTTCCTGGTTTAGATCCTGGTCCGGCGGTCTGGGGTTGGACCGGGGCAGAACCACGTGAACTGTACTCTGCTCCGGGAGGTCACAGCTCTGAGGAAAAAATACCTTGTTTAGTTCTGACTTAAGTTTTAGTTTTAGACCCATTATGACCCAGGTTTAGTTCTTTAAATGAAAACCTGAAAACTTTCATTAGTGGTCCATTTTCTCTCATTTTTCTCTGTACACATCTGACACGTGTCAAAATATCAATATATCATATTCGAACTGCACAAATCAATCCATCTCTGCTAATATCAGCATCATGAATAAGATTTTTAATTTGAATTCTAGAATCAGAGTTTAACAAGTTAATTATGAATCAATTACTTATTCGTTACCAAACCATATCAGGAGGAGTGTGCAAATGCTCGTCTTTATTCTCCTTTAAGCTTTCGTCTTTCTTCCCTTGATCCATGCACCTGGTTTATTCCTGGGTTAGTTCTGATTTAGTCCTGGTTTAGTTCTGGTTTAGACCTGCTTTAGTCCTGGTTTAGTCCTGGTTTAGTTCTGGTTTAGTTCTGGTTTAGTTCTGGTTTAGAACTGGTTTAGTCCTGGTTTAGACCTGGTTTAATCCTGGTTTGGACCTGGTTTAGTCCTGGTTTAGACCTGGTTTAATCCTGATTTAGACCTGGTTTGGACCTGGTTTAGTCCTGGTTTAGACCTGGTTTAGACCTGGTTTAGTCCTGGTTTAGTCCTGGTTTAGACCTGGTTTAATCCTGATTTAGATCTGGTTTGGACCTGGTTTAGTCCTGGTTTAGACCTGATTTAGACCTGGTTTAGACCTGGTTTAGACCTGGTTTTAGACCTGGTTTAGTCCTGGTTTAGTCCTGGTTTAGACCTGGTTTAATCCTGATTTAGATCTGGTTTAGACCTGGTTTAGACCTGGTTTTAGACCTGGTTTTGTCCTGGTTTAGACCTGGTTTAGTCCTGGTTTAGACTTGGTTTAATCCTGGTTTAATCCTGGTTTAGACCTGGTTTACTCCTGGTTTAGACCTGGTTTAATCCTGATTTAGACCTGGTTTAGACCTGGTTTAGTTCTGGTTTAGACCTGGTTTAGACCTGGTTTAGTCCTGGTTTAGTCCTGGTTTAGTTCTGCTTTAATCCTGGTTTAGACCTGGTTTAATCCTGATTTAGACCTGGTTTAGACCTGGTTTAGTTCTGGTTTAGACCTGGTTTAGACCTGGTTTAGACCTGGTTTAGACCTGGTTTTAGACCTGGTTTAGTCCTGGTTTAGTCCTGGTTTAGACCTGGTTTAATCCTGATTTAGATCTGGTTTAGACCTGGTTTAGACCTGGTTTTAGACCTGGTTTTGTCCTGGTTTAGACCTGGTTTAGTCCTGGTTTAGACTTGGTTTAATCCTGGTTTAATCCTGGTTTAGACCTGGTTTACTCCTGGTTTAGACCTGGTTTAATCCTGATTTAGACCTGGTTTAGACCTGGTTTAGTTCTGGTTTAGACCTGGTTTAGACCTGGTTTAGTCCTGGTTTAGTCCTGGTTTAGTCCTGGTTTAGTTCTGCTTTAATCCTGGTTTAGACCTGGTTTAGTCCTGGTTTAGACCTGGTTTAGTCCCGGTTTAGACCTGGTTTAGACCTGGTTTAGTCCTGGTTTAGTCCTGGTTTAGTTCTGCTTTAATCCTGGTTTAGACCTGGTTTAGTCCTGGTTTAGACCTGGTTTAGTTCTGCTTTAATCCTGGTTTAGACCTGGTTTAGTCCTGGTTTAGACCTGGTTCAGTCCTGGTCTGGGGAAAAATACCAGTTTTAGTCCTGGTTTAGTTTTGCTATAGTCCTTGTTTAGTTCTGTCTTTAGTTTTAGTTTTAGACCCTTTATGATCCGGGTTTAGTTCTTTAAATGAAAACTTGAAGTGGTCCATTCTCTGTGTGGTTTACAGGAGGACGTGATGTGGCGCCGTACCCTGAGCGTGGCGCCATTGAGCAGCTCCCTCCCTGCGAACAGGACCCTGAGACGATCCGACTGGACGCCCAGACGACCTCCGACCTCTCGCTTCAGGTCGCACACTTTGGCCTCGTCCTCGATCTCCACGGCGACGGGCGCCCCCTGGTTGTAACACACCCACACTGACGCAGACGCGTGCAATTAGAGGTACACAATTCATCACAACATCATCCAAACCGCATGTTTCACAAAGCTTCAATAATTTAGGACAGAGCTTTTTCAGTTCCGATACTGATTTCGACATTACAGCTTCAAGTGCCGGATTGTGATTTCCTTTAAATAAAAATAAATTATGACAAAACAAAACGGATCCAAATGTGTGATGTCGCTGTTATTTAACTACAGATCAACTTTTGTATAAATAAAAGTTCAAACATTACGAGACTTTCTGGCTCGATTATGCACAGTAAATACTCTTATTACGTCAGGATATCGACTGAACCGATATTTGGAAGCCGATATCCGATCCAGCAGCAGCACCGATATCAATAATCCCTATCAGTAATTAGGCGTGTGCGAAAACGTCAAAATATCAATATCTTGTATAATACTACATTTGGTGATACAGTATCATTATTGCGGCTGGATTGAGTATTTTTTAATTTTTTGTAAAACAATTTCCCTTGTGGATCAATAAAGTTTGTCTAAACCTGGTTTAGACCTGGTTTAATCCTGGTTTAGACCTGGTTTAGTCCTGGTTTAGTCCTGGTGTAGTCCTGGTTTAGTCCTGGTTTAGTCCTGGTTTAGTTCTGGTTTAATCCTGGTTTAGTCCTGGTTTAGTCCTGGTTTAGACCTGGTTTAGACCTGGTTTAGACCTGGTTTAGACCTGGTTTAAACCTGGGTTACTCCTGGTTTAGTTCTGGTTTAGTTCTGGTTTAGACCTGGTTTAGTTCTGGTTTAGTCCTGGTTTAGACCTGGTTTAATCTGGGTTTAATCCTAGTTTAGTCCTGGTTTAGTTCTGGTTTAGACCTGGTTTAGTCCTTGTTTAGTCCTGGTTTAGACCTGGTTTAATCCTGGTTTAATCCTGGTTTAGACCTGGTTTAGTCCTGGTTTAGTCCTGGTCAAGACCTTGTTTAATCCTGGTTTAGCCCTGGTTTAGTCCTGGTTCAGTCCTGATTTAGTCCTGGTTTAGTTCTGGTTTAGACCTGGTTTAGTTCTGGTTTAGACCTGGTTTAGTCTTGGTCTATTCCTGGTTTAGTCCTGGTTGAGACCTGGTTTAATCCTGGTTTAGACCTGGTTTAGACCTGGTTTAGTCCTGGTTTAGACCTGGTTTACTCCTGGTTTAGTCCTGGTTTAGTCCTGGTTTAGTCCTGGTTTAGACCTGGTTTAGTCCTGGTTTAGTTCTGGTTTAGTCCTGGTTT
Source organism: Paratrypauchen microcephalus (assembly GCA_036785185.1). Taxonomy (NCBI): domain Eukaryota; kingdom Metazoa; phylum Chordata; class Actinopteri; order Gobiiformes; family Gobiidae; genus Paratrypauchen; species Paratrypauchen microcephalus. The sequence continues at coordinate 1,519,975 of JAVJIX010000044.1, read as the reverse complement.
AGTCCTGGTTTAGACCTGGTTTAGTCCTGGTTTACTCCTGGTTTAGTCCTGGTTTACTCCTGGTTTAGTCCCTTGATCGTTGTGGATAAATTCTTCATAAAGAATGTTTATCCTTTTGGTTGACGATTTGGTGATGGGGCAGATTTCTGAAGCTGGTGGAGAAAACGCTGGACATTTCCACAGACATTTTGCCAGAGAAAACCATAAACCGCAGCACTTCTGACCGTTGTGAAAAAGCTCTGTTACAAATGTCAGAAGTGGGAACATATCTTCAGAAAGTGGTGCTATTATTCAACACTCATGACTTGTGGAGCCAAACCCAAACAAATAATGAGAAGGAGAAACATTTATGGATCAGAAGTTTGGAGATTTCTTTCAAAAACAGTGAACTGATGAGAAAACTACATTATTAGTGTTCATATATTTATTTATTAGTTTTTATACCTGCCCCAGACTGCAAAAATCTACATAATTCAGTTTCAATTTGTGACTGCTGATTGGTCGTTGGTGGTCCTGGTCCCGCCCCTTTGTTGTGAACGAGACTCGTGGATCTCGTTCACAACAAACCTGTTTTTACTGTTATTATTATGACATTAAACACGTTAAGCAGACATGTTTAAGTACAGATAAAGCATTATAAAGGTATGAGGAGAAGGGAGAAGAACTGTCTCTGAGCATGACCCCGAAAAACTACAAAACAGAACCAAAATAAATCCACGTGCTTAACTAACACGTGCATGTAAGTCCGTGCGCTTCAATAATAGGCGATTTAACAGGAGATTATGTAAAATAAAGCGTAAAAACAGAGAATTGTACCTAGCATGTTCGTTCCCCTTCGCCCTTGAGTGCAGCGCTGGTGCTGCGGTGCATCATGGGAGCTGTAGTCCAAAAGCTTCTTCTTCAGGAGCGCGAGGGACTGACATACTGCCCCCTGCTGTTGGGGTTGAGCTTTTAAAAAACAAAATTAATTGGAGAAATGATTAAAGATGATGAAAAATGATGAAAATATAGCTACATGATCTATTTCGCATAATAATAATAATAATAATAATAATAATAATAATAATAATAATAATAATAATAATAAAAAAATATAGCTCCAAGCGGCAATGATAGGCCCTCGCTTTTAATGTCCCACTTGTCTAGATGATACAGCACGATTCTGGTGAGGCTGGGTCAAAAACCCTAGGAGGAGGAGTTCGTTAAAATACAAGGACAGGAAAATGTTCGGCGCCAGGTCAAAGTTAAAGATCGAAGATCAAAGCTCAACGTCAAAGCTCGAGTATCTCCAATATCGCCAACTTCCTGTTAGTCGCCTAGCAACCGCGTATAGTGGGTATAGCCATAGGTGCAATGTATTTTGATTTTCTAGTGGGAGCTGTCGAGCCATTTTTAAAGATTTTTTAATACAGATTATTTGTAAATTCCTTTTTGGCGTTCTTGAATTTTATGCAAAATTTCGTGAGTTTTCGTCGGTGGGAAGTACCCGAAACCTGAAAAAAGGGGTTAGAAAAATAATAATAATGACAATAGGCCCTACACTTTAGCGCTCAGGCCTAATAATAATAATAATAATAATAATAAAAAACAGAACAACAACAATAGGCCCTACACTTTAGCGCTCAGGCCTAATAATAATAATAATAATAATAATAAAAAACAGAACAACAACAATAGGCCCTACACTTTAGCGCTCAGGCCTAATAATAATAATAATAATAATAATAATAATAATAATAATAAAAACCAGAACAACAACAATAGGCCCTACACTTTAGCGGTGCAAACAGGAAGTGTAAACATGGTTAATAAAGTGCAAACAGGAAGTGTAAACATTCAAGCAGTGACATGTGCAGCTGTAATCTGGCAGATTATGTTAACAGTTTGTCAATAATAGTGCAAATTACTCATGTGCAAAGTATAGGTCAATCAATCAAAAAAAATGGTAATGCTTCACGATTATGCGTGTCATCCTTACGCATGCTAATCTTCTCTGTATCGTTCCAATTCGCAAACACGCATAATCGTGAAGCGTTACCAATTTTTTTTGATTGATTGACCTATACTTTGCACATGAGTAATTTGCACTATTACTGACAAACTGTTTGTGGCCATAATACGCCACAATGGCGCCCTCTACAGCCCTCTATAGCGCGGGTTCGAATCCCGTCTGAACTTGGGCTAAAAAGAAATTTCTATTAAAAATATAACATTTTGGACAAGGTGGCTAACTTGGAAAGACGTGATATTGATAGGAAATGTTCGAAATGATCTTAAAATAGAAATGGTATATTGCAGCAATATGATTTCTTATTAATTACCATACTTTATTCATTACCATACCTACCATTTCTGTAATCATTTAGGGGTGGCTCCAGATTCTACAATTTTTCTTAAAATTCAAGAGTGGCTCCAGATTCTTTATGTTTTAAGACATTTAGCTTCCAATAAATTAATTCAATGGCCATATCAGAAAATGTGTAAAATTACTAATGATATATAACCTGTGTTTGTGTATATATATATATATTTTTTTTAAAAAGTGTTCCTCACCTTCCATGGTGGTTGGTCTCTCTCTCATCCAGCTCGGGTCCTCTACCAGAGGCCTGGGAGCTTGAGAGTTCTGCGCAGTAGCTTTGCTGTTCCTGTACTGCACTTTTCTGGACTGAGATGTCTGATGTTTTTCCTGGGATCTGTTGTAGCCACTCCTCCAGTTTGGGGGTTACAGCCCCGAGTGCTCCGATCACCACGGGCACCACTGATGCCTTCACCTTCCAGGTCTTCTCCAGCTCTTCCTTGAGCCCCTGGTATTTCTCTAGTTTCCCGTGTTCCTTTTTCCTGATGTTACCATCGCTTGGTATTGCAATGTCCACCACCATGGCTCTGTTCTGTTGCTTATCCACCACCACTATGTCTGGTTGGTTCGCCATCACCATTCTGTCAGTCTGTATCTGGACGTCCCACAGGATCTTGGCTCGGTCATTCTCCGCAACCTTCGGAGGTGTTTCCCACCTTGACCTTGGGGTCTCCAGCCCGTACTCTGCACAGATGTTTCTGTACACTATGCCCTAAATCTTAGACTAGACCAGTGGGGGGCGATTGTTTTTTCCATGGGACCACAGGAGAAACAGAAAATATTTTGGCCAAAACTCAATTCTGCATAATATTAATTGTATTTCTTTATAAAAAGCTGTAAAAAGCTTTGTTTTGACGCACTGGTAAGAGTGTATGTTATGACTAAGCAATGAAAAAGTGAGTTCACCTTACAAAAATATCATTTAAAAAAACAACTTTAGTCCATGCATGAGGTAAAAATATAAAATATAAAGAAAACATTTTCTCTTAAGCCTAAAAGAGGACTAAACCAGGACTAAACCAGGACTACACCAGGAATAAAACAGGACTAAACCAGGACTAAACCAGGACTAAACTAGGACCAAACCAGGACTAAAACAGGACTAAACCAGGACTAAACCAGGACTAAACCAGGACCAAACCAGGACTAAAACAGGACTAAACCAGGACTAAGCCAGAACTAAAACAGGACTAAGCCAGGACTAAAACAGGACTAAACCAGGACAAACACATATCCAAGTGTCCTTGGTCGCATTTGAAAAAATCGGATCTGTGTCGTTCTGTCATTAAAAGATCAGATACAGGTCACATAGAGGCGAAAAATCGGATTTGGATCACTTCAGTCTGAACGTAGCCTTAGTTCATTTGGTTCAACGATTTACAGCACTTTTATTTAGAGAAAATAAGAATAGAGCTTTAGTTCTTTCTCAGGCTGTTTTATGTTCTCTAATATAACCAGTCTACTCTTAATACAGACTGTAGGGGAGTTACACGATCAGACTTTTCCTTTTTTGATGATGATTTGAGGATTTTTCTTTTCCTCGTGCGTCTGCCTGAGCAGCAGTGACACAGACAGACAGTAGCTCCTCCCACACTGCCCTGCTACAGTCTGAGCTCTCCTCCATCCATCCCATCACAGAGAAATGTCTCAACACACCATTTTCCGAGTAAAAATGATGAGATAGAGTCAAAGAAAAACATCGCTGTTTACCTGTATTTGTATTTATAGCACATTATTTTCTCCTTTTTAATGATTCTACTAAAATCAGTGCAGCTACATGTGATGATGTTATGTTGTTTTTTATGGTTTATCTGTCACTCTACACCAAATTAGTTTCCCCTTTACCATAAACGACCCTTGTGTGTTTACCTCAGATGATGAAGAAGGCCAAGACCATGATGAAGAACTCTCAGAGGGGCATGAACCGACAGGGCAAGAAGGGCGAGGCCGACCGCCACGTATTCGACCTCAAACCCAAACACCTACTCTCCGGGAAGAGGAAGTCTGGCAGCACAGACCACAGATACACCTCCACATCTGTGGACGCCTGAGAACATCTGTGGACGCCTGAGAACATCTATGGACGCCTGAGAACATCTGTGGATGCCTGAGAACATCTGTGGACGCCTGAGAACATCTATGGACGCCTGAGAACATCTATGGACGCCTGAGAACATCTGTGGATGCCTGAGAACATCTGTGGACGCCTGAGAACATCTATGGACGCCTGAGAACATCTTTGGACGCCTGAGAACATCTATGGACACCTGAGAACATCTATGGACGCCTGAGAAAAGCAGCAGCAGCGGCGAGAATGAGGCAGGAGGTCTTTATATGCGCTCCTACAGCAATTTGTTGTTGTCCTCGGGTAAGATGATCACAAAATGAAAGATTACTCATGTCTGTCGATGAAAATAAATATTAAGTGGTTGTCATTATTGTCGAAATGTCTCATATTCCACAAAATACAAAAATATATGAAAATGTGTGGTGTGTTTTCCTAAGTTTTCATTACTTTTTATATTTGTAGTGATTTAGTTGAAAGAATAGGGTAGCACCATTTGTGTATCGTGTACTAAGGATCTTAAAACCAAAGCAAAGGCCGTAAAAGGACAACAATGGGCATAAACCAACAATTGCTGTGTTCCAGATGATTTCACAACATTCCATCGGTCAGTAATGTGTGTAGAATCCCTCAGTCGTCCAGGTAGAATCCAGGGCAAAGGAGAAATTCAGTTTCAACTGGACAAAAGTTTATTTTGGAGTACGTTTCGCAGCTCATCCAAGCTGCTTCAGTATTTTAACTGCCCCCGTCTGTATTAATATTGACATATAAAGTTGGGATGTCGTCTGAAACCCATCAATACTTTACTATTACTATAATATTCAAAATCGTACAAAATATTAACCTTTACGTTTTTTTTTTTTGTTTTTTTACATTAACATACAGCTCTGAAAAAAAAAGAGACCACTGCTAAATTATCAGGTTTTTCTGATTTTACTACTTATAGGTATGTGGTTGGGCAAAAGGAACATTTTTGTTTTGAGTCTATAAACTACTGACAACATTTCCCCCAAATTCCAAATAAAAATATTATCGTTTAGAGAATTTATTTGCAGAAAATGACAAATGGTCAAAAGAACAAAAAAGATCCATGTTTTCAGAGCTCAAACAATGCAAAGAAACAAGATCTAATTCATTTTAAAACAACATAATACTAATGTTTACACTTCAGAAGAGTTCACAAATCAATATTTGGTGCAATAACCCTTATTTTTAATCACAGCTTTAATGGGAGCCGGAAGAGCCGCATGAGAACTTCCTATTTGAAACACGGCACAATTTATATATTTAGTCTGTGTGTTTCCTCATATGTTTTTTGAGATCAGACTTTTGGGTAAATGTTTTCTTGCAAAATGAACAGTCGAATCGTTTCTCACCTGTGTGTGTCCTCATGTGTCTTTTGAGATTAGACTTTTGGATAAATGTTTTCTTGCAAATTGAACAGTCGAATGGTTTCTCCCCTGTGTGTGTCCTCATATGTTTTTTGAGAGTAGACCTTTCGGTAAATGTTTTTTTGCAAATTGAACAGTCGAATGGTTTCTCCCCTGTGTGTGTCCTCATGTGTCTTTTGAGATTAGACTTTTGGATAAATGTTTTCTTGCAAATTGAACAGTCGAATGGTTTCTCCCCTGTGTGTGTCCTCATATGTGCTTTGAGAGTAGACCTTTCGGTAAATGTTTTCTTGCAAAATGAACAGTCGAATGGTTTCTCCCCTGTGTGTGTCCTCATATGTGTTTTTAGATTACATTTTACACTAAACACTTCCTTACAAACTGAACAGTTGAATGGTTTCTCCCCTGTGTGTGTCCTCATGTGTGCTTTGAGAGTAGACCTTTCAGTAAATGTTTTTTTGCAAATTGAACAGTCGAATGGTTTCTCCCCTGTGTGTGTCCTCATGTGTGCTTTGAGATCAGACTTTTGGGTAAATGTTTTGTTGCAAATTGAACAGTCGAATGGTTTCTCCCCTGTGTGTGTCCTCATATGTGTTTTTAGATTATATTTTACACTAAACACTTCCTTACAAACTGAACAGTTGAATGGTTTCTCCCCTGTGTGTGTCCTCATGTGTGTTTTGAGATGAGACTTTTGGATAAATGTTATGTTGCAAATTGAACAGTCGAATGGTTTCTCTCCTGTGTGTGTCCTCATGTGTGCTTTGAGATTAGACCTTTCAGTAAATGTTTTTTTGCAAATTGAACAGTCGAATGGTTTCTCTCCTGTGTGTGTCCTCATGTGTGCTTTGAGATTAGACCTTTCAGTAAATGTTTTGTTGCAAATTGAACAGTCGAATGGTTTCTCCACTGTGTGTGTCCTCATGTGTGCTTTGAGATTAGACTTTTGGATAAACGTTTTCTTGCAAATTGAACAGTCGAATGGTTTCTCCCCTGTGTGTGTCCTCATGTGTGTTTTGAGATGAGACTTTTGGGTAAATGTTTTGTTGCAAATTGAACAGTCGACTGGTTTCTCTCCTGTGTGTGTCCTCATGTGTGCTTTGAGACAAGACTTTTGGGTAAATGTTTTGTTGCAAATTGAACAGTTGAATGGTTTCTCCGCTGTGTGTGTCCTCATATGTTTTTTGATAGTAGACCTTTCGGTAAATGTTTTCTTGCAAACTGAACAGCCGAATTGTTTCTCTCCTACATCAACTCTCCTGTGTATTTGTAGTTTATATTTAGACCTCTCTTTGCCAGTTCCTGACATGTCTCCAGACTCATCTCCATCAGTCTCTGTGTCCATGTGTGCAGGGGAAGAGCTGAGTGGAGCTCTCCAGTCTTCATCACTGTCAGAAGAGTGCTCTGTGTCTCCCTCAGTCTCTCTTTGTTGAAGCGGTGAGGACTCTTCTGTCTTCACCCTCACAGCACTAAACTCTGGGACAGACCTGAAAAATATAAGAGACATTTGTATATTTAATAAGAGACATTTGTATATTTAAAAACCAATCTGAATATTTGTAGTAGAAATGAATAAGAATGAATGACAAAATAAAGAATTGCAGTTTGAAAGTGTCTGAGACTCACACTTGCAGCTGCTCTTCCTCCTGTTTGATGCTGTGTTCTTCTTGAATCTGTGGAGCAGGGCTCAGAGAGGGGAGCTGGCCAGCTGCAGGAGATAAGAGAATACACACTTCAAAGTTCAAAGTGTACTTTATTGTCAATTCACTGTGTAACAGACATTACACAGACGGCTGAAATTGCGTTTCACCGGGCTCCAAATGTGCAATTTAACTAAAAACACACAGCTACAATCATGAAGTGTATACAGGTATCAACAATAAATAGACATAAAACATACAGGTAAACATTTACTCTTCCAACAAGAAGGAACGTTTGAGGTAGAATGAAATGTGCAATATGTAAGGTGTTAGCCGTTAGCACCATGGTGCTAACGGCTAACGACTTTTCTACTTCATCTGCTTTTTGGATCTATACGATCCATAAGACTTACCGGCTCTGTGGAGCACGACCTTCGGGCTCAGAGTCCTCAGAGCCGAGTCCAAGAGCCGCTGGTTCGTCTGGTTCTCCTGTTTGAGGCGGCGCAGCTCCTCGTCATACTCCGCTATTGTGCGCTCCATCTGCGCACAGATGTCCTCCACAAAAGCCCGAAACCGTCCAGACATATTTGTTTTTCGGCTGTTTGGCTTCAGTGTTTGGCTTCAGTGTTCGGCTTCAGTGTTTAGCTCCGGTGTTTAGCTCCGGTGTGCGGCTCCGGTGTTCTGTCCAACCTTTAGTTCAAAATTTGAGCTAACTCAAGCAGTGTTGCCAACTCCCCAGCATCAGAAGTAGCTATTGGCCCGCCCAGAAGTAGCTAAAAGTAGCTAGACGAGCGAGCGGTCCAATCCAAACGTGAGAGCGTTTATTTTTTTATTTGTTTTTTTATTTTTTAGATATTTTTTTTGGAGCTGTAGTCCAAGATCTATAGCTTGCTTTTTTATTTTGTGTTTTTTTTTTTTGTGCTGTAGTTTAACTAAAGCTTTTTATTTTTTTTATTTTTTTGTGCTATAGTGGGCAAACTATAGCTTTTTATTTTTTGTTTTTTGTGCTAAAGAACTAGCTTTTTAAAACTTTTCTGTGCTTTTCAAAAGTACTTTTCAAAAGTACAGACTCCCGTCTGTACTTTTGTGTATACACTTTTGGTTGTGGCATTGCCATTGAATACAAGAGGAGAAAAAAGAAATGCTCTAAAGAATGAGAGGGATATGCACGTGACGACCGAAACTGAATGACAGAAACAGAGAGAGGAATGACCAGACTCCGAGGCGATCTGACGAGATGGGAGGGAGCAGAGGAGAGACTGGTGAGTGTCTCTTCCACTGCCCCTCTCTGTCTGTGTCTCTCTGTCTCTCTGTCTCTTTCTCTGAACGGGGAAAGAGAGAAAACGGCGCAATTATTTTTCCCCCTCCCGCGATCTTGGAGCGTCTGATCACCAAAAAAAGTCGCTAGATTTGTCGCTAGTCGCTTTTGTCTAATTTTCTCGCTAGGGGGGTCCAGAAAGTAGCTAAAAATAGCGACAAAGTCGCTAAGTTGGCAACACTGAACTCAAGCTAATTTGCGCTAGCTCCTGTTGCTACCAGGAATTGACCAATCACACGGCAGGAGTTGCTACCACGATTTGCTGTCAGTAATTGACCATTGACAGCACTAGTTGTTACCAAGAATTGCTAGCGCTCATATGAAGTGAAGAACACGGAAACTACGGAAATACAACATTTAATCACTTTTAAATCGATCGTTCACCCTCCGTGGTATTTACTATGAATACAACGTACAAAGACACACTTTACATGGGACTTTGTAGAGATACGCGATCGGCATTTTCAATAGATAAGCGACGCAAATTACTTATCCCGGACAACACTTCATCTCGAAGCTTCTTTTCGGATCTACTGGAGAGAATCTCATGCTTTTCTGCTTTTGGTAAGTCATGTCATGAAATGTGTTTGTCATATCACTATTCTATTTTAGTGCTATTATATTATATTATAATATTAGATTCGAAAATGTTTTGGAAGGAGGTGAAAAGAGTGCGAAAGGAAGTGTCTGGGAGGGAGGAGAAAGTGAAAACAGAGGATGGAAGGATGCTGAATGAGGGGAATGCTGTAAGAAAGAGGTGGGCGGAGTATTTTGAGAGGCTGTTGAATGTGGAGGAAGATCGGGATGCTGTGATTGTGATGGATGGAAGGGAAAGCAGATTGAATGTACTGGGAGAGTTGAATGAAGCGTTGATTACGAGAGAGGAAGTTGAGCAAGCTGTGGGAAAGTTGAAAGCAGGAAAGGCTGCAGGTGTGGATGGGTGTACTGTGGAATGTTTGAAGTGTGGTGGAGCGAGTGTCACCGAGTGGTGTGTGAGATTGTTGAATGTGTGTTTTGTAAGTGGGCAGGTGCCACTTGACTGGACGAGTGCGTGTGTGGTTCCACTGTACAAGGGTAAGGGTGATAAGTATGAATGTAGTAGTTATAGGGGTATTAGCCTGTTGAGTGTTGTAGGCAAGGTGTATGGAAGAGTGCTGATTAACAGGGTAGTGGAGGGGACTGAGTGTATGATTGGTGAAGAGCAGTGTGGTTTCAGGAGAGGTAGAGGATGTGTGGACCAGGTGTTTGCTGTGAGACAGGTGTGTGAAAAGTATTTGGCTAAGGGGAGGGAGGTGTTTTGGGCGTTTATGGATTTAGAGAAGGCGTATGATAGGATTGATAGAGAGGCGTTGTGGGTTGTGTTGAGTTTGTATGGTATCGATGGTAGATTGTTGGAAGGTGTGAAGAGTTTTTATAGAAACAGTAGAGCGTGTGTGAGAGTGGGAAATAGCACGAGTGAGTGGTTTCCTGTGAGGGTTGGTTTGCGTCAGGGATGTGTGATGTCTCCGTGGTTGTTTAATGTGTATATGGATGGTGTGGTAAAAGAGGTGAATGCAAGAGTGTCAGGTAAGGGTGTGAGCATGGTGAATGTTGATGGCAGCGAATGGAGCATGAATCAGTTGTTGTTTGCAGATGATACTGCACTAGTGGCTGATTCAGAGGAGAGCTTGGCACGTTTGGTTGAGGAGTTTGGAAGGGTGTGTGATAGAAGGAAGCTGAGAGTGAATGTGAATAAGAGTAAGGTGATGAGGTGCACGAGGTCAAAGGATGAACGTAGGTTGAATGTGGCATTAAATGGGGAGTTGTTGGAAGAGGTAGAGTGTTTTCAGTATTTGGGGTCGCATGTTGGTGTGGATGGTGGAGTTGGTGTGGATGGTGGAGTGAGGTAGAGTTTAGAATGAATGAAGTACGTAAGATATGGGGGGGAATGAAGAGAGTGTTTGAATGTAGGTCACTGGGAATGGTTGCGAAAAGGAGATTGTATGAGGGTGTGGTGGTGCCTGCTGCGTTGTATGGGGCTGAAACGTGGAGTTTGAAAGTTGCGGAGAAGAGGAAGTTGAATGTAGTTGAGATGAGATGTCTGAGGAGTATGTGTGGTGTGACGCGCATGGATCGTGTGAGAAATTAAGAAATCCGAGAGAACTGGTGTGTTGCGAGAGTTGGCTGAGAGAGCAGAGCAAAAGGCATTGGGATGGTTTGGACATGTTGAGAGGATGGAAAGGGAGCGATTGGTGAAAAAGGTGTATGAATCTGATGTGAGTGGAGTGAGAATGAGAGGAAGACCGCGAATGGGATGGACAGAGGGTGTAAGAAGAGCGTTGAATGCAAGAGGGATGACTGTGGTGCAAGGGAGAGAGGCTGCTCAGGACAGGGATGAATGGAGAGAGTTTGTGTATGAATGAATGGATGGGTGTGGTAGAGGACGGGTCTTGATATGAAGCGGCAGGGGGAAACCAGCTTTGGCTGAGGCCCTGCTGTGGAAGTGCCCACACTGGGCTGTGCAGCTGACCCTGGTGCAGTGTGGTGTGGTTTAGATCGGTCCTTAGACCTTAAACCAAGGTGTCCTTTCCCCCAACATCATCATGCCTCTCCGGTGACGTTTGGGTGGTGCTGGCGTCTGAGTGCTGGTTTGTTCTGAGTGCTGGGTTGTTTGGGGGGTTGCTGGCGGGCTTGGGTGGTATCACCAGGTCTGGTTTCGGGGTGCCGAGGGGGCGGCTGGCTGGTGCTTAGGGGTGTGGTCCGGATGGCCGCCTGGATCCGGGGTTCTTTGGGGTTTTGTATGGTGGACGGGGGCACCTGGAGGGGGGCGACGTTATCTAGGTGCACCTTTAGTTATTACTGTTACTGCTGTTGTAGTGGGATGATTGCGGATGGTCTGGACCTGGACCCTCTCCCAATGTTTTGGATTGTTTTTAATGCATCATTTCTTAGTCAGGGCAAGCTGAATACCTACACCTAGGCTGCAGGACAATGTCCTCCTTCTTTTAATGCATCATTTCTTAGTGAGGGCTGAACACCTACACTTAGGTTTGCAGGACAATGTCCTCCTTCTTTTAATGCATTTAGACACATTATAAATAGCATACACATTATACACAATATAGGGCAACATAGGATATGAAGAAATGTTCGGAGAGGGGGGAGAAGTGGATTTTAAAGTGGGGCGACGGCGGTGATGGTGATGGACGGAAGGTGTGCTTGGGTGCTCGTCCCTCTCTAGGTGCTGTCCCTGTGTGGTCCTCTGGAGGATTCCTGGGTGCTGGCGGTGGTCCGGTTTACGCTCTGGGTCTGGCCGGTCATCCCTTTGTGCCGCCTGGGGCGGGTCCTGGGGGTTTTTCCGCTCGGGTTCGCTGGCTGCCTTCTCGGTTGTCCAGTGCATGGATGGGGGGTGGGTGGACGCCAGTGTGGGAAGAGAGTGGTGATGGTGATGAGGAAAGGACGCTGGTACAAACGAAGGGAAAAAAAAAAAAAAAAAAGTCACGGAAGGAGGGTTTGGGGAAAGGAAGGAAGGAGGGAAAGGAACAAAAATGTATGCCCTGTCTAGGCTACCCCACTATGGTGGGACACAGCCTTTGTATATAGATAGATAGATAGATAATATTAGATTCGAAAAACAAAGAAACAGTTTAGTTGAGATAGTTTCAGAGCTATTTCAGTGTAGGGAGCTCCTCCCTGCAGCTAGATTTAAACAGGGTCTAACCAGCA
>JAVJIX010000044.1:1490000-1502500 GCA_036785185.1 Paratrypauchen microcephalus | reverse complement strand
TGGACGCCTGAGAACATCTGTGGACGCCTGAGAACATCTGTGGACGTCTGAGAACATCTGTGGACGCCTGAGAACATCTATGGATGCCTGAGAACATCTATGGACGCTTATGAACTTTGTGTGCGTGAGCAGGAAGGAGTCTACTGCAGGAGTTGGCCTGGAACAATGCAGACTAAACATTCTGCTGGTAGAATTGAATTGAAGCAGCAGCGGCTAGAATGAGGCAGGAGGTCTTTATATGCGCTCCTACAGCAATTTGTTGTCCTCGGGTAAGATGATCACAAAATGAAAGATTACTCATGTCTGTCGATGAAAATAAATATTAAGTGGTTGTCATTATTGTCGAAATGTCTCATATTCCACAAAATACAAAAATATATGAAAATGTGTGGTGTGTTTTCCTAAGTTTTCATTACTTTTTATATTTGTAGTGATTTAGTTGAAAGAATTGGGTAGCACCATTTGTGTATCGTGTACTAAGGATCTTAAAACCAAAGCAAAGGCCGTAAAAGGACAACAATGGGCATAAACCAACAATTGCTGTGTTCCAGATGATTTCACAACATTTCATCGGTCAGTAATGTGTGTAGAATCCCTCAGTCGTTCAGGTAGAATCCAGGGCAAAGGAGAAATTCAGTTTCAACTGGACAAAAGTTTATTTTGGAGTACGTTTCGCAGCTCATCCAAGCTGCTTCAGTATTTTAACTGCCCCTGTCTGTATTAATATTGACATATAAAGTCTGGATGTCGACTGAAACCCATCAATACTTTACTATTACTATAATATTCAAAATCGTACAAAAAAATTAACCTTTACGTTTTTTTTTTTTTACATTAACATACAGCTCTGAAAAAAAAGAGACCACTGCTAAATTATCAGGTTTTTCTGATTTTACTACTTATAGGTATGTGGTTGGGCAAAAGGAACACTTTTGTTTTGAGTCTATAAACTACTAACAACATTTCCCCCAAATTCCAAATAAAAATATTATCGTTTAGAGAATTTATTTGCAGAAAATGACAAATGGTCAAAAGAACAAAAAAGATCCATGTTTTCAGAGCTCAAACAATGCAAAGAAACAAGATCTAATTCATTTTAAAACAACATAATACTAATGTTTACACTTCAGAAGAGTTCACAAATCAATATTTGGTGCAATAACCCTTATTTTTAATCACAGCTTTAATGGGAGCCGGAAGAGCCGCATGAGAACTTCCTATTTGAAACACGGCACAATTTATATATTTAGTCTGTGTGTTTCCTCATATGTTTTTTGAGATCAGACTTTTGGGTAAATGTTTTCTTGCAAAATGAACAGTTGAATGGTTTCTCCCCTGTGTGTGTCCTCATGTGTGCTTTGAGATGAGACTTTTGGATAAATGTTTTCTTGCAAACTGAACAGTCGAATGGTTTCTCCCCTGTGTGTGTCCTCATGTGTCTTTTGAGATTAGACTTTTGGATAAATGTTTTCTTGCAAATTGAACAGTCGAATGGTTTCTCCCCTGTGTGTGTCCTCATATGTTTTTTGAGATTAGACCTTTCGGTAAATGTTTTCTTGCAAATTGAACAGTCGATTGGTTTCTCCCCTGTGTGTGTCCTCATGTGTGCTTTGAGAGTAGACCTTTCGGTAAATGTTTTCTTGCAAAATGAACAGTCGAATGGTTTCTCCCCTGTGTGTGTCCTCATATGTGTTTTTAGATTACATTTTACACTAAACACTTCCTTACAAACTGAACAGTTGAATGGTTTCTCCCCTGTGTGTGTCCTCATGTGTGCTTTGAGAGTAGACCTTTCAGTAAATGTTTTTTTGCAAATTGAACAGTCGAATGGTTTCTCCCCTGTGTGTGTCCTCATGTGTGCTTTGAGATCAGACTTTTGGGTAAATGTTTTGTTGCAAATTGAACAGTCGAATGGTTTCTCCCCTGTGTGTGTCCTCATATGTCTTTTTAGATTATATTTTACACTAAACACTTCCTTACAAACTGAACAGTTGAATGGTTTCTCCCCTGTGTGTGTCCTCATGTGTGTTTTGAGATGAGACTTTTGGATAAATGTTATGTTGCAAATTGAACAGTCGAATGGTTTCTCTCCTGTGTGTGTCCTCATGTGTGCTTTGAGATGAGACCTTTCAGTAAATGTTTTTTTGCAAATTGAACAGTCGAATGGTTTCTCTCCTGTGTGTGTCCTCATGTGTGCTTTGAGATTAGACCTTTCAGTAAATGTTTTGTTGCAAATTGAACAGTCGAATGGTTTCTCCCCTGTGTGTGTCCTCATGTGTGCTTTGAGATTAGACTTTTGGATAAACGTTTTCTTGCAAATTGAACAGTCGAATGGTTTCTCCCCTGTGTGTGTCCTCATATGTTTTTTGAGATTAGACCTTTCGGTAAATGTTTTCTTGCAAACTGAACAGTCGAATGGTTTCTCCCCTGTGTGTGTCCTCATGTGTGTTTTGAGATGAGACTTTTGGGTAAATGTTTTGTTGCAAATTGAACAGTTGAATGGTTTCTCCCCTGTGTGTGTCCTCATATGTGCTTTGAGACAAGACTTTTGGGTAAATGTTTTCTTGCAAATTGAACAGTTGAATGGTTTCTCCGCTGTGTGTGTCCTCATATGTTTTTTGATAGTAGACCTTTCAGTAAATGTTTTCTTGCAAACTGAACAGCCGAATTGTTTCTCTCCTACATCAACTCTCCTGTGTATTTGTAGTTTATATTTAGACCTCTCTTTGCCAGTTCCTGACATGTCTCCAGACTCATCTCCATCAGTCTCTGTGTCCATGTGTGCAGGGGAAGAGCTGAGTGGAGCTCTCCAGTCTTCATCACTGTCAGAAGAGTCCTCTGTGTCTCCCTCAGTCTCTCTTTGCTGAAGCGGTGAGGACTCTTCTGTCTTCACCCTGACAGCACTAAACTCTGGGACAGACCTGAAAAATATAAGAGACATTTGTATATTTAATAAGAGACATTTGTATATTTAAAAACCAATCTGAATATTTGTAGTAGAAATGAATAAGAATGAATGACAAAATAAAGAATTGCAGTTTGAAAGTGTCTGAGACTCACACTTGCAGCTGCTCTTCCTCCTGTTTGATGCTGTGTTCTTCTTGAATCTGTGGAGCAGGGCTCAGAGAGGGGAGCTGGCCAGCTGCAGGAGATAAGAGAATACACACTTCAAAGTTCAAAGTGTACTTTATTGTCAATTCACTGTGTAACAGACATTACACAGACAGCTGAAATTGCGTTTCACTGGGCTCCAAATGTGCAATTTAACTAAAAACACACAGCTACAATCATGAAGTGTATACAGGTATCAACAATAAATAGACATAAAACATAGAGGTAAACATTTACTCTTCCAACAAGAAGGAACGTTTGAGGTAGAATGAAATGTGCAATATATAAGGTGCAAAAGTCAAGGTGCAAGGAGACACATGCACTTCCACATACATGTGCAGTCTTGTGACATGAACACTCTGTGAACTTGTCTGTCTTCTACTGTCAGGCTGAGGGGGTGTCTTTTTTGTCCAAGAACTTGTAAATATGTTTGAGTGAATATCTGAAGTGATTTGGAGTCACAGGTTGTTCTGTGTTAGCACCATGGTGCTAACGGCTAACGACTTTTCTACTTCATCTGCTTTTTTAATACTTTTTTTTAAACACCTATAGGCTAAAAATCGGATCTATACGATCCATAAGACTTACCGGCTCTGTGGAGCACGACCTTCGGGCTCAGAGTCCTCAGAGCCGAGTCCAAGAGCCGCTGGTTCGTCTGGTTCTCCTGTTTGAGGCGGCGCAGCTCCTCGTCATACTCCGCTATTGTGCGCTCCATCTGCGCACAGATGTCCTCCACAAAAGCCCGAAACCGTCCAGACATATTTGTTTTTCGGCTGTTTGGCTTCAGTGTTCGGCTTCAGTGTTTAGCTCCGGTGTTTAGCTCCGGTGTGCGGCTCCGGTGTTCTGTCCAACCTTTAGTTCAAAATTTGAGCTAACTCAAGCAGTGTTGCCAACTCCCCAGCATCAGAAGTAGCTATTGGCTAGTGATGGGCGGATCGATACCAAAGTATCGATATATCGATCCTGATCGAGTATTGAATATGCATCGATCCTGGTATTAAAATATCGATACCAAGTCATGTTTTCTTACTGACTTAACTTTCAGTTTATTTAGTTCAAATTCATATGTGTTTTGTTCATTATTCAACCATTGCCACTTGTCAGGCACTACTTTTCCTTCCGCGTTCTCACCAAACGTGGGGTAGAACGTCATCCCGCGATAGACTCACTGCTGTGAGGTTTCAGTCAAAGCGGCGCGGGACTGCGGGAGCCATGGGAGACCGCAAGCGAAGTGTAGTGTGGAGTTACTTCCACACCGTGGACGACAATGTTGCGAAGTGCAGCGTGCCAAAAATGATCCGATATTGTGGCAATACCACAAATTTTAAATAAACACTTGATCATAAATTATAAACCTCAGCATGACGAAATGCTACTGACCAAACGACGACAGGAGGCTAGTCAGGCAGCTCCCTCCAGCACAGCAGCAACAGCAGTACGACAGAGGTCAGCTGCCGAGACGTTTGAGAGAGGGAGAATGTACCCAGGTAACCATCAAGCATGTAGAAGACTAAGAGTAGTGTATGTGAGAGGAGAATGTATGTATGTGAGAGTGAGAATAATAATAATAATTAATTGCATTTATATAGCACCTTTCATGACACCCAAAGCGCTTTACAGTTCATTGTTCATTCACTCCACACTTGGTGGTGGTAAGCTACTTTCTGTAGCCACAGCTGCCCTGGGGCAGACTGACAGAAAGCGAGGCTGACAATCTGCACCATCAGCCCATCCGACCACCTCCAACACTCACACACACTCCACTTTCATCCTAGGCAATGTGGGTGAAGTGTCTTGCCTAAGGACACAACGACAGTTTTTTGCAACTGGCGCCCCACTGTGGCACCTGGAATTCCCAGCGGTCTCCCATCCAAGTACTAACCAGGCCCTGCCTTGCTTAGCTTCTGAGATCTGACGGGATCAGGCTTTGACAGGCAGGTATGGCCACAATAGTGATACTTCATTTGTTGTCTTTTTTCATAGGCTGCAAGTGCCCAACTTACAACAGATTTATTTATTTTATTTTATTTATTTATTTATTTATTTATTTGATAGGGACAATGCACATTAATGAACATAAGTATAAAACAAATGTAAATATGCCGAATTTTAGCTACAAAGCTAGTTTTCATCCGCAGTCCCTAGGCAGGCAAATACATAAAAATACAACATACAATACAAGCAGCACAAACAAAAGTCTAGTGGTCACATTTGATGTCTGCATTGCCATTTTCATTTCATCAAAGATTTTTTTTCAGATATCTGGTGTTAGAATGTGTGGAGCTAAGCCCCCTGGTGGAGCTTTGCGAAGCCAAAGTATCTAGTTAGAGCCAGGTTAGTGTTTTTCTGTAGTATTAAAAAATGTATGAAAGTATCGGTATCGATATCGCGATTCTAACCCTGGTATTACTTGGTATCGTATCGAAACAAAAATAACTGGTATCGCCCATCCCTTCTATTGGCCCGCCCAGAAGTAGCTAAAAGTAGCTAGACGAGCGAGCGGTCCAATCCAAACCGCTCACATCCTAACCTTTCTTACCCCGTGACACTAACCTTTTATTGTTGTTGTTATTACATATACTTGTTTGTTTTTTATTTTTTATTTGTTTTTTATTTTTTAGATATTTTTTTTGGAGCTGTAGTCCAAGATCTATAGCTTGCTTTTTTATTTTGTGTTTTTTTTTTTTTTTGTGCTGTAGTTTAACTAAAGCTTTTTATTTATTTATTTATTTTTTTGTGCTATAGTGGGCAAACTATAGTTTTTTATTTTTTGTTTTTTGTGCTAAAGAACTAGCTTTTCAAAACTTTTCTGTGCTTTTCAAAAGTACTTTTCAAAAGTACAGACTCCCGTCTGTACTTTTGTGTATACACTTTTGGTTGTGGCATTGCGATTGAATACAAGAGGAGAAAAAAGAAATGCTCTAAAGAATGAGAGGGATATGCACGTGACGACCGAAACTGAATGACAGAAACAGAGAGAGGAATGACCAGACTCTGAGGCGATCTGACGAGATGGGAGGGAGCAGAGGAGAGACTGGTGAGTGTCTCTTCCACTGCCCCTCTCTGTCTGTGTCTCTCTGTCTCTCTGTCTCTTTCTCTGAACGGGGAAAGAGAGAAAACGGCGCAATTATTTTTCCCCCTCCCGCGATCTTGGAGCGTCTGATCACCAAAAAAAGTCGCTAGATTTGTCGCTAGTCGCTTTTGTCTAATTTTCTCGCTAGGGGGGTCCAGAAAGTAGCTAAAAATAGCGACAAAGTCGCTAAGTTGGCAACACTGAACTCAAGCTAATTTGCGCTAGCTCCTGTTGCTACCAGGAATTGACCAATCACACGGCAGGAGTTGCTACCACGATTTGCTGTCAGTAATTGACCATTGACAGCACTAGTTGTTACCAAGAATTGCCAGCGCTCATATGAAGTGAAGAACACGGAAACTATGGAAATACAACATTTAATCACTTTTAAATCGATCGTTCACCCTCCGTGGTATTTACTATGAATACAACGTACAAAGACACACTTTACATGGGACTTTGTAGAGATACGCGATCGGCATTTTCAATAGATAAGCGACGCGAATTACTTATCCCGGACAACACTTCATCTCGAAGCTTCTTTTCGGATCTACTGGAGAGAATCTCATGCTTTTCTGCTTTTGGTAAGTCATGTCATGAAATGTGTTTGTCATATCACTATTCTATTTTAGCGCTATTATATTATATTATAATATTAGATTCGAAAATATTTTGGAAGGAGGTGAAAAGAGTGCGAAAGGAAGTGTCTGGGAGGGAGGAGAAAGTGAAAACAGAGGATGGAAGGATGCTGAATGAGGGGAATGCTGTAAGAAAGAGGTGGGCGGAGTATTTTGAGAGGCTGTTGAATGTGGAGGAAGATCGGGATGCTGTGATTGTGATGGATGGAAGGGAAAGCAGATTGAATGTACTGGGAGAGTTGAATGAAGCGTTGATTACGAGAGAGGAAGTTGAGCAAGCTGTGGGAAAGTTGAAAGCAGGAAAGGCTGCAGGTGTGGATGGGTGTACTGTGGAATGTTTGAAGTGTGGTGGAGCGAGTGTCACCGAGTGGTGTGTGAGATTGTTGAATGTGTGTTTTGTAAGTGGGCAGGTGCCACTTGACTGGACGAGTGCGTGTGTGGTTCCACTGTACAAGGGTAAGGGTGATAAGTATGAATGTAGTAGTTATAGGGGTATTAGCCTGTTGAGTGTTGTAGGCAAGGTGTATGGAAGAGTGCTGATTAACAGGGTAGTGGAGGGGACTGAGTGTATGATTGGTGAAGAGCAGTGTGGTTTCAGGAGAGGTAGAGGATGTGTGGACCAGGTGTTTGCTGTGAGACAGGTGTGTGAAAAGTATTTGGCTAAGGGGAGGGAGGTGTTTTGGGCGTTTATGGATTTAGAGAAGGCGTATGATAGGATTGATAGAGAGGCGTTGTGGGTTGTGTTGAGTTTGTATGGTATCGATGGTAGATTGTTGGAAGGTGTGAAGAGTTTTTATAGAAACAGTAGAGCGTGTGTGAGAGTGGGAAATAGCACGAGTGAGTGGTTTCCTGTGAGGGTTGGTTTGCGTCAGGGATGTGTGATGTCTCCGTGGTTGTTTAATGTGTATATGGATGGTGTGGTAAAAGAGGTGAATGCAAGAGTGTCAGGTAAGGGTGTGAGCATGGTGAATGTTGATGGCAGCGAATGGAGCATGAATCAGTTGTTGTTTGCAGATGATACTGCACTAGTGGCAAATTCAGAGGAGAGCTTGGCACGTTTGGTTGAGGAGTTTGGAAGGGTGTGTGATAGAAGGAAGCTGAGAGTGAATGTGAATAAGAGTAAGGTGATGAGGTGCACGAGGTCAAAGGATGAACGTAGGTTGAATGTGGCATTAAATGGGGAGTTGTTGGAAGAGGTAGAGTGTTTTCAGTATTTGGGGTCGCATGTTGGTGTGGATGGTGGAATAGGGGGTGAGGTAGAGTTTAGAATGAATGAAGTACGTAAGATATGGGGGGGGGTGAAGAGAGTGTTTGAATGTAGGTCACTGGGAATGGTTGCGAAAAGGAGATTGTATGAGGGTGTGGTGGTGCCTGCTGCGTTGTATGGGGCTGAAACGTGGAGTTTGAAAGTTGCGGAGAAGAGGAAGTTGAATGTAGTTGAGATGAGATGTCTGAGGAGTATGTGTGGTGTGACGGGCATGGATCGTGTGAGAAATGAAGAAATCCGAGAGAACTGGTGTGTTGCGAGAGTTGGCTAAGAGAGCAGAGAAAAAGGCATTGGGATGGTTTGGACATGTTGAGAGGATGGAAAGGGAGCGATTGGTGAAAAAGGTGTATGAATCTGATGTGAGTGGAGTGAGAATGAGAGGAAGACCGCGAATGGGATGGACAGAGGGTGTAAGAAGAGCGTTGAATGCAAGAGGGATGACTGTGGTGCAAGGGAGAGAGGCTGCTCAGGACAGGGATGAATGGAGAGAGTTTGTGTATGAATGAATGGATGGGTGTGGTAGAGGACGGGTCTTGATATGAAGCGGCAGGGGGAAACCAGCTTTGGCTGAGGCCCTGCTGTGGAAGTGCCCACACTGGGCTGTGCAGCTGACCCTGGTGCAGTGTGGTGTGGTTTAGATCGGTCCTTAGACCTTAAACCAAGGTGTCCTTTCCCCCAACATCATCATGCCTCTCCGGTGACGTTTGGGTGGTGCTGGCGTCTGAGTGCTGGTTTGTTCTGAGTGCTGGGTTGTTTGGGGGGTTGCTGGCGGGCTTGGGTGGTATCACCAGGTCTGGTTTCGGGGTGCCGAGGGGGCGGCTGGCTGGTGCTTAGGGGTGTGGTCCGGATGGCCGCCTGGATCCGGGGTTCTTTGGGGTTTTGTATGGTGGACGGGGGCACCTGGAGGGGGGCGACGTTATCTAGGTGCACCTTTAGTTATTACTGTTACTGCTGTTGTAGTGGGATGATTGCGGATGGTCTGGACCTGGACCCTCTCCCAATGTTTTGGATTGTTTTTAATGCATCATTTCTTAGTCAGGGCAAGCTGAATACCTACACCTAGGCTGCAGGACAATGTCCTCCTTCTTTTAATGCATCATTTCTTAGTGAGGGCTGAACACCTACACTTAGGTTTGCAGGACAATGTCCTCCTTCTTTTAATGCATTTAGACACATTATAAATAGCATACACATTATACACAATATAGGGCAACATAGGATATGAAGAAATGTTCGGAGAGTGGGGAGAAGTGGATTTTAAAGTGGGGCGACGGCGGTGATGGTGATGGACGGAAGGTGTGCTTGGGTGCTCGTCCCTCTCTAGGTGCTGTCCCTGTGTGGTCCTCTGGAGGATTCCTGGGTGCTGGCGGTGGTCCGGTTTACGCTCTGGGTCTGGCCGGTCATCCCTTTGTGCCGCCTGGGGCGGGTCCTGGGGGTTTTTCCGCTCGGGTTCGCTGGCTGCCTTCTCGGTTGTCCAGTGCATGGATGGGGGGTGGGTGGACGCCAGTGTGGGAAGAGAGTGGTGATGGTGATGAGGAAAGGACGCTGGTACAAACGAAGGGAAAAAAAAAAAAAAAAAGTCACGGAAGGAGGGTTTGGGGAAAGGAAGGAGGGAAAGGAACAAAAATGTATGCCCTGTCTAGGCTACCCCACTATGGTGGGACACAGCCTTTGTATATAGATAGATAGATAGATAATATTAGATTCGAAAAACAAAGAAACAGTTTAGTTGAGATAGTTTCAGAGCTATTTCAGTGTAGTGAGCTCCTCCCTGCAGCTAGATTTAAACAGGGTCTAACCAGCACTAGAACCAGAACTGACGAAGCCTCTCGTATGAGCGGCAAAACGTTTTCAACCAAACAAACTTTGTCCAGTTGACAAATTGAATTTCTCCTTTTATCATGGATTCTACCTGGACGACTGAGGGACTCTTCACGCATCTTAAGAAAAATGATATTATATTATATTATATTATATTATTTATATTAATTATATTTATTTTATTAATTATATTAATTATATTATACTGAGGAGAAATCTGTGTGAGGAAAGTGAGGATTAGCTGTGTGTGATAACTTTTTGTTTGTGTGTGTGTGTGTGCCTGTGTGTATATCATAGCACTATTTTATGTTTATATTTGTTATGTTGTATTTTATTAAGGTTAGGGCAATCTGTAGGATAAAACAGAAGAAGAATAAATGTTTAACGGGAGAGTAGCCCACTTTGTGTGTATGTGTGTGTGTGTGTGTAGGTAGGGGATTTTTTTTTGTCTCATTTATAACATTTAACTGGCTTTCTTTTTCTGACAGACATGGAGCCAGTGTTTCACAAGAAGGCTGATGGTACCATCAACCTGAATAGCACACACGATGTGGACCGATGCAAGACCAGAAGCATGGGTCAGACGTGGACACCCGCGTTGTCCCCAGAGGAGGTGTTGAAGTCGGCCAGGCAAGCGGCAGTAGCACAGGGCCTCGACCCAAACAATAACACCTGTGTGCTGAGTTGCCATGCGCTGCAGTTTGGCAACTTCAAGGGGCACACCTTCAAGTGGGTGTTAGAGAATGCCCTGGGGTATGGAGGGTATGTTCCTTTGATTATTTCTACCTTTGTTTAGTGGATAATTAGTGTGACTGTAATTGTGATCGTGATGTTTTGTTCTGTGTTCATTTGTCAGGAGTTTTGCTGGGTCAAACGTTCCAACCCAGTGGCCAGACTGCAACCAGCTGGTGGAGGCCATCTTTATCCAGCTCTGTATGGTCATCTCTGGCTGGAAGAAGACTCCTGAGGGCCAAAGTGAGAGCCGGTGGACTCAGGTTATCCATGCCTATGGTAACATCCGTCAATGCATTTTAAATAATGCATTAGTGATGGAGGAGACCACCATCCATCTGCCCGAGGTGAACACAGCGACTTTGGCACAGTGGTGAGTAGATATATATAGTGTGACTAAGAAAAGATAAGATAAGACTTTATTTATCTCACATAGGAGAAATTTACTTGCCACAGTAGCTCCTGGCAGAGACAGTTTGAACAAGAAAGAAAAGTGCATGCAGGCAAGAATAAAATAAAATAAGTAATAATAAGATAAGTAATAATAATAAAACAGTAGCTAGGAGAGTATGGGAAAATATATTGCACGTTTGGCCTATATAGTAGAAGAGTTATACAGTCACTAACGAAGTAACAAAACTTTATTTTTGAGATTTTAAAAAAAATTAGCATTCTCTTTTGTTTATATTTTCATTCAGGTACAATAAACGCAATAAGGTGCAGGAGACCTTTGCCTCAGGCTCAAAAACTCTGCTGCCCGGATCATCACCAGAACTCCCTCTATTCACCACATCACCTTCACCACGCAGCTTCACTGGCTCCCCATTCACTATCGTATTCAGTTCAAAATCCTCCTCCTCACATTCAAGTCCATCCATAACCTGGCTCCCACTTATCTCACAGAACTCCTTCATGTCACCACACACACCCGCTCACTCAGGTCCTCCTCCTCCATCCACCTCACAGTCCCTCCCGCTCGTCTCAGCAGGGCCTTCAGCCACTCTGCTCCCCATCTATGGAACTCACTCCCCCCAGACGTCCGGAAAGTTCAATCACTACCAATTTTTAAATCCAGACTCAAGACCCATCTTTTCAAAATAGCTTACACCACTTAATCATTTTCCCCTGCTGACTGTTTCATTTTACTTGTACTGCTTTGTCCATTCTCTTAGTTTTATTTTGTATATACTGCCTGTTTTTAACTGTTTTTAATTGATTGTCTTTGTGTGGTGTCCTTGAGTGTCTAGAAAGGCGCCTTGAAATAAAATGTATTATTATTATTATTATTATTATTATTATTATTATTATTATTATTATTATTATTATTATTATTATTATTATTATTATTATTATATGATCCTCACCTTCCACGGTCGTTGGTCTCTCACTCTCATCCAGCTCGGGTCCTCTACCAGAGGCCTGGGAGCTTGAGAGTTCTGCGCAGTATCTTTGCTGTTCCTAGTACTGCACTTTTCTGGACTGAGATGTCTGATGTTTTTCCTGGGATCTGTTGTAGCCACTCCTCCAGTTTGGGAGTTACAGCCCCGAGTGCTCCGATCACCACGGTAACCACTGATGCCTTCACCTTCCAGGTCTTCTCCAGCTCTTCCTTGAGCCCCTGGTATTTCTCTAGTTTCTCGTGTTCCTTTTTCCTGATGTTACCATCGCTTGGTATTGCAATGTCCCCCACCACGGCTCTGTTCTGTTGCTTATCCACCACCACTATGTCTGGTTGGTTCGCCATCACCATTCTGTCAGTCTGTATCTGGAAGTCCCACAGGATCTTGGCTCGGTCATTCTCCACAACCTTCTGAGGTGTTTCCCACCTTGACCTTGGGGTCTCCAGCCCGTACTCTGC
>JAVJIX010000044.1:1465000-1485000 GCA_036785185.1 Paratrypauchen microcephalus | reverse complement strand
AAAGCATCTCTGAGTGCCCGGGGTAAATCTTAGACTAGACCAGCGGGGGGCAATTATTTTTTCCATGGGACCACATGAGAAACAGAAAATATTTTGGCCAAAACTCAATTCTGCATAATATTAATTGTATTTCTTTATTTAAAAAAAAAGCAGTAAAAAGCTTTGTTTTGACGCACTGGTAAGAGTGTATGTTATGACTAAGCAATGAAAAAGTGAGGTCACCTTACAAAAATATCATTTAAAAAAACAACTTTAGTCCATGCATGAGGTAAAAATATAAAATATAAAGAAAACATTTTCTCTTAAGCCTAAAAGAGGACTAAACCAGGACTATACCAGGAATAAACCAGGACTAAAACAGGACTAAGCCAGGACTAAAACAGGAATAAACTAGGACTAAACCAGGACTACACCAGGACTAAAAGAGGGCTAAACCAGGACTAAAACAGGACTAAACCAGGACTAAACTAGGACCAAACCAGGACTAAAACAGGACTACACCAGGACTAAAAGAGGACTAAACCTGGACTAAAACAGGACTAAACCAGGACAAACACATATCCAAGTGTCCTTGGTCGCATTTGAAAAAATCAGATCTGTGTTGTTCTGTCATTAAAAGATCAGATACAGGTCACATAGAGGCGAAAATTCGGATTTGGATCACTTCAGTCTGAACGTAGCCTTAGTTCATTTGGTTCAACGATTTACAGCACTTTTATTTAGAGAAAATAAGAATAGAGCTTTAGTTCTTTCTCAGGCTGTTTTATCTTTTCTAATATAACCAGTCTACTCTTAATACAGACTGTAGGGGAGTTACACGATCAGACCTTTCCTTTTTTGATGATGATTTGAGGATTTTTCTTTTCCTCGTGCGTTTGCCTGAGCAGCAGTGACACAGACAGACAGTAGCTCCTCCCACACTGCCCTGCTACAGTCTGAGCTCTCCTCCATCCATCCCATCACAGAGAAATGTCTCAACACACCATTTTCCGAGTAAAAATGATAAGAGTCAAAGAAAAACATCGCTGTTTACCTGTATTTGTATTTATAGCACATGATTTTCTCCTGTTTAATGATTCTACTAAAATCAGTGCAGCTACATGTGATGATGTTATGTTGTTTTTTATGGTTTATCTCTCACTCTACACCAAATTAGTTTCCCCTTTACCATAAACGACCCTTGTGTGTTTACCTCAGATGATGAAGAAGGCCAAGACCATGATGAAGAACTCTCAGAGGGGCATGAACCGACAGGGCAAGAAGGGCGAGGCCGACCGCCACGTATTCGACCTCAAACCCAAACACCTGCTCTCCGGGAAGAGGAAGTCTGGCAGCACAGACCACAGATACACCTCCACACCTATGGACGCCTGAGAACATCTGTGGACGCCTGAGAACATCTGTGGACGCCTGAGAACATCTGTGGACGCCTGAGAACATCTGTGGACGCCTGAGAACATCTGTGGATGCCTGAGAACATCTGTGGACGTCTGAGAACATCTATGGACGCTTATGAACTTCGTGTGCGTGAGCAGAAAGGAGTCTACTGCAGGAGTTGGCCTGGAACAATGCAGACTAAACATTCTGCTGGTAGAATTGAATTGAAGCAGCAGCAGAGGCTAGAATGAGGCAGGAGGTCTTTATATGCGCTCCTACAGCAATTTGTTGTTGTCCTCGGGTAAGATGATCACAAAATGAAAGATTACTCATGTCTGTCGATGAAAATAAATATTAAGTGGTTGTCATTATTGTCGAAATGTCTCATATTCCACAAAATACAAAAATATATGAAAATGTGTGGTGTGTTTTCCTAAGTTTTCATTACTTTTTATATTTGTAGTGATTTAGTTGAAAGAA
The DNA here is from genome assembly GCA_036785185.1 of Paratrypauchen microcephalus. Taxonomy (NCBI): domain Eukaryota; kingdom Metazoa; phylum Chordata; class Actinopteri; order Gobiiformes; family Gobiidae; genus Paratrypauchen; species Paratrypauchen microcephalus. The sequence goes on along the minus strand of JAVJIX010000044.1, from coordinate 1,483,143 downwards.
TTGCGTAGCACCATTTGTGTATCGTGTACTAAGGATCTTAAAACCAAAGCAAAGGCCGTAAAAGGACAACAATGGGCATAAACCAACAATTGCTGTGTTCCAGATGATTTCACAACATTCCATCGGTCAGTAATGTGTGTAGAATCCCTCAGTCGTCCAGGTAGAATCCAGGGCAAAGGAGAAATTCAGGTTCAACTGGACAAAAGTTTATTTTGGAGTACGTTTCGCAGATCATCCAAGCTGCTTCAGTATTTTAACTGCCCCCGTCTGTATTAATATTGACATAAAAAGTTTTGATGTCGTCTGAAACCCATCAATACTTTACTATTACTATAATATTCAAAATCGTACAAAAAATTAACCTTTACGTTTTTTTTTTTTTTTTTTTTTTAACATTAACATACAGCTCTGAAAAAAAAGAGACCACTGCTAAATTATCAGGTTTTTCTGATTTTACTACTTATAGGTATGTGGTTGGGCAAAAGGAACATTTTTGTTTGAGTCTATAAACTACTGACAACATTTCCCCCAAATTCCAAATAAATATATTATCGTTTAGAGAATTTATTTGCAGAAAATGACAAATGGTCAAAAGAACAAAAAAGATCCATGTTTTCAGAGCTCAAACAATGCAAAGAAACAAGATCTAATTCATTTTAAAACAACATAATACTAATGTTTACACTTAAAGGGATATGCCACCCCCAGGTCAAACTTGGGCATCTCCCCACAGTCCAGAGACTAAAATAAGTGGTGGAAAGCGTTTTCCTGCTCACCCAGCACAGAGCACGCTGCGCAACAGGGGAACTCCCTTCCTGGTGCGTAACAGGGATTCCCCTGGCAGCGTGCTCTGTGCTTCGGCTTTCTTTTTCTGCACTGAAAAATAGTTCCCACCCAAAATGACCAAGTCAAGTTCTCCGTGTTGATTTGCACATTCATTTGCACTGGATATGAATGCGCACTACACAGAAAGTAATTGGGAAACGCATCGAGCAAATTAATTCCTTTTGGCCGAAATCTTTCTCTGGCGCCGTTAGACTCCAGTCTAACGCGGAGTAGCTGCAGATACCGCGGCGGTCAGTGCTGACAGACTCGGACAATGGCTGGGTGACCAGGAAAACGCTTTCCACCACTTATTTTAGTCTCTGGACTGTGGGGAGATGCCCAAGTTTGACCTGGGGGTGGCATATCCCTTTAAGAAGAGTTCACAAATCAATATTTGGTGCAATAACCCTTATTTTTAATCACAGCTTTAATGGGAGCCGGAAGAGCCGCATGAGAACTTCCTATTTGAAACACGGCACAATTTATATATTTAGTCTGTGTGTTTCCTCATATGTTTTTTGAGATTATGCCTTTCGGTAAATGTTTTCTTGCAAACTGAACAGTCGAATGGTTTCTCCCCTGTGTGTGTCCTCATATGTTTTTTGAGAGTAGACCTTTCGGTAAATGTTTTCTTGCAAATTGAACAGTCGAATGGTTTCTCTCCTGTGTGTGTCCTCATATGTGTTTTTAGATTACATTTTACACTAAACACTTCCTTACAAACTGAACAGTCGAATGGTTTCTCCCCTGTGTGTGTCCTCATATGTTTTTTGAGAGTAGACCTTTCAGTAAATGTTTTTTTGCAAACTGAACAGTCGAATGGTTTCTCCCCTGTGTGTGTCCTCATGTGTGCTTTGAGAGTAGACCTTTCAGTAAATGTTTTTTTGCAAACTGAACAGTCGAATGGTTTCTCCCCTGTGTGTGTCCTCATGTGTCTTTTGAGATGAGACTTTTGGGTAAATGTTTTCTTGCAAACTGAACAGCTGAATAGTTTCTCTCCTACATGAACTCTCCTGTGTCTTTGTAGTTTATATTTAGACCTCTCTTTGCCAGTTTCTGACATGTCTCCGTGGTCCACAGTGGCTCTGGTCTCTGGTGCAGACTCATCTCCATCAGTCTCTGTGTCCATGTGTGCAGGGGAAGAGCTGAGTGGAGCTCTCCAGTCTTCATCACTGTCAGAAGAGTGCTCTGTGTCTCCCTCAGTCTCTCTTTGTTGAAGTGGTGAGGACTCTTCTGTCTTCACCCTCACAGCACTAAACTCTGGGACAGACCTGAAAAACATAAGAGACATTTGTATATTTCAAACCCAATCTGAATATTTGTAGTAGAAATGAATAAGAATGAATGACAAAATAAAGAATTGCAGTTTGAAAGTGTCTGAGACTCACACTTGCAGCTGCTCTTCCTCCTGTTTGATGCTGTGTTCTTCTTGAATCTGTGGAGCAGGGCTCAGAGAGGGGAGCTGGGCAGCTGCAGGAAATAAGAGAGTACACACTTCAAAGTTAAAGTGTACTTTATTGTCAATTCACTGTGTAACAGACATTACACAGACGACTGAAATTGCTTTTCACCGGGCTCCAAATGTGCAATTTAACTAAAAACACACAGCTACACTCATGAAGTGTACACAGGCATCAACAATAAATAGACATAAAACATACAGGTAAACATTTACTCTTCCAACAAGAAGGAACGTTTGAGGTAGAATGAAATGTGCAATATGTAAGGTGCAAAAGTGAAGGTGCAATTTGTAAAGTGCAAGGAGACACATGCACTTCCACATACATGTGCAGTCTTGTGACATGAACACACTGTGAACTTGTCTGTCTTCTACTGTCAGGCTGAGGGGGTGTCTTTTCTGTCCAAGAACTTGTAAATATGTTTGAGTGAATATCTGAAGTGATTTGGAGTCACAGGTTGTTCTGCCGTTAGCACCATGGTGCTAACGGCTAACGACTTTTCTACTTCATCTGCTTTTTTCATACTTTAAAAAAAAAAAAACACCTATAGGCTAAAAATCGGATCCATACGATCCATAAGACTTACCGGCTCTGTGGAGCACGACCTTCGGGCTCAGAGTCCTCAGAGCCGAGTCCAAGAGCCGCTGGTTCGTCTGGTTCTCCTGTTTGAGGCGGCGCAGCTCCTCGTCATACTCCGCTATTGTGCGCTCCATCTGCGCACAGATGTCCTCCACAAAAGCCCGAAACCGTCCAGACATATTTGTTTTTCGGCTGTTTGAAGGTGTTTAGCTCCGGTGTTTAGCTCCAGTGTTTAGCTCCGGTGTTTAGCTCCGGTGTTTGGCTCCGGTGTGCGGCTCCGGTGTTCTGTCCAACCTTTAGTTCAAAATTTGAGCTAACTCAAGCTAATTTGCGCTAGCTCCTGTTGCGACCAGGAATTGACCAATCACACGGCAGGAGTTGCTACCACGATTTGCTGTCAGTAATTGACCATTGACAGCACTAGTTGTTACCAAGAATTGCTAACGCTCATATGAAGTGAAGAACACGGAAACTACGGAAATACAACATTTAATCACTTTTAAATCAATCGTTCACCCTCCGTGGTATTTACTATGAATACAACGTACAAAGACACACTTTACATGGGACTTTGTAGAGATACGCGATCGGCATTTTCAATAGATAGGCGACGTGAATTACTTATCCCGGACAACACTTCATCTCGGAGCTTCTTCTTTTCGGATTTACTGGAGAGAATCTCATCTTTACTTTTGGTAAGTCATGTCATGAAATGTGTTTGTCATATCACTATTCTATTTTAGCGCTATTATATTATATTATATTGTATTATATTATATTTATTATATTTATCTTATTAATTATATTATACTGAGGAGAAATCTGTGTGAGGAAAGTGAGGAATAGCTGTGTGTGATAACTTTGTTTGTGTGTGTGTGTGTGTATATCATAGCATCAGGTTATTTTATGTTTATATTTGTTATGTTTTATTTTATTAAGTTTAGGGCAGTCTGTAGGATAAGACAGAAGAAGAATAAATGTTTAACGGGAGAGTAGCTCACTTTGTGTGTGTGTGTGTGTGTGTGTGTGTGTGTGTGTCTGTCTGTATGTAGGTTGGGGATTTTTTTAGACTTAGACTGAGACAAACTTTATTGATCCACAAGGGAAATTGCTTTGGGTACAGTAGCTCACTCATCAAATATAATATACAATATAAAACAGAGGGTAAAAGAACAAGAAGAAAAATAGATGAAATAGCATCCAATCTGTGTCAGATGAGACACAATTATATACATAAGATAATGGTAATAAATATATATGTACAATCAGATTTAAATAGAAAAGTAGTAGTCAAATATAAAATACAGTATCAAATATGATGTTCAGTACCAGCTGTATACAGTTGTAGGGAGTATTATCTGTTACATAAGGTGAGTTGTTGTACAGTTGTATGGAGTATGGTATGAATGTCGTCCTGTATCTCTCACTGTTTGAGCGGAGCTGTAGGAGCCTGTTGGAGAATGAGCTCCTCTGTCCCTCTATGGTCTGGTGCAGTGGGTGAGCAGGAGTGTCCATGATGGAGAGCAGTTTGTCCAGTGTCCTCCTGTCCCTCACTGTGACAAATGTCTCCAGCTCCCAGCCAATCACGTGACCAGCTTTTTTGGAGTTTGTCAATCTGTCCGATGTCTCTTTTACTGGTGCTGCTCCCCCAGCAGACCACAGCAGAGTACAGGGCGCTGGCCTCCACAGACTGGTAGAAGATCTCCAGTAACTTACTGCACACATTGAAAGACCTGAGCTTCCTCAGGAAGTAGAGTCTGCTCATGCTCTTCTTGTACACAGCATTACAGTTGTCCCTCCAGTCCAGCCTGTTGTTCACATGAACGCCCAGGTACTTGCAGCAGTCCACGATGTCCACCTCGTGACCCTTGATGTTAAAGGGCTCCACAGGTGACCTCATCCTCCTGAAGTCAATCACCAGTTTCTTGATCTTGTCTAAGTTCAGGAGCAGATGGTTTGCCTGGGACCACTCCACAAAATTTGCAATCAGTGTCCTGTACTCCATCTCCTGTCCATCCCTGATACACCCCACCACTGTCTCATTTATAACATTTAACTGGCTTTCTTTTTCTGACAGACATGGAGCCAGTGTTTCACAAGAAGGCTGATGGTACCATCAACCTGAATAACACACACGATGTGGACCGATGCAAGACCAGAAGCATGGGTCAGACGTGGACACCCGCGTTGTCCCCAGAGGAGGTGTTGAAGTCGGTCAGGCAAGCGGCAGTGGCACAGGGCCTCGACCCAAACAATAACACCTGTGTGCTGAGTTGCCATACGCTGCAGTTTGGCAACTTCAAGGGGCACACCTTCAAGTGGGTGTTAGAGAATGCCCTGGGGTATGGAGGGCACCTGGAGTCTACCAAACGGTATGTTCCTTTGATTATTTCTACCTTTGTTTAGTGTATAATTAGTGTGACTGTAATTGTGATTGTGATGTTTTGTTCTGTGTTCATTTGTCAGGAGTTTTGCTGGGTCACACGTTCCAGCCCAGTGGCCAGACTGCAACCAGCTGGTGGAGGCCATCTTTATCCAGCTCTGTATGGTCATCTCTGGCCGGAAGAAGACTCCTGAGGGCAAAAGTGAGAGCCGGTGGACTCAGGTTATCCATGCCTATGGTAACATCCATCAATGCATTTTAAATAATGCATTGATGGATGTTACCATAGGATGTTACCATCTGTTCTGTTGCTTATCCACCACCACTATGTCTGGTTCTCCATCACCATTCGCCCCCAGTGTCTGCGTACACTGGTGTGTGAATGTGTGTGTGAATGGGTGAGTGGTTCCTTGTTGTAAAGCGCTTTGGGTGCCTTGAAGGTGGAAAAGCGCTATATAAAGATCAGTCAGGAGCCTCATACATACATACATACATACATACACACATACATACATACATACATACACACATATACACATACATATATATATACATATATATATATATATATATATATATATATACATATATATATATATATATATATATATATACATACATATATATATATATATATATATATATATATATATATATATATATATATATATATATATATATATATATACTCCTGATTTTTAAGAAAAATTGTCAAATCTGGAGCCACCCCTAAATGATTACAGAAATGGTAGGTATGGTAATGAATAAGAAAGCATATTGCTGCTATATTGCTATTTTAAGATAATGTTGAACATTTCCTATCAATATCACGTCTTTCCAAGTTAGCCACCTAGTCCAAAATGTTATATTATTAATAAATGTCTTTTTAGCCAGAGTTCAGACGGGATTCAAACCCGCGCTATAGAGGGCTGTAGAGGGCGCCATTGTGGCGTATTATGGCCGCAAACATAGACATATGGGCACAGGGCTTAACCGTGGCTAAGTTGGTTCAGAAGTGTTTTGGACATAAACAAACTGTTGTTTTGACTGTTGTTTAGGAAGCTTTAATGCTTCCTATTTGTTTGTAAAGCATCTCTGAGTGCCCGGGGTAAATCTTAGACTAGACCAGCGGGGGGCAATTATTTTTTCCATGGGACCACATGAGAAACAGAAAATATTTTGGCCAAAACTCAATTCTGCATAATATTAATTGTATTTCTTTATTTTAAAAAAAAGCAGTAAAAAGTTTTGTTTTGACGCACTGGTAAGAGTGTATGTTATGACTAAGCAATGATAAAGTGAGGTCACCTTACAAAAATATCATTTAAAAAAAACAACTTTAGTCCATGCATGAGGTAAAAATATAAAATATAAAGAAAACATTTTCTCTTAAGCCTAAAAGAGGACTAAACCAGGACTAAACCACAACTAAACCAGGACTACACCAGGACTAAACCAGGACTAAAAGAGGACTAAACCAGGACTATACCAGGACTATACCAGGACTAAACCAGGACTACACCAGGACTACACCAGGACTAAAACAGGACTAAACCAGGACTAAACCAGGACTAAAAGGAATAAACCAGAACTAAAACAGGACTAAGCCAGGACTAAACCAGGAATAAACTAGGACTAAACCAGGACTACACCAGGACTAAAAGAGGACTAAACCTGGACTAAAACAGGACTAAACCAGGACTAAACTAGGACCAAACCAGGACTAAAACAGGACTACACCAGGACTAAAAGAGGACTAAACCTGGACTAAAACAGGACTAAACCAGGACAAACACATATCCAAGTGTCCTTGGTCGCATTTGAAAAAATCAGATCTGTGTCGTTCTGTCATTAAAAGATCAGATACAGGTCACATAGAGGCGAAAAATCGGATTTGGATCACTTCAGTCTGAACGTAGCCTTAGTTCATTTGGTTCAACGATTTACAGCACTTTTATTTAGAGAAAATAAGAATAGAGTTTTAGTTCTTTCTCAGGCTGTTTTATCTTTTCTAATATAACCAGTCTACTCTTAATACAGACTGTAGGGGAGTTACACGATCAGACTTTTCCTTTTTTGATGATGATTTGAGGATTTTTCTTTTCCTCGTGCGTCTGCCTGAGCAGCAGTGACACAGACAGACAGTAGCTCCTCCCACACTGCCCTGCTACAGTCTGAGCTCTCCTCCATCCATCCCATCACAGAGAAATGTCTCAACAGACCATTTTCCGAGTAAAAATTATGAGATAAGAGTCAAAGAAAAACATCGCTGTTTACCTGTATTTGTATTTATAGCACATTATTTTCTCCTTTTTAATGATTCTACTAAAATCAGTGCAGCTACATGTGATGATGTTATGTTGTTTTTTATGGTTTATCTGTCACTCTACACCAAATTAGTTTCCCCTTTACCATAAACGACCCTTGTGTGTTTACCTCAGATGATGAAGAAGGCCAAGACCATGATGAAGAACTCTCAGAGGGGCATGAACCGACAGGGCAAGAAGGGCGAGGCCGACCGCCACGTATTCAACCTCAAACCCAAACACCTGCTCTCCGGGAAGAGGAAGTCTGGCAGCACAGACCACAGATACACCTCCACACCTATGGACGCCTGAGAACATCTGTGGACGCCTGAGAACATCTGTGGACGTCTGAGAACATCTGTGGACGCCTGAGAACATCTGTGGATGCCTGAGAACATCTATGGATGCCTGAGAACATCTATGGACGCTTATGAACTTTGTGTGCGTGAGCAGGAAGGAGTCTACTGCAGGAGTTGGCCTGGAACAATGCAGACTAAACATTCTGCTGGTAGAATTGAATTGAAGCAGCAGCAGCGGCTAGAATGAGGCAGGAGGTCTTTATATGCGCTCCTACAGCAATTTGTTGTCCTCGGGTAAGATGATCACACAATGAAAGATTACTCATGTCTGTTGATGAAAATAAATATTAAGTGGTTGTCATTATTGTCGAAATGTCTCATATTCCACAAAATACAAAAATATATGAAAATGTGTGGTGTGTTTTCCTAAGTTTTCATTACTTTTTATATTTGTAGTGATTTAGTTGAAAGAATTGGGTAGCACCATTTGTGTAACGTATACTAAGGATCTTAAAACCAAAGCAAAGGCCGTAAAAGGACAACAATGGGCATAAACCAACAATTGCTGTGTTCCAGATGATTTCACAACATTTCATCGGTCAGTAATGTGTGTAGAATCCCTCAGTCGTCCAGGTAGAATCCAGGGCAAAGGAGAAATTCAGTTTCAACTGGACAAAAGTTTATTTTGGAGTACGTTTCGCAGCTCATCCAAGCTGCTTCAGTATTTTAACTGCCCCTGTCTGTATTAATATTGACATAAAAAGTTGGGATGTCGACTGAAACCCATCAATACTTTACTATTAATATAATATTCAAAATCGTACAAAAAAATTAACCTTTACGTTTGTTTGTTTTTTTACATTAACATACAGCTCTGAAAAAAAAGAGACCACTGCTAAATTATCAGGTTTTTCTGATTTTACTACTTATAGGTATGTGGTTGGGCAAAAGGAACATTTTTGTTTTGAGTCTAAACTACTGACAACATTTCCCCCAAATTCCAAATTAAAATATTATCGTTTAGAGAATTTATTTGCAGAAAATGACAAATGGTCAAAAGAACAAAAAAGATCCATGTTTTCAGAGCTCAAACAATGCAAAGAAACAAGATCTAATTCATTTTAAAACAACATAATACTAATGTTTACACTTCAGAAGAGTTCACAAATCAATATTTGGTGCAATAACCCTTATTTTTAATCACAGCTTTAATGGGAGCCGGAAGAGCCGCATGAGAACTTCCTATTTGAAACACGGCACAATTTATATATTTAGTCTGTGTGTTTCCTCATATGTTTTTTGAGAGTAGACCTTTCGGTAAATGTTTTCTTGCAAACTGAACAGTCGAATCGTTTCTCCCCTGTGTGTGTCCTCATGTGTCTTTTGAGATTAGACTTTTGGATAAATGTTTTCTTGCAAATTGAACAGTCGAATGGTTTCTCCCCTGTGTGTGTCCTCATATGTTTTTTGAGAGTAGACCTTTCGGTAAATGTTTTTTTGCAAACTGAACAGTCGAATCGTTTCTCCCCTGTGTGTGTCCTCATGTGTCTTTTGAGATTAGACTTTTGGATAAATGTTTTCTTGCAAATTGAACAGTCGAATGGTTTCTCCCCTGTGTGTGTCCTCATGTGTGCTTTGAGATTAGACCTTTCGGTAAATGTTTTCTTGCAAAATGAACAGTCGAATGGTTTCTCCCCTGTGTGTGTCCTCATATGTGTTTTTAGATTACATTTTACACTAAACACTTCCTTACAAACTGAACAGTTGAATGGTTTCTCCCCTGTGTGTGTCCTCATGTGTGCTTTGAGAGTAGACCTTTCAGTAAATGTTTTTTTGCAAATTGAACAGTCGAATGGTTTCTCCCCTGTGTGTGTCCTCATGTGTGCTTTGAGATCAGACTTTTGGGTAAATGTTTTGTTGCAAATTGAACAGTCGAATGGTTTCTCCCCTGTGTGTGTCCTCATATGTGTTTTTAGATTACATTTTACACTAAACACTTCCTTACAAACTGAACAGTTGAATGGTTTCTCCCCTGTGTGTGTCCTCATGTGTGCTTTGAGATCAGACTTTTGGGTAAATGTTTTGTTGCAAATTGAACAGTCGAATGGTTTCTCTCCTGTGTGTGTCCTCATGTGTGCTTTGAGATTAGACCTTTCAGTAAATGTTTTTTTGCAAATTGAACAGTCGAATGGTTTCTCTCCTGTGTGTGTCCTCATGTGTGCTTTGAGATTAGACCTTTCAGTAAATGTTTTGTTGCAAATTGAACAGTCGAATGGTTTCTCCACTGTGTGTGTCCTCATGTGTGCTTTGAGATTAGACTTTTGGATAAACGTTTTCTTGCAAATTGAACAGTCGAATGGTTTCTCCCCTGTGTGTGTCCTCATATGTTTTTTGAGATTAGACCTTTCGGTAAATGTTTTCTTGCAAACTGAACAGTCGAATGGTTTCTCCCCTGTGTGTGTCCTCATGTGTGTTTTGAGATGAGACTTTTGGGTAAATGTTTTGTTGCAAATTGAACAGTCGAATGGTTTCTCTCCTGTGTGTGTCCTCATGTGTGCTTTGAGACAAGACTTTTGGGTAAATGTTTTGTTGCAAATTGAACAGTTGAATGGTTTCTCCGCTGTGTGTGTCCTCATATGTTTTTTGATAGTAGACCTTTCGGTAAATGTTTTCTTGCAAACTGAACAGCCGAATTGTTTCTCTCCTACATCAACTCTCCTGTGTATTTGTAGTTTATATTTAGACCTCTCTTTGCCAGTTCCTGACATGTCTCCAGACTCATCTCCATCAGTCTCTGTGTCCATGTGTGCAGGGGAAGAGCTGAGTGGAGCTCTCCAGTCTTCATCACTGTCAGAAGAGTGCTCTGTGTCTCCCTCAGTCTCTCTTTGTTGAAGCGGTGAGGACTCTTCTGTCTTCACCCTCACAGCACTAAACTCTGGGACAGACCTGAAAAATATAAGAGACATTTGCATATTTCAAACCCAATCTGAATATTTGTAGTAGAAATGAATAAGAATGAATGACAAAATAAAGAATTGCAGTTTGAAAGTGTCTGAGACTCACACTTGCAGCTGCTCTTCCTCCTGTTTGATGCTGTGTTCTTCTTGAATCTGTGGAGCAGGGCTCAGAGAGGGGAGCTGGGCAGCTGCAGGAGATAAGAGAATACACACTTCAAAGTTCAAAGTGTACTTTATTGTCAATTCACTGTGTAACAGACATTACACAGACGGCTGAAATTGCGTTTCACCGGGCTCCAAATGTGCAATTTAACTAAAAACACACAGCTACAATCATGAAGTGTATACAGGTATCAACAATAAATAGACATAAAACATACAGGTAAACATTTACTCTTCCAACAAGAAGGAACGTTTGAGGTAGAATGAAATGTACAATATATAAGGTGCAAAAGTGAAGGTGCAATTTGTAAAGTGCAAGGAGACACGTGCACTTCCACATACATGTGCAGTCTTGTGACATGAACACTCTGTGAACTTGTCTGTCTTCTACTGTCAGGCTGAGGGGGTGTCTTTTCTGTCCAAGAACTTGTAAATATGTTTGAGTGAATATCTGAAGTGATTTGGAGTCACAGGTTGTTCTGCCGTTAGCACCATGGTGCTAACGGCTAACGACTTTTCTACTTCATCTGCTTTTTTCATACTTTTTTTAAACACCTATAGGCTAAAAATCGGATCTATACGATCCATAAGACTTACCGGCTCTGTGGAGCACGACCTTCGGGCTCAGAGTCCTCAGAGCCGAGTCCAAGAGCCGCTGGTTCGTCTGGTTCTCCTGTTTGAGGCGGCGCAGCTCCTCGTCATACTCCGCTATTGTGCGCTCCATCTGCGCACAGATGTCCTCCACAAAAGCCCGAAACCGTCCAGGCATATTTGTTTTTCGGCTGTTTGGCTTCAGTGTTTGGCTTCAGTGTTTGGCTTCAGTGTTCGGCTTCAGTGTTTAGCTCCGGTGTTTAGCTCCTTTAGTTCAAAATTTTAGCTAACTCAAGCAGTGTTGCCAATTCCCCAGCATCAGAAGTAGCTATTGGCCCGCCCAGAAGTAGCTAAAAGTAGCTAGACCAATCCAAACGTGAGAGCGGGGGGGGGGGGGGGGGGGGGCATCCTAACCTTTCTTACCCCGTGACACTAACCTTTTATTGGTGGTGTTATTACATATACTTGTTTGTTTTTTATTTTTTTATTTGTTTTTTTATTTTTTAGATATTTTTTTTGGAGCTGTAGTCCAAGATCTATAGCTTGCTTTTTTTATTTTGTGTTTTTTTTTTTTTGTGCTGTAGTTTAACTAAAGCTTTTTATTTTTTTATTTTTTTTGTGCTATAGTGGGCAAACTATAGCTTTTTATTTTTGTTTTTTGTGCTAAAGAACTAGCTTTTTAAAACTTTTCTGTGCTTTTCAAAAGTACTTTTCAAAAGTACAGACTCCCGTCTGTACTTTTGTGTATACACTTTTGGTTGTGGCATTGCCATTGAATACAAGAGGAGAAAAAAGAAATGCTCTAAAGAATGAGAGGGATATGCACGTGACGACCGAAACTGAATGACAGAAACAGAGAGAGGAATGACCAGACTCCGAGGCGATCTGACGAGATGGGAGGGAGCAGAGGAGAGACTGGTGAGTGTCTCTTCCACTGCCCCTCTCTGTCTGTGTCTCTCTGTCTCTCTGTCTCTTTTTCTGAACGGGGAAAGAGAGAAAACGGCGCAATTATTTTCCCCCCTCCCACGATCTTGGAGCGTCTGATCACCAAAAAAAGTCGCTAGATTTGTCGCTAGTCGCTTTTGTCTAATTTTCTCGCTAGGGGGGTCCAGAAAGTAGCTAAAAATAGCGACAAAGTCGCTAAGTTGGCAACACTGAACTCAAGCTAATTTGCGCTAGCTCCTGTTGCTACCAGGAATTGACCAATCACACGGCAGGAGTTGCTACCACGATTTGCTGTCAGTAATTGATCATTGACAGCACTAGTTGTTACCAAGAATTGCTAGCGCTCATATGAAGTGAAGAACACGGAAACTACGGAAATACAACATTTAATCACTTTTAAATCGATCGTTCACCCTCCGTGGTATTTACTATGAATACAACGTACAAAGACACACTTTACATGGGACTTTGTAGAGATACGCGATCGGCATTTTCAATAGATAAGCGACGCGAATTACTTATCCCGGACAACACTTCATCTCGAAGCTTCTTTTCGGATCTACTGGAGAGAATCTCATGCTTTTCTGCTTTTGGTAAGTCATGTCATGAAATGTGTTTGTCATATCACTATTCTATTTTAGTGCTATTATATTATATTATAATATTAGATTCGAAAATGTTTTGGAAGGAGGTGAAAAGAGTGCGAAAGGAAGTGTCTGGGAGGGAGGAGAAAGTGAAAACAGAGGATGGAAGGATGCTGAATGAGGGGAATGCTGTAAGAAAGAGGTGGGCGGAGTATTTTGAGAGGCTGTTGAATGTGGAGGAAGATCGGGATGCTGTGATTGTGATGGATGGAAGGGAAAGCAGATTGAATGTACTGGGAGAGTTGAATGAAGCGTTGATTACGAGAGAGGAAGTTGAGCAAGCTGTGGGAAAGTTGAAAGCAGGAAAGGCTGCAGGTGTGGATGGGTGTACTGTGGAATGTTTGAAGTGTGGTGGAGCGAGTGTCACCGAGTGGTGTGTGAGATTGTTGAATGTGTGTTTTGTAAGTGGGCAGGTGCCACTTGACTGGACGAGTGCGTGTGTGGTTCCACTGTACAAGGGTAAGGGTGATAAGTATGAATGTAGTAGTTATAGGGGTATTAGCCTGTTGAGTGTTGTAGGCAAGGTGTATGGAAGAGTGCTGATTAACAGGGTAGTGGAGGGGACTGAGTGTATGATTGGTGAAGAGCAGTGTGGTTTCAGGAGAGGTAGAGGATGTGTGGACCAGGTGTTTGCTGTGAGACAGGTGTGTGAAAAGTATTTGGCTAAGGGGAGGGAGGTGTTTTGGGCGTTTATGGATTTAGAGAAGGCGTATGATAGGATTGATAGAGAGGCGTTGTGGGTTGTGTTGAGTTTGTATGGTATCGATGGTAGATTGTTGGAAGGTGTGAAGAGTTTTTATAGAAACAGTAGAGCGTGTGTGAGAGTGGGAAATAGCACGAGTGAGTGGTTTCCTGTGAGGGTTGGTTTGCGTCAGGGATGTGTGATGTCTCCGTGGTTGTTTAATGTGTATATGGATGGTGTGGTAAAAGAGGTGAATGCAAGAGTGTCAGGTAAGGGTGTGAGCATGGTGAATGCTGATGGCAGCGAATGGAGCATGAATCAGTTGTTGTTTGCAGATGATACTGCACTAGTGGCTGATTCAGAGGAGAGCTTGGCACGTTTGGTTGAGGAGTTTGGAAGGGTGTGTGATAGAAGGAAGCTGAGAGTGAATGTGAATAAGAGTAAGGTGATGAGGTGCACGAGGTCAAAGGATGAACGTAGGTTGAATGTGGCATTAAATGGGGAGTTGTTGGAAGAGGTAGAGTGTTTTCAGTATTTGGGGTCGCATGTTGGTGTGGATGGTGGAGTTGGTGTGGATGGTGGAGTGAGGTAGAGTTTAGAATGAATGAAGTACGTAAGATATGGGGGGGAATGAAGAGAGTGTTTGAATGTAGGTCACTGGGAATGGTTGCGAAAAGGAGATTGTATGAGGGTGTAGTGGTGCCTGCTGCGTTGTATGGGGCTGAAACGTGGAGTTTGAAAGTTGCGGAGAAGAGGAAGTTGAATGTAGTTGAGATGAGATGTCTGAGGAGTATGTGTGGTGTGACGCGCATGGATCGTGTGAGAAATTAAGAAATCCGAGAGAACTGGTGTGTTGCGAGAGTTGGCTGAGAGAGCAGAGCAAAAGGCATTGGGATGGTTTGGACATGTTGAGAGGATGGAAAGGGAGCGATTGGTGAAAAAGGTGTATGAATCTGATGTGAGTGGAGTGAGAATGAGAGGAAGACCGCGAATGGGATGGACAGAGGGTGTAAGAAGAGCGTTGAATGCAAGAGGGATGACTGTGGTGCAAGGGAGAGAGGCTGCTCAGGACAGGGATGAATGGAGAGAGTTTGTGTATGAATGAATGGATGGGTGTGGTAGAGGACGGGTCTTGATATGAAGCGGCAGGGGGAAACCAGCTTTGGCTGAGGCCCTGTTGTGGAAGTGCCCACACTGGGCTGTGCAGCTGACCCTGGTGCAGTGTGGTGTGGTTTAGATCGGTCCTTAGACCTTAAACCAAGGTGTCCTTTCCCCCAACATCATCATGCCTCTCCGGTGACGTTTGGGTGGTGCTGGCGTCTGAGTGCTGGTTTGTTCTGAGTGCTGGGTTGTTTGGGGGGTTGCTGGCGGGCTTGGGTGGTATCACCAGGTCTGGTTTCGGGGTGCCGAGGGCGGCTGGCTGGTGCTTAGGGGTGTGGTCCGGATGGCCGCCTGGATCTGGGGTTCTTTGGGGTTTTGTATGGTGGACGGGGGCACCTGGAGGGGGCGACGTTATCTAGGTGCACCTTTAGTTATTACTGTTACTGCTGTTGTAGTGGGATGATTGCGGATGGTCTGGACCTGGACCCTCTCCCAATGTTTTGGATTGTTTTTAATGCATCATTTCTTAGTCAGGGCAAGCTGAATACCTACACCTAGGCTGCAGGACAATGTCCTCCTTCTTTTAATGCATCATTTCTTAGTGAGGGCTGAACACCTACACTTAGGTTTGCAGGACAATGTCCTCCTTCTTTTAATGCATTTAGACACATTATAAATAGCATACACATTATACACAATATAGGGCAACATAGGATATGAAGAAATGTTCGGAGAGGGGGGAGAAGTGGATTTTAAAGTGGGGCGACGGCGGTGATGGTGATGGACAGAAGGTGTGCTTGGGTGCTCGTCCCTCTCTAGGTGCTGTCCCTGTGTGGTCCTCTGGAGGATTCCTGGGTGCTGGCGGTGGTCCGGTTTACGCTCTGGGTCTGGCCGGTCATCCCTTTGTGCCGCCTGGGGCGGGTCCTGGGGGTTTTTCCGCTCGGGTTCGCTGGCTGCCTTCTCGGTTGTCCAGTGCATGGATGGGGGGTGGGTGGACGCCAGTGTGGGAAGAGAGTGGTGATGGTGATGAGGAAAGGACGCTGGTACAAACGAAGGGAAAAAAAAAAAAAAAGTCATGGAAGGAGGGTTTGGGGAAAGGAAGGAAGGAGGGAAAGGAACAAAAATGTATGCCCTGTCTAGGCTACCCCACTATGGTGGGACACAGCCTTTGTATATAGATAGATAGATAGATAATATTAGATTCGAAAAACAAAGAAACAGTTTAGTTGAGATAGTTTCAGAGCTATTTCAGTGTAGGGAGCTCCTCCCTGCAGCTAGATTTAAACAGGGTCTAACCAGCACTAGAACCAGAACTGACGAAGCCTCTCGTATGAGCGGCAAAACGTTTTCAACCAAACAAACTTTGTCCAGTTGACAAATTGAATTTCTCCTTTTATCATGGATTCTACCTGGACGACTGAGGGACTCTTCACGCATCTTAAGAAAAATTATATTATATTATATTATATTATATTATATTATATTATATTATATTATATTATATTATATATTATATATTATATTATATTATATTATATTATATTATATTAATTATATTTATTTTATTAATTATATTAATTATATTATACTGAGGAGAAATCTGTGTGAGGAAAGTGAGGATTAGCTGTGTGTGATAACTTTTTGTTTGTGTGTGTGTGTGTGCCTGTGTGTATATCATAGCACTATTTTATGTTTATATTTGTTATGTTGTATTTTATTAAGGTTAGGGCAATCTGTAGGATAAAACAGAAGAAGAATAAATGTTTAACGGGAGAGTAGCCCACTTTGTGTGTATGTGTGTGTGTGTGTGTGTAGGTAGGGGATTTTTTTTTGTCTCATTTATAACATTTAACTGGCTTTCTTTTTCTGACAGACATGGAGCCAGTGTTTCACAAGAAGGCTGATGGTACCATCAACCTGAATAGCACACACGATGTGGACCGACGCAAGACCAGAAGCATGGGTCAGACGTGGACACCCGCATTGTCCCCAGAGGAGGTGTTGAAGTCGGCCAGACAAGCGGCAGTAGCACAGGGCCTCGACCCAAACAATAACACCTGTGTGCTGGGTTGCCATGCGCTGCAGTTTGGCAACTTCAAGGGGCACACCTTCAAGTGGGTGTTAGAGAATGCCCTGGGGTATGGAGGGTATGTTCCTTTGATTATTTCTACCTTTGTTTAGTGGATAATTAGTGTGACTGTAATTGTGATCGTGATGTTTTGTTCTGTGTTCATTTGTCAGGAGTTTTGCTGGGTCAAACGTTCCAACCCAGTGGCCAGACTGCAACCAGCTGGAGGAGGCCATCTTTATCCAGCTCTATATGGCCATCTCTGGCCGGAAGAAGACTCCTGAGGGCCAAAGTGAGAGCCGGTGGACTCAGGTTATCCATGCCTATGGTAACATCCGTCAATGCATTTTAAATAATGCATTAGTGATGGAGGAGACCACCATCCATCTGCCCGAGGTGAACACAGCGACTTTGGCACAGTGGTGAGTAGATATATATAGTGTGACTAAGAAAAGATAAGATAAGACTTTATTTATCTCACATAGGAGAAATTTACTTGCCACAGTAGCTCCTGGCAGAGACAGTTTGAACAAGAAAGAAAAGTGCATGCAGGCAAGAATAAAATAAAATAAGTAATAATAAGATAAGTAATAATAATAAAACAGTAGCTAGGAGAGTATGGGAAAATATATTGCACGTTTGGCCGATATAGTAGAAGAGTTATACAGTCACTAACGAAGTAACAAAACTTTATTTTTGAGATTTAAAAAAAAATTAGCATTCTCTTTTGTTTATATTTTCATTCAGGTACTGTACAATAAACGCAATAAGGTGCAGGAGACCTTTGCCTCAGGCTCAAAAACTCTGCTGCCCGGATCATCACCAGAACTCCCTCTATTCACCACATCACCTTCACCACGCAGCTTCACTGGCTCCCCATTCACTATCGTATTCAGTTCAAAATCCTCCTCCTCACATTCAAGTCCATCCATAACCTGGCTCCCACTTATCTCACAGAACTCCTTCATGTCACCACACACACCCGCTCACTCAGGTCCTCCTCCTCCATCCACCTCACAGTCCCTCCCGCTCGTCTCAGCACCATGGGGAGCAGGGCCTTCAGCCACTCTGCTCCCCATCTATGGAACTCACTCCCCCCAGACGTCCGTAAAGTTCAATCACTACCAATTTTTAAATCCAG
>JAVJIX010000044.1:1230000-1462500 GCA_036785185.1 Paratrypauchen microcephalus | reverse complement strand
ATAAGAATAGAGCTTTAGTTCTTTCTCAGGCTGTTTTATGTTTTCTAATATAACCAGTCTACTCTTAATACAGACTGTAGGGGAGTTACACGATCAGACTTTTCCTTTTTTGATGATGATTTGAGGATTTTTCTTTTCCTCGTGCGTTTGCCTGAGCAGCAGTGACACAGACAGACAGTAGCTCCTCTCACACTGCCCTGCTACAGTCTGAGCTCTCCTCCATCCATCCCATCACAGAGAAATGTCTCAACACACCATTTTCCGAGTAAAAATGATGAGATAGTCAAAGAAAAACATCGCTGTTTACCTGTATTTGTATTTATAGCACATGATTTTCTCCTTTTTAATGATTCTACTAAAATCAGTGCAGCTACATGTGATGATGTTATGTTGTTTTTTATGGTTTATCTGTCACTCTACACCAAATTAGTTTCCCCTTTACCATAAATGACCCTTGTGTGTTTACCTCAGATGATGAAGAAGGCCAAGACCATGATGAAGAACTCTCAGAGGGGCATGAACCGACAGGGCAAGAAGGGCGAGGCCGACCGCCACGTATTCGACCTCAAACCCAAACACCTGCTCTCCGGGAAGAGGAAGTCTGGCAGCACAGACCACAGATACACCTCGACACCTATGGACGCCTGAGAACATCTGTGGACGCCTGAGAACATCTGTGGACGCCTGAGAACATCTGTGGACGCCTGAGAACATCTGTGGACGCCTGAGAACATCTGTGGACGCCTGAGAACATCTATGGACGCCTGAGAACATCTGTGGACGCCTGAGAACATCTGTGGACGCCTGAGAACATCTGTGGACGCCTGAGAACATCTATGGACGCCTGAGAACATCTTTGGACTCCTGAGAACATCTATGGACGCCTGAGAACATCTATGGACACCTGAGAACATCTATGGACGCCTGAGAACATCTATGGACATCTGAGAACATCTATGGACGCTTATGAACTGTGCGTGAGCAGGAAGGAGTCTACTGCAGGAGTTGGCCTGGAACAATGCAGACTAAACATTCTGCCGGTAGAATTGAATTGAAGCAGCAGCAGAGGCTAGAATGAGGCAGGAGGTCTTTATATGCGCTCCTACAGCAATTTGTTGTTGTCCTCTGGTAAGATGATCACAAAATGAAAGATTACTCATGTCTGTCGATGAAAATAAATATTAAGTGGTTGTCATTATTGTCGAAATGTCTCATATTCCACAAAATACAAAAATATATGAAAATGTGTGGTGTGTTTTCCTAAGTTTTCATTACTTTTTATATTTGTAGTGATTTAGTTGAAAGAATTGCGTAGCACCATTTGTGTATCGTGTACTAAGGATCTTAAAACCAAAGCAAAGGCCGTAAAAGGACAACAATGGGCATAAACCAACAATTGCTGTGTTCCAGATGATTTCACAACATTCCATCGGTCAGTAATGTGTGTAGAATCCCTCAGTCGTCCAGGTAGAATCCAGGGCAAAGGAGAAATTCAGTTTCCACTGGACAAAAGTTTATTTTGGAGTACGTTTCGCAGCTCATCCAAGCTGCTTCAGTATTTTAACTGCCCCCGTCTGTATTAATATTGACATAAAAAGTTGGGATGTCGACTGAAACCCATCAATACTTTACTATTAATATAATATTCAAAATCGTACAAAAAATTTAACCTTTACGTTTGTTTGGTTTTTTACATTAACATACAGCTCTGAAAAAAAAGAGACCACTGCTAAATTATCAGGTTTTTCTGATTTTACTACTTATAGGTATGTGGTTGGGCAAAAGGAACATTTTTGTTTTGAGTCTATAAACTACTGACAACATTTCCCCCAAATTCCAAATTAAATTAAAGCCGCAAGCGGCGTTGGTCGGGACCTCGCACCTGCGTTTGTTCGTCTTACTGAGACGCACAGCCATACCAAATTTCGTGTGCCTGGCACAATTATCTCACTTCCTGTTGGGCGTGGCCATGACATTGTAGATACCCTGTCAGAACAGACCCTGTCAGACCCTGTCAGACTCTGTTAGACCCCGTCAGACCCTGCATGTGGCCTACATGCTGAGGCCTACATGAACCTTCGATGCTTGTCCCCACATTGCTGCTTGCAGCTATATCAGATCAAAGGTACAAAGATCAAAGACCTTTGATCAGGGCGTTGCCTAGCAACAAATACCTCCCATTCATAACTCATCACTCCCATTCAATAAATACCTAATTTTATCGATCCGCCGTATCGTCATATTACCGCCTATTTGAAAATCCTTCGCAATTTTACATCTCCAACGTCTTAAGATTATGTTCACCAAAATTTAAGCCTATCTGAGGTACGGTGTATGAGAAGTGTTTCAAATTCCATACCTAACTTTATCGATCCGCCGTATCGTCATATTACCGCCTATTTGAAAATCCTTCGCAATTTAACATCTCCAACGTCTTAAGATTATGTTCACCAAAATTTAAGCCTATCTGAGGTACGGTGTAGGAGAAGTGTTTCAAATTCCATTCTATGTCCAATACCCAAAAATCACACAAAAGCCCAATTATCTCACTTCCTGTTGGGCGTGGCCATGACATTGCAGTGAGGCGTTTGTTCGTCTTATTGAGATACACGTCCCTACCGAATTTCGTGCGCCTATCTTAAACGGTATGCCAGCCCCGAAAGACAACGCGCTAGGGGGCGCTATCGAGCTCCTGGGGGTCACTGGGGGACGGGACTTTGTGTGGTCGTACTGGCAGCACTTTGTGATGCCCGTGCAAAGTTTCGTTCGTTTTGAAGCATGGGAACATGCTCAAAATTGCCCCAGCGAGTGTGAACAAGAACAAGAATAATAATTAAAGCCGCAAGCGGCGTTGGTCGGGACCTCGCACCTGCGTTTGTTCGTCTTACTGAGACGCACACCCATACCGAATTTCGTGTGCCTGGCAAAAATGGTAAGCCATATCGGACAATTTTTCCTGTTACGGGCTCAGCTAGCGGTAGATTCCTGACAGTTCACTGGCCTGACATATGGGGGCGCTATGTCAGACTGCCAGTTATTTGGCATGAAAATCTTGGTAGTCCTCATCTACATTACCCTGTGAAGTTTTAGTCTGAGGAAGAACTCCAAATTCAATAAATATCTCCCATTCATAACTCCCATTCAATAAATACCTAAGTTTATCGATCCGCCGTATCATCATATTACCGCCTATTTGAAAATCCTTCGCAATTTAACATCTCCAACGTCTTAAGATTATGTTCACCAAAATTTAAGCCCATCTGAGGTACGGTGTAGGAGAAGTGTCTGCTAAATGAAGTGGTGACACACCTCCTATTGCATTTGGCACTTTCAAATGGTAGCAAAATTCATCAGGCCGCCATTTTGTCATCTTACAAGATATCAAAAATCCCTTCGCAATTTAACATCTCCAATGTCTTGAGCTCATGTACGCCAAATTTTACGCCCATCTGATGTACGGTGGAGGAGGAGTGTTTTAAAATCTATTCTATGTCATATCACAGAAAATCGCAATACAAGTCTTCTTATCTCACTTCCTGTTGGGCGTGGCCATGACATTGTAATTACAATTTTGTTCATCTTAGTGAGATACACACCCATACCAACTTTCGTGTGTCTGGCTGAAATCGTATGCCACCCACGATCCTCTTTGTGTTAAAACGCTCATTTGCTGTACATTTTCTGACAGTTCACTGGCCTGTCATATGGGGGCGCTATGTCAGACTGCCAGTTATTTGGCATGAAAATCTTGGTAGTCCTCATCTACATTACCCTGTGAAGTTTTAGTCTGAGGAAGAACTCCAAATTCAATAAAAACCTCCTATTCATAATTCATAACTCCCATTCAATAAATACCTAAGTTTATCGATCCGCCGTATCGTCATATTACCGCCTATTTGAAAATCCTTCGCAATTTAACATCTACAACATCTTAAGATTATGTTCACCAAAATTTAAGCCCATCTGAGGTACGGTGTAGAAGAAGTGTTTCAAATTCCATTGTATGTCAAATTTCATAAAAGGCCAATTATCTCACTTCCTGTTGGGCGTGGACATGACATTGCAGTGAGGCGTTTGTTTGTCTTATTGAGATACACGTCCCTACCGAATTTCGTGCGCCTATCTTAAACGGTATGCCAGCCCCGAAAGACAACGCGCTAGGGGGCGCTATCGAGCTCCTGGGGGTCACCAGGGGACGGGTCTTTTTGGAGGCGTAGCTGCCGCCCTACGTGATGCCCCTGCAAAGTCACGTTCGTTTTGAAGCATGGGAACATGCTCAAAATTGCCCAAAAGCGCGTGAACAAGAACAAAAAAAATTAAAGCCGCAAGCGGCGTTGGTCGGGACCTCGCACCTGCGTTTGTTCGTCTTACTGAGACGCACACCCATACCGAATTTCGTGTGCCTGGCAAAAATGGTAAGCCATATCGGACAATTTATCCTGTTAGGGGCTCAGCTAGCGGTAGATTTCTGACAGTTCACTGGCCTGTCATATGGGGGCGCTATGTCAAACTGCCAGTTATTTGGCATGAAAATCTTGGTAGTCCTCATCTACATTACCCTGTGAAGTTTTAGTCTGAGGAAGAACTCCAAATTCAATAAATATCTCCCATTCATAACTCCCATTCAATAAATACCTAAGTTTATCGATCCGCCGTATCGTCATATTACCGCCTATTTGAAAATCCTTCGCAATTTAACATCTCCAACGTCTTAAGATTATGTTCACCAAAATTTAAGCCCATCTGAGGTACGGTGTAGGAGAAGTGTCTGCTAAATGAAGTGGTGACACACCTCCTATTGAATTTGGCACTTTCAAATGGTAGCAAAATTCATCAGGCCGCCATTTTGTCATCTTACAAGATATCAAAAATCCCTTTGCAATTTAACATCTCCAATGTCTTGAGCTCATGTACACCAAAATGTACGCCCATCTGATGTACGTTGTAGGAGAAGTGTTTCAAAATGAAGTGGTGACACACCTCCTATTGAATTCGGCACTTTCAAATGGTAGCAAAATTCATCAGGCCGCCATTTTGTCATCTTACAAGATATCAAAAATCCCTTCGCAATTTAACATCTCCAATGTCTTGAGCTCATGTACACCAAAATTTACGCCCATCTGATGTACGGTGTAGGAGGAGTGTTTTAAAATCCATTTTATGTCATATCACACAAAATCGCAATACAAGTCTTCTTATCTCACTTCCTGTTGGGCGTGGCCATGACATTGTAATTACAATTTTGTTCATCTTAGTGAGATACACACCCATACCAACTTTCGTGTGTCTGGCTGAAATCGTATGCCACCCACGATCCTCTTTGTGTTAAAGTGCTCATTTGCTGTACATTTTCTGACAGTTCACTGGCCTGTCATATGGGGGCGCTATGTCAGACTGCCAGTTATTTGGCATGAAAATCTTGGTAGTCCTCATGTACATTACCCTGTGAAGTTTTAGTCTGAGGAAGAACTCCAAATTCAATAAATACCTCCTATTCATAACTCATAACTCTGATTCGATAAATACCTAACTTTATCGATCCGCCGTATCGTCATATTACCGCCTATTTGAAAATCCTTCGCAATTTAACATCTCCAATGTCTTAAGATTATGTTCACCTAAATTTAAGCCCATCTGAGGTACGGTGTAGGAGAAGTGTTTCAAATTCCATTGTATGTCCAATTTTAAAAAATCACAAAAAAGGCCAATTATCTCACTTCCTGTTGGGCGTGGCCATAACATTGCAGTGAGGCGTTTGTTCGTCTTATTGAGATACACGTCCCTACCGAATTTTGTGCGCCTATCTTAAACGGTAGGCCAGCCCTGAAAGACAACGCGCATTCATAACTCATAACTCACATTCAATAAATACCTAAGTTTATCGATCCGCCGTATCATCATATTACCGCCTATTTGAAAATCCTTCGCAATTTAACATCTCCAACGTCTTAAGATTATGTTCACCAAAATTTAAGCTCATCTGAGGTACGTTGTAGGAGAAGTGTTTCAAATTCCATTGTATGTCAAATTTTAGAAAATCACACAAAAGGCCAATTATCTCACTTCCTGTTGGGCGTGGCCATGACATTGCAGTGAGGCGTTTGTTCGTCTTATTGAGATACACGTCCCTACCGAATTTCGTGCGCATATCTTAAACGGTATGCCAGCCCCGAAAGACAACGCGCTAGGGGGCGCTATCGAGCTCCTGGGGGTCACCGGGGGACGGGTCTTTTTGGAGGCGTAGCTGCCGCCCTACGTGATGCCCCTGCAAAGTCACGTTCGTTTTGAAGCATGGGAACATGCTCAAAATTGCCCAAAAGCGTGTGAAAAAAAAAGTGTCCCAAGAATAATAATAATAGAGAAACAGAGCGAGAACAATAGGGACCTCGTGCCCCTTCGGGCTCGGTCCCTAATAATAATAATAGAGAAACAGAGCGAGAACAATAGGGACCTTCGTGCCCCTTCGGGCTCGGTCCCTAATAATAGGGAAACAAAGCAACAACAATAGGGACCTTCGTCCCCCTTCGGGGCTCGGTCCCTAAATATTATCGTTTAGAGAATTTATTTGCAGAAAATGACAAATGGTCAAAAGAACAAAAAAGATCCATGTTTTCAGAGCTCAAACAATGCAAAGAAACAAGATCTAATTCATTTTAAAACAACATAATACTAATGTTTATACTTAAGAAGAGTTCACATCTCAATATTTGGTGCAATAACCCTTATTTTTAATCACAGCTTTAATGGGAGCCGGAAGAGCCGCATGAGAACTTCCTATTTGGAACACGGCACAATTTATATATTTAGTCTGTGTGTTTCCTCATATGTTTTTTGAGATGAGACTTTTGGGTAAATGTTTTCTTGCAAAATGAACAGTCGAATGGTTTCTCCCCTGTGTGTGTCCTCATGTGTGCTTTGAGACAAGACTTATGGGTAAATGTTTTCTTGCAAACTGAACAGTCAAATGGTTTCTCCCCTGTGTGTGTCCTCATGTGTGCTTTGAGACAAGACTTATGGGTAAATGTTTTCTTGCAAACTGAACAGTCAAATGGTTTCTCCCCTGTGTGTGTCCTCATATGTGCTTTGAGAGTAGACCTTTCAGTAAATGTTTTTTTGCAAATTGAACAGTCGAATGGTTTCTCCCCTGTGTGTGTCCTCATGTGTGCTTTGAGACAAGACTTATGGGTAAATGTTTTCTTGCAAACTGAACAGTCAAATGGTTTCTCCCCTGTGTGTGTCCTCATGTGTGCTTTGAGAGTAGACCTTTCAGTAAATGTTTTTTTGCAAATTGAACAGTCGAATGGTTTCTCCCCTGTGTGTGTCCTCATGTGTGCTTTGAGAGTAGACCTTTCAGTAAATGTTTTTTTGCAAATTGAACAGTCGAATGGTTTCTCCCCTGTGTGTGTCCTCATATGTGTTTTTAGATTACATTTTACACTAAACACTTCCTTACAAACTGAACAGTTGAATGGTTTCTCCCCTGTGTGTGTCCTCATGTGTGTTTTGAGATGAGACTTTTGGATAAATGTTATGTTGCAAATTGAACAGTCGAATGGTTTCTCTCCTGTGTGTGTCCTCATGTGTGCTTTGAGATTAGACCTTTCAGTAAATGTTTTGTTGCAAATTGAACAGTCGAATGGTTTCTCCGCTGTGTGTGTCCTCATATGTTTTTTGATAGTAGACCTTTCGGTAAATGTTTTCTTACAAACTGAACAGCCGAATTGTTTCTCTCCTACATCAACTCTCCTGTGTATTTGTAGTTTATATTTAGACCTCTCTTTGCCAGTTCCTGACATGTCTCCAGACTCGTCTCCATCAGTCTCTGTGTCCATGTGTGCAGGGGAAGAGCTGAGTGGAGCTCTCCAGTCTTCATCACTGTCAGAAGAGTGCTCTGTGTCTCCCTCAGTCTCTCTTTGTTGAAGCGGTGAGGACTCTTCTGTCTTCACCCTCACAGCACTAAACTCTGGGACAGACCTGAAAAATATAAGAGACATCTGTATATTTAATAAGAGACATTTGTATATTTAAAAACCAATCTGAATATTTGTAGTAGAAATGAATAAGAATGAATGACAAAATAAAGAATTGCAGTTTGAAAGTGTCTGAGACTCACACTTGCAGCTGCTCTTCCTCCTGTTTGATGCCGTGTTCTTCTTGAATCTGTGGAGCAGGGCTCAGAGAGGGGAGCTGGC
Source organism: Paratrypauchen microcephalus (assembly GCA_036785185.1). NCBI lineage: Eukaryota > Metazoa > Chordata > Actinopteri > Gobiiformes > Gobiidae > Paratrypauchen > Paratrypauchen microcephalus. The sequence continues at coordinate 1,454,308 of JAVJIX010000044.1, read as the reverse complement.
CAGCTGCAAGAGATAAGAGAGTACACACTTCAAAGTTCAAAGTGTACTTTATTGTCAATTCACTGTGTAACAGACATTACACAGACGGCTGAAATTGCGTTTCACCGGGCTCCAAATGTGCAATTTAACTAAAAACACACAGCTACAATCATGAAGTGTATACAGGCATCAACAATAAATAGACATAAAACATACAGGTAAACATTTACTCTTCCAACAAGAAGGAACGTTTGAGGTAGAATGAAATGTACAATATGTAAGGTGTTAGCCGTTAGCACCATGGTGCTAACGGCTAACGACTTTTCTACTTCATCTGCTTTTTTCATACTTTTTTTAAACACCTATAGGCTAAAAATCGGATCTATACGATCCATAAGACTTACCGGCTCTGTGGAGCACGACCTTCGGGCTCAGAGTCCTCAGAGCCGAGTCCAAGAGCCGCTGGTTCGTCTGGTTCTCCTGTTTGAGGCGGCGCAGCTCCTCGTCATACTCCGCTATTGTGCGCTCCATCTGCGCACAGATGTCCTCCACAAAAGCCCGAAACCGTCCAGGCATATTTGTTTTTCGGCTGTTTGGCTTCAGTGTTTGGCTTCAGTGTTTGGCTTCAGTGTTCGGCTTCAGTGTTTAGCTCCGGTGTGCGGCTCCGGTGTTCTGTCCAACCTTTAGTTCAAAATTTGAGCTAACTCAAGCAGTGTTGCCAATTCCCCAGCATCAGAAGTAGCTATTGGCCCGCCCAGAAGTAGCTAAAAGTAGCTAGACCAATCCAAACGTGAGAGCGGGGGGGGGGGGGGGGGGGGGGGGGCATCCTAACCTTCCTTACCCCGTGACACTAACCTTTTATTGGTGTTGTTATTACATATACTTGTTTGTTTTTTATTTTTTTATTTGTTTTTTATTTTTTAGATATTTTTTGGGGGGAGCTGTAGTCCAAGATCTATAGCTTGCTTTTTTATTTTGTGTTTTTTTTTTTGTTTGTTTGTTTGTGCTGTAGTTTAACTAAAGCTTTTTATTTTTATTTTTTTTTTGTGCTATAGTGGGCAAACTATAGCTTTTTATTTTTTGTTTTTTGTGCTAAAGAACTAGCTTTTTAAAACTTTTCTGTGCTTTTCAAAAGTACTTTTCAAAAGTACAGACTCCTGTCTGTACTTTTGTGTATACACTTTTGGTTGTGGCATTGCGATTGAATACAAGAGGAGAAAAAAGAAATGCTCTAAAGAATGAGAGGGATATGCACGTGACGACCGAAACTGAATGACAGAAACAGAGAGAGGAATGACCAGACTCCGAGGCGATCTGACGAGATGGGAGGGAGCAGAGGAGAGACTGGTGAGTGTCTCTTCCACTGCCTCTCTCTGTCTGTGTCTCTCTGTCTCTCTGTCTCTTTCTCTGAACGGGGAAAGAGAGAAAACGGCGCAATTATTTTCCCCCCTCCCGCGATCTTGGAGCGTCTGATCACCAAAAAAAGTCGCTAGATTTGTCGCTAGTCGCTTTTGTCTAATTTTCTCGCTAGGGGGGTCCAGAAAGTAGCTAAAAATAGCGACAAAGTCGCTAAGTTGGCAACACTGAACTCAAGCTAATTTGCGCTAGCTCCTGTTGCTACCAGGAATTGACCAATCACACGGCAGGAGTTGCTACCACGATTTGCTGTCAGTAATTGACCATTGACAGCACTAGTTGTTATCAAGAATTGCTAGCGCTCATATGAAGTGAAGAACACGGAAACTACGGAAATACAACATTTAATCACTTTTAAATCGATCGTTCACCCTCCGTGGTATTTACTATGAATACAACGTACAAAGACACACTTTACATGGGACTTTGTAGAGATACGCGATCGGCATTTTCAATAGATAAGCGACGCGAATTACTTATCCCGGACAACACTTCATCTCGAAGCTTCTTTTCGGATCTACTGGAGAGAATCTCATGCTTTTCTGCTTTTGGTAAGTCATGTCATGAAATGTGTTTGTCATATCACTATTCTATTTTAGCGCTATTATATTATATTATAATATTAGATTCGAAAATGTTTTGGAAGGAGGTGAAAAGAGTGCGAAAGGAAGTGTCTGGGAGGGAGGAGAAAGTGAAAACAGAGGATGGAAGGATGCTGAATGAGGGGAATGCTGTAAGAAAGAGGTGGGCGGAGTATTTTGAGAGGCTGTTGAATGTGGAGGAAGATCGGGATGCTGTGATTGTGATGGATGGAAGGGAAAGCAGATTGAATGTACTGGGAGAGTTGAATGAAGCGTTGATTACGAGAGAGGAAGTTGAGCAAGCTGTGGGAAAGTTGAAAGCAGGAAAGGCTGCAGGTGTGGATGGGTGTACTGTGGAATGTTTGAAGTGTGGTGGAGCGAGTGTCACCGAGTGGTGTGTGAGATTGTTGAATGTGTGTTTTGTAAGTGGGCAGGTGCCACTTGACTGGACGAGTGCCTGTGTGGTTCCACTGTACAAGGGTAAGGGTGATAAGTATGAATGTAGTAGTTATAGGGGTATTAGCCTGTTGAGTGTTGTAGGCAAGGTGTATGGAAGAGTGCTGATTAACAGGGTAGTGGAGGGGACTGAGTGTATGATTGGTGAAGAGCAGTGTGGTTTCAGGAGAGGTAGAGGATGTGTGGACCAGGTGTTTGCTGTGAGACAGGTGTGTGAAAAGTATTTGGCTAAGGGGAGGGAGGTGTTTTGGGCGTTTATGGATTTAGAGAAGGCGTATGATAGGATTGATAGAGAGGCGTTGTGGGTTGTGTTGAGTTTGTATAGTATCGATGGTAGATTGTTGGAAGGTGTGAAGAGTTTTTATAGAAACAGTAGAGCGTGTGTGAGAGTGGGAAATAGCACGAGTGAGTGGTTTCCTGTGAGGGTTGGTTTGCGTCAGGGATGTGTGATGTCTCCGTGGTTGTTTAATGTGTATATGGATGGTGTGGTAAAAGAGGTGAATGCAAGAGTGTCAGGTAAGGGTGTGAGCATGGTGAATGTTGATGGCAGCGAATGGAGCATGAATCAGTTGTTGTTTGCAGATGATACTGCACTAGTGGCTGATTCAGAGGAGAGCTTGGCACGTTTGGTTGAGGAGTTTGGAAGGGTGTGTGATAGAAGGAAGCTGAGAGTGAATGTGAATAAGAGTAAGGTGATGAGGTGCACAAGGTCAAAGGATGAACGTAGGTTGAATGTGGCATTAAATGGGGAGTTGTTGGAAGAGGTAGAGTGTTTTCAGTATTTGGGGTCGCATGTTGGTGTGGATGGTGGAGTTGGTGTGGATGGTGGAGTGAGGTAGAGTTTAGAATGAATGAAGTACGTAAGATATGGGGGGGAATGAAGAGAGTGTTTGAATGTAGGTCACTGGGAATGGTTGCGAAAAGGAGATTGTATGAGGGTGTGGTGGTGCCTGCTGCGTTGTATGGGGCTGAAACGTGGAGTTTGAAAGTTGCGGAGAAGAGGAAGTTGAATGTAGTTGAGATGAGATGTCTGAGGAGTATGTGTGGTGTGACGCGCATGGATCGTGTGAGAAACGAAGAAATCCGAGAGAACTGGTGTGTTGCGAGAGTTGGCTGAGAGAGCAGAGCAAAAGGCATTGGGATGGTTTGGACATGTTGAGAGGATGGAAAGGGAGCGATTGGTGAAAAAGGTGTATGAATCTGATGTGAGTGGAGTGAGAATGAGAGGAAGACCGCGAATGGGATGGACAGAGGGTGTAAGAAGAGCGTTGAATGCAAGAGGGATGACTGTGGTGCAAGGGAGAGAGGCTGCTCAGGACAGGGATGAATGGAGAGAGTTTGTGTATGAATGAATGGATGGGTGTGGTAGAGGACGGGTCTTGATATGAAGCGGCAGGGGGAAACCAGCTTTGGCTGAGGCCCTGCTGTGGAAGTGCCCACACTGGGCTGTGCAGCTGACCCTGGTGCAGTGTGGTGTGGTTTAGATCGGTCCTTAGACCTTAAACCAAGGTGTCCTTTCCCCCAACATCATCATGCCTCTCCGGTGACGTTTGGGTGGTGCTGGCGTCTGAGTGCTGGTTTGTTCTGAGTGCTGGGTTGTTTGGGGGGTTGCTGGCGGGCTTGGGTGGTATCACCAGGTCTGGTTTCGGGGTGCCGAGGGGGCGGCTGGCTGGGAGAAGTGGATTTTAAAGTGGGGCGACGGCGGTGATGGTGATGGACGGAAGGTGTGCTTGGGTGCTCGTCCCTCTCTAGGTGCTGTCCCTGTGTGGTCCTCTGGAGGATTCCTGGGTGCTGGCGGTGGTCCGGTTTACGCTCTGGGTCTGGCCGGTCATCCCTTTGTGCCGCCTGGGGCGGGTCCTGGGGGTTTTTCCGCTCGGGTTCGCTGGCTGCCTTCTCGGTTGTCCAGTGCATGGATGGGGGGTGGGTGGACGCCAGTGTGGGAAGAGAGTGGTGATGGTGATGAGGAAAGAACGCTGGTACAAACGAAGGGAAAAAAAAAAAAAAAAGTCACGGAAGGAGGGTTTGGGGAAAGGAAGGAAGGAGGGAAAGGAACAAAAATGTATGCCCTGTCTAGGCTACCCCACTATGGTGGGACACAGCCTTTGTATATAGATAGATAGATAGATAATATTAGATTCGAAAAACAAAGAAACAGTTTAGTTGAGATAGTTTCAGAGCTATTTCAGTGTAGGGAGCTCCTCCCTGCAGCTAGATTTAAACAGGGTCTAACCAGCACTAGAACCAGAACTGACGAAGCCTCTCGTATGAGCGGCGAAACGTTTTCAACCAAACAAACTTTGTCCAGTTGACAAATTGAATTTCTCCTTTTATCATGGATTCTACCTGGACGACTGAGGGACTCTTCACGCATCTTAAGAAAATTATATTATATTAATTATATTATATTATATTATATTATTTATATTAATTATATTTATTTTATTAATTATATTAATTATATTATACTGAGGAGAAATCTGTGTGAGGAAAGTGAGGATTAGCTGTGTGTGATAACTTTTTGTTGAATTGACAATTGAATAAATGTTTAACGGGAGAGTAGCCCACTTTGTGTGTGTGTGTGTGTGTAGGTAGGGGATTTTTTTTTTGTCTCATTTATAACATTTAACTGGCTTTCTTTTTCTGACAGACATGGAGCCAGTGTTTCACAAGAAGGCTGATGGTACCATCAACCTGAATAGCACACACGATGTGGACCGATGCAAGACCAGAAGCATGGGTCAGACGTGGACACCCGCGTTGTCCCCAGAGGAGGTGTTGAAGTCGGCCAGACAAGCGGCAGTGGCACAGGGCCTCGACCCAAACAATAACACCTGTGTGCTGGGTTGCCATGCGCTGCAGTTTGGCAACTTCAAGGGGCACACCTTCAAGTGGGTGTTAGAGAATGCCCTGGGGTATGGAGGGTATGTTTCTTTGATTATTTCTACCTTTGTTTAGTGTATAATTAGTGTGACTGTAATTGTGATTGTGATGTTTTGTTCTGTGTTCATTTGTCAGGAGTTTTGCTGGGTCACACGTTCCAGCCCAGTGGCCAGACTGCAACCAGCTGGTGGAGGCCATCTTTATCCAGCTCTGTATGGTCATCTCTGGCCGGAAGAAGACTCCTGAGGGCCAAAGTGAGAGCCGGTGGACTCACCATGCCTATGGTAACATCCGTCAATGCATTTTAAATAATGCATTAGTGATGGAAGAGACCACCATCCATCTGCCCGAGGTGAACACAGCGACTTTGGCACAGTGGTGAGTAGATATATATAGTGTGACTAAGAAAAGATAAGATAAGACTTTATTAATCTCACATAGGAGAAATTTACTTGCCACAGTAGCTCCTGGCAGAGACAGTTTGAACAAGAAAGAAAAGTGCATGCAGGCAAGAATAAAATAAAATAATTAATAATAAGATAAGTAATAATAATAAAACAGTAGCTATGCACGTTTGGCCGATATAGTAGAAGAGTTATACATTCACTAACGAAGTAACAAAACTTTATTTTTGAGATAAAAAAAAAACAAAACATTCTTTTGTTAATATTCTCACTCAGGTACAATAAATTCAATAAGGTGCAGGAGACCTTTGCCTCAGGCTCCACTGGCAGGACCAGTAGAGCAAAAATCCGTCACTACGCAGGAGGGTGTCCAGGCTGTGGATGCCGGTGAGAAGAATTATGGAGCAGGAGTGAATAAGTCTATACTTCCACCTGCTCCATTTTGAGCAAAAGGAACTGCAGAGACATGCGACATAAGTTTGTATTTGTTTGTATTTTGAGTTTGTATTTGTGAAATTATGCTTAAATGGAACCTGCAAGTTGCTCAAATAAACATAATCATAAAAAAAAAGAACCCACACGTTTCCGCTTCCAGCAAACACAAACACAAATCGGGTCTAATGGTGATCTGGAGTCCTGGTGAACATGATACAAATGTGTTTAAATTATTGGAAGTCCAGTAATGTTTCCTTTTAGCCACTGTTTTTTTTTTTTTTTTTTCAGTTCCCTCTGTGGGTGCGCTTGGTAATGAAGATGCCATCGATGGACTTTGATTAGGTTTATTAGTTCTTATATATGTATACAGATTCAATTAACATATATACAAATTCCAAGATAATAAAACGTGCAAATAAACAAAATGAAGTAACATTAAGTAACAGTAAAGTGACAAAAACTAAAAACTAGAGTAACTGAACAATTTATTTTATATTATTATCTATATTATAAATAGGATTTTTTTTAAAGGAATCATGTAGAGAGGGTTAATATACTCAACAAAAATATAAACGCAACACTTTTGTTTTTGCTCCCATTTTTCCTGAGATGGACCCAAAGATCCAAAATTCACTCCAGATACACAACACTACCATTTCTCTCAAACATTGTTCACAAATCTGTCCAAATGTGTGACAGCGAGCACATCTGCCCCGCCGAGACAATCCACCCCACCTCACAGGTGCGCCACATCAAGATGCCGATCCGACATCATGACCAGTGCACAGGTGCGCCCCAGACTGCCCACAATAAAAGGCCACCCCGAAATGTGCTCTTTTTTTTTTCCTTTATTGCGGGTCTGGGGACTCAGAACCAGTCAGTATCTGGTGTGACCACCATTTGCCTCATGCAGTGCAACACATCTTCTTCGCATAGAGTTTATCAGATTGTCAGTTGTGGCCTGTGGAATGTTGGTCCACTCCTCTTCAATGGCTGTGCGAAGTTGCTGGATATTAGTGGGAGCTGGTACACGCTGTCGTATACGCCGGTCAAGCACATCCCAAACATGCTCAATGGGTGACATGTCCGGTGAGTATGCTGGCCATGCAAGAACTGGGACATTTTCAGCTTCCAAGAATTGTGTACAGATCCTTGCAACATGGGGCCGTGCATTATCTTGCTGAAACATGAGGTGATGTTCATGGATGTATGGCACAACAATGGGCCTCACGATCTCATCACGGTATCTCTGTGCATTCAAAATGCCATCAATAAAATGCACAGGTCTGTGTTCTTCGTCCATAACAGCCATTGAAGAGGAGTGGACCAACATTCCACAGGCCACAACTGACAATCTGATAAACTCTATGCGAAGAAGATGTGTTGCACTGCATGAGGCAAATGGTGGTCCACACCAGATACTGACTGGTTCTGAGTCCCCAGACCCCCAATAAAGCAAAAAAAAAAAAGCACATTTCGGGGTGGCCTTTTATTGTGGGCAGTCTGGGGCGCACCTGTGCACTGGTCATGATGTCGGATCGGCATCTTGATGTGGCGCACCTGTGAGGTGGGGTGGATTGTCTCGGCGGGGCAGAGGTGCTCGCTGTCACACATTTGGACAGATTTGTGAACAATGTTTGAGAGAAATGGTAGTGTTGTGTGATGGAATAATTATATATTATTAACTTTTGTGATTCTTTAATCTTTAGAAATGAAGTTTCAAATGTGTGCATGACTTGTGATATGTTTTGAGTTGCAGAAAGGCCAGATATCTGAGGGGAGACGTAAGCAGACAGCTTGGCTCCTCCAGTATCTAAGTTTCAGGGACATTGTCCCTGTGAAAGATGTCATATCTGGGAATTATCTTATAAGTGTGTTGGGTGTTATGATTATGTTTTGGTTTTAATGATTATGTTTTGTTGGCTGTCCTGCCACATGTTCCCCCACCCCTTATGGGCAGGACAGACCACGTGTAAACTAGGGATGTGAAAAACTGAATAAATAGCAAGCTGGGGGCACAGAGAACCAGGACGCTCAGAGCAAAATATGGGCCGAGAGCAACGTTGTAACCTGGTCGTATTTCTCTGACTGTTCTCCACTTGCAAGTGAAAAAACCTAATCTCTCTTGTCTTCCTTTCCTGTGTACAGAATATGTTGGGTTTTTACCAGCACCCATCAAATGGTCCTTCGTAAGCCGGATCCCAAGACACCTAAAGACTCCAGGAGGTGTCTGAGATTCGGGAAAGACAGTGGCCACTGCATCTGAAACCTTTACCGGCCGACTCTCAACCATCGCTTGGAGTCTGAGGGTTGACGGGATACCGAAGGAGGAAGACAACCAGACTAAAAGAACTGAGTGAGTACGTCTAAGTTTAAAATGTGTGTGACTGAGGGTCATAGCGCGTAGAAAACCCTAAAAATCCTAGGCTCTATTAGGTAAAATGTGGACTAGTGTCCCTCTATCGGGTGGCGGGAGAGTCACTGGCAGGTAGTAAAACACTGGGTGGAGTAGTATCCTTCTAACGGGTGACAGGTTAGTCACATACAGTTAGTAAATTACTGAAGGAAGCTGGTTCCCTTTATCGGGTAACAGGTTAGTTACTGGCTAGATAATAAAAGACCGTGAAAATCGTACTCAAAGGAATAAAAGTTCTGTGTGAAAGTGTGTATGACTGGAATTACAGGCCGTTAACACTGTAATTCATATAAACTGTTCAGAATAATACAGTAACGTATTGTAGATGCAAAGGCAAGATTTTTCCACCTGCTCATTGCACAGTGACAGGTTGAAGTGAAAAATACTACAATACTGATTATTACTGTCTGAACAAAAACACATCCCAACCTATAGTGACTCCACTCTGGATTAAAAAGGTTGGACTAAATTGACCAAAAAAATGGGAAACAAACAGACAAAACTTCAGAGTAAGGATTATAAAATTGTTGCGCAACAAAATAAAGACAAAATAAAATACCTGAAATTATGGACAACAAAATATAATTTTAAAGGGAAGTTAAACACTGTAGAGATAATACAGTTAAGAGAGAAGATCTATGCAGATTATTATGCAGACTATTAGAGTAAAAAATATTTACAATAGTTACTTGAGCTGAGGAATTTAGGCCCCTAGAAACATCAGATTCAGATTCTCAAATGGTAATGCTTCTGGAGTTGTTTACCATATGGAATAAGACCACCCAGACACAGGCAGAACACGCAAACTCCACATACAGGACTACCTTCATACATACTCCCTACAACTGTACAACTCCTCACCTTTTGGCCGTGTCCAGGGCGCATGTTTGCACTCCGCCTCCGCCTGGCAAATCTACTATACGTCTAATTCTGCTTTTCATATTATATTATATCAAATATCCTCCTGGGACCCGAAGAAAAAGAGTTTATTTTATTTTTTATTTTTTATTTTTTTTTATCTGGTTTGGACCTGATTTAGATCTCTTTAGTCCTAGTTTAGACCTGGTTCAGTTCTGGTTTAGTCCTAGTTTATTTATCATAGTGCAGCCACAAACTAGAGTGTATCTCAAAAGACTCAAATGTACAGACTGGATAACTACAAGACCAACAGCTGAGACAGGATGTCACAAGTGGACTAGACAAGCATTATTTTGGCCAATACATGTCATTTCCAGTACAAAAAGCAGCGCCATCTGTAGGATGGAGAATGATACAAGATCTACAAGCAGTAAACCAAGCAGTGATTCAGAGAGCTCCATGTGTTCCTGATCCACATACACTTCTAAATTCATTACAACCAAATTCACAATACTTTACGGTTATAGACATTTCAAATGCTTTCTTTTCAATTCCAATTCGTGAAGATAGCCAGTTTTTATTCGCATTTACCTATAACAATAGAAGATATACTTATACCAGGTTACCACAAGGTTACTGTGAATCTCCTACAATTTACTCACAGGCTATGAGTTCGAATTTGTCTAAATTTACACCTCCAGGAGGAAGTCAAATCTTACTTTACGTGGATGATATTTTGATTTCATCACCAGATAAGGAAACATGCCAAAAGGATACAATACCGTTATTAAAATATCTAGCAGAAAACGGACATAAAACAAGTAAAAATAAAGTACAATTTTGTAAACAAGAAGTCATATATTTAGGATATTCTCTCAGTAATGGAGGCAGAGCAGTTACTAATGATAGAAAAACAGCTATCCTGAATGCACCAAAACCAGAAACCAAAAAACAAATGATGTCTTTTTTAGGATTAACGAATTACTGCAGACAATGGATTCCATGTTATGCAGAATTAACACATCCATTAAGTCAACTAATATAAGATAAGATAAGCCTTTATTGATCTCACACAGGAGAAATTTACTCGCCACAGTAGCTCCAGGACATTTGGACAAGAGGGAAAAAAGTGCATGCAGGCAGGGAGGGGATAAAGTAAGTAATAAATAATACAAATAGTAATACGTAATAATAATAATAATGGAAAATAGTAATAATGATAATAAATGATAATAATATGAGACTCCAATATGATAATATATGAGACTCCAATAGCAATGAAAGATAAATTAAAATAGATGCAGGAAGCAGAAAAGGCATTCTGTGATCTAAAACAAACTTTAGTCTTAAGTGTAAGTTTAGCCTTACCGGATTATTCAAAACCCTTCGTGCAAATGGTAGATTGTAAAGGCATATTAATGACTTCAGTAATCACACAAATGCATGGAACCAAACTAAGACCTATAGCCTACTATTCAATTAAACTTGACAGTGTAGTAAAAGCAGCACCTGTAGCAGTAGAAGCTTCAGCAACAGTAGTGTTATTTCACCCATTAACACTCAAAGTACCACACGCTGTAGCAGTATTACTATTACAGAGCAATCACTCATTTTTATCACCAGCAAGACATCTTTCATGTATGACAAATTTATATTCACAACCACATTTAACCATAGAAAGATGTACAGTTTTAAATCCAGCCACTTTAATGCCGACTGAGGATGATGGAATCCCACATAATTGTAAAGAATTAGTAGAACAATCAACAAAATGTAGAGAAGATTTATTAGATACTCCAATTGAAGGAGCAGAAATTGTATTTGTAGACGGATCATCTAAAAAAGACAATTATGGAAAAACACAGACAGGGTATGCGGTAACAACAGTAAATAAAGTATTAAAAGCAAATAAATTACCTCCAAATTATTCAGCACAAGCAGCAGAATTAGTAGCACTAACAGAAACATGCAAATTATTTAAAGGCAAGAACGTAACAATATATACAGATAGTCAATATGCATATGCGACAACTCACGTATTTGCACAATATTGGAAAAATAGAGGAATGAAGACTTCTACAGGAAAACCAGTAGCTCATGCTGAATTATTAACAGAATTAATAAAAGCAGTACAATTACCAAATAAAATAGCGATTTGTAAATGTACAGCACACAAATCAGGAACAGATGAAGTAACAAGAGGAAATGCAATGGCAGATAAAACAGCTAAAGACGCAGCAGAATACAAAATAAATACATATTCTTTAATGGAAGGGACCCAACTAAACAAAAAAACCTACAAGACATGCAAGAACAAAGCCCTAAAACTGAAATAAACTTATGGAAAAGAAAAGGAGCACAAATAAAAAACGACATATATATGTGACCAGAAAATAAACCAATACTACCACAGAATTTATATAGATACGCAGCAATATTGAGCCATGGTAAATCACATGTCTCAACAGGAGGGATGGTATCTATGATAAATACGCAGTATACAACCTATGGATTTAATAACTACTCAAAAATTTTTTGTAGAAGATGCCTAATATGTGCAAAACATAATCCACAAGGAAATCTTAGACCAACTAGAAGTAAATTTCCAGAACCACAATACCCATTTCAAGAAATACAGATGGATTTTATTCAATTAAATCAAAGTGAAGGTATGAAATATTGTTTAGTAATCATAGATGTGTTTTCAAAATGGACAGAGATATTTCCAACTAGACATCCAGATGCATTAACAGTAGCAAAAGCGTTATGGAAAGAAATTATACCTAGATATGGATTAGTGGAAGTGACCCGATCGGATAAATGCTAAACATTTTGTTAATGAAACCATAGAATTGATAGGAAAGAAATTTGATATAAAACTAAAAAACTTGTGTTCATATCACCCACAGTCAGCAGGACAAATAGAGAGAAGAAATGGTACTATAAAAACCAGACTTAAAAAATGTATGGAAGAAACTAAAAGACCAGGGACTAAATGTTTAGATTTAGTCAAGTTAGAATTAAATACTACAGCTATACAAGGGTTAACTCCATTTGAGATATTGTTTGGTAGACCATATAAAATACCACAATTTAAACAAATATGGGAAGATGGGGAAGATATGGACTTAGCTTCACGCATGAGAAAAATGTTTGAAAAGCAAAATAACAAACATACTGAAGTAGACCAACCCTGTTCTCAACAGGAAGAGGAGTTAGTGGAACCAGGGGACTGGATCTTGGTGAAAAGCATTAAGAAAAAACACTGGTATTCACCTAAGTGGGAAGGTCCTTATCAAGTATTGTTAACAACCCCAACAGCACTAAAAATAGCTGAGAGAGCAACTTGGATTCATCAAAGTCATTGCAAAAAGGTTATAAACTACAAAGATGCAGATAAATCACAGGAATAGAATACCAAAATGGCTAAAGACAGCTATAATGTGTTGGATATTGTTGACATTCTTTGTAATGACATTCCTACTAGTATGGTATCAGATAAAACGTGGGCTAAAGATAGTTATGGGTGGGAACAGGAGTCTAAAAAAAATGGGCTAGAAGACTTAAGATGGAAGTGATTAAATTGAATGGCAAATTAACTTTAGTAATGTTCTTTAACACAACAGCAGAACCATTAGAAGCAGGAATAGAATCAGGAGGTCATGGTCTGAAAGTACCATGTTATACCTTATTGTTATGTATTTATAAATCAGGAGACGACCCATGCACAAAGTTTTTATATGTTCTAACATAACACAGGCTGACTCGACAGAACTGCCTCAGCAGAAGGAAAGTCTAGTGATAGGACCACGAACTTTCACTAGTACAATGATTAGAATAAACAACAACATGCAAAAAACAGACGATTGGTTTCTAATAGCTACAGGAATATCAGGACTCAACAATAACTGCTAATGACGGAACAAGCAGCTAATTCATCACTATCAGACTGTTTAGTATGTTTGGGACCTAGACCAGTTTTGAAAGTAGTCCCTGCACCCATTAACGAGACATGTATAATACCTATAATGACTAACACCAATCCACCAAACTGTTCTGACTTAGATAAAACTTTTCCAGTCACCCAACCTGTAAAGATTAAATCAGTATTTGATGCTAAAGTAGCACTTAAAAAATGTTTATGTGTATAAATTTCAATGGAACAAAAAACATCTTAGGGAGAATCCAGCAGGAATTTTGTGAAACTAACATTGTGGAGGTGACAACATGAAAGTAATATCCAGATCAGACGTGTGGTGGTGGTGCGGTGAAGACAAGGTCTATGACAAAATACTGTCCAATACCTCAGCTCGTTGTGCTTTGATTACACTGATTATGCCAGTGATAGTCCAACCAATGACTGCAGAAGAAATAAGTGCACATTACCAACTTGTGCTTCCAGGACATTTAAATAGAAGGAAGCGAACTAGCCACACCCCGTGGTTAGAAGACCTACTTTGACGCTGTGAGCGTCCCTAGGGGGCGTGCCTGACGAATATAAATTAGCAAATCAAATATATCACTCAAGACCCTTTAAAAAACTGCTGCTAAGGACGACTGTTGCACTGATGCACATTTATTTTATCTTAACTCCAATGCACATTCTATTGCACATTTTTGATGCACACTGCACACTTTGGAAATCTGTATATAGGTGTTTATTTATTATGTTGCACTGTTTTAAGATTTTAGATCTTAGACTTTAGTTTTAACTTTAGATCTCTGTCCTAGATAGTTTTTGTTGTGTTTTGTCTTCATATTGTATCTTGTACACTGTCTTTTGCACTACCTGGCCAGAGAGAAACGAAATTTCACTGTATGTTGAACACATATGGCAGAATTGACAATAAAGGCTAACTTTGATCTTTTGAAATAGCAGCAGGATTTGAAAATACACCAGTTATAGCTGCATTCCTTCCAATTACGCCTAACAAAAATGTAGACAGAATCAACTACATTCACTATAACGTCCAGAAACTTGGCAACTACACCGAAACTGCACTATCTGCTGTACATGACCAACTTAAAGCTACCTCACTCATGGCCTTCCTGAATCGCATAGCGCTCGACATATTATTAGCCGAGAAAGGAGGAGTTTGTGCAATCTTTGGGGATGTGTGTTGTGCGTTTGTCCCGAATAACACCGCTCCCGAAGGTAAACTCACTAAGGCCTTGGATGGCCTAAGAGCTATGAACAAGCGAATGAAGGACCAATCGGGGGTAGATACTTCCATGTGGGATGGCTGGCTGGATGTATTTGGAAAATACAAAGCCCTGGTAACATCAGTCCTAGTGTCAGTAGTAGTATTTGCAGCAATTTTGACCTTATGTGGGTGTTGTTGTATTCCATGTCTAAGAGCATTAATTAATAGACTAATTACAACTGCCATCTCACCCTTAACACAAGACAAGGAAGTGATGATGGATTTGCTGGCAGGTTATGATGGCACTCTAGCGAAGAAACAGATTTACAAAATGAATTGACTGACTTATTCCAAGAAATTGAGAATTGAGTGTACAATAACAATGAACGGGTAACTGAAAATCTGCAAAGAAGAGGTTACACGGGATACAACAAAAATTAATAAACAGGAGGGAAATGATGGAATAATTATATATTATTAACTTTTGTGATTCTTTAATCTTTAGAAATGAAGTTTCAAATGTGTGCATGACTTGTGATATGTTTTGAGTTGCAGAAAGGCCAGATATCTGAGGGGAGACGTAAGCAGACAGCTTGGCTCCTCCAGTATCTAAGTTTCAGGGACATTGTCCCTGTGAAAGATGTCATATCTGGGAATTATCTTATAAGTGTGTTGGGTGTTATGATTATGTTTTGGTTTTAATGATTATGTTTTGTTGGCTGTCCTGCCACATGTTCCCCCACCCCTTATGGGCAGGACAGACCACGTGTAAACTAGGGATGTGAAAAACTGAATAAATAGCAAGCTGGGGGCACAGAGAACCAGGACGCTCAGAGCAAAATATGGGCCGAGAGCAACGTTGTAACCTGGTCGTATTTCTCTGACTGTTCTCCACTTGCAAGTGAAAAAACCTAATCTCTCTTGTCTTCCTTTCCTGTGTACAGAATATGTTGGGTTTTTACCAGCACCCATCATCTGGGGTGAATTTTGGATCTTTGGGTCCATCTCAGGAAAAATGGGAGCAAAAACAAAAGTGTTGCGTTTATATTTTTGTTGAGTGTATAAAACATTTTAACACCAAAATAACGAGGTTCACAACAGCGGTTACAGAGAGAGGGGCCCCAATATTCCAGTTTTTTTTATTTATTTTTTTTTTTTACCTTTATTTAACCAGGATAAAAACTCATTGAGATTAAAAATCTCTTTTACAAGAGTGTCCTGGCCAAGAGGCAGCATCAGCACAGAGACAAAACAAATAACGCAAAATGTCCACATTTTCACACACATAAAAGCATCATAAAAATGAGTCTTATATGAAACATTTACAAATTGATAATTTTGTTTCAAGTTCAGTTAAAAGTGACTTAAAAGAGTTCAATGACACCAGATCTTTCAGTTTAAAATCCCTCTGGAGTTCATTCCAGGAATGAGCTGCAGCAAAACGAAAAGCCTTTTTTCCCAAGTTGTGTGCGAGCTCTGGGCACAGAGAGCAGGAGCAGCTCCTGAGAGCGGAGACTGTAAGTGCTGCTCCTCCTCACCTCTATGAGCTGCTGGAGATAGGACGGCACCAGCCCAATAAGACATCTATAGATAAAAAAGGTACCAATGCTTCAGTCTACGATTGGTCAGGGAAGGCCAGCCCACACGGGCGTACAAGACAATGATGGGTCAGGGACCTCATGTTTGTAATGAAATGTAGTGCACCATGATACAGTGCCAAGAGCATGCAGACAGTCTACAGTCATTCATATAAATGACATCACCAAAATCAACAACAGACAGAAAAGTAGCGCTTACAAGTTTTTTACTAGCCTCAAATGACAAACAGGATTTCATTCTAAAATAGAAGCGCAACTTCAATTTCAGTCTGAGTCAATTTTTGAATATGTGGCATAAAGGAAAAGCAGTCATCAATCAAAATCCCAAGATATTTATATTCTGACACTTTTTCAATTGGTGTAGTGTAAGTCAATGGGAGCCGGAAGAGCCGCATGAGAACTTCCTATTTGGAACACGGCGGCACGTTAGCTACGACAATTTATATATTTAGTCTGTGGTGTGTTCTCATATGTCTTTTTAGATTACATTGTACAGCAAACACTTTCCTGCAGACTGAACAGCCAAATGGTTTCTCTCCTGTGTGTGTCCTCATATGTGTTTTTAGATTACATTTTACACTAAACACTTCATTACAAACTGAACAGTCGAATGGTTTCTCCCCTGTGTGTGTCCTCATATGTGCTTTGAGATTAGACTTTTGGATAAATGTTCTCTTGCAAACTGAACAGTCGAATGGTTTCTCTCCTGTGTGTGTCGTCTTATGCCTTTTGAGAATATACCTTTGGGTAAATGTTTTCTTGCAAATTGAACAGTTGAATGGTTTCTCCCCTGTGTGTGTCCTCTTATGTCTTTTGAGATGAGACTTTTGGGTAAATGTTTTCTTGCAAACTGAACAGCCGAATTGTTTCTCTCCTACATGAACTCTCCTGTGTCTTTGTAGTTTATATTTAGACCTCTCTTTGCCAGTTCCTGACATGTCTCCGTGGTCCACAGTGGCTCTGGTCTCTGGTGCAGACTCGTCTCCATCAGTCTCTGTGTCCATGTGTGCAGGGGAAGAGCTGAGTGGAGCTCTCCAGTCTTCATCAGTGTCAGAAGAGTGCTCTGTGTCTCCCTCAGTCTCTCTTTGTTGAAGCGGTGAGGACTCTTCTGTCTTCACCCTCACAGCACTAAACTCTGGGACAGACCTGAAAAATATAAGAGACATTTGCATATTTCAACCCCAATCTGAATATTTGTAGTAGAAATGAATAAGAATGAATGACAAAATAAAGAATTGCAGTTTGAAAGTGTCTGAGACTCACACTTGCAGCTGCTCTTCCTCCTGTTTGATGCTGTGTTCTTCTTGAATCTGTGGAGCAGGGCTCAGAGAGGGGAGCTGGCCAGCTGCAGGAGATAAGAGAATACACACTTCAAAGTTCAAAGTGTACTTTATTGTCAATTCACTGTGTAACAGACATTACACAGACGACTGAAATTGTGTTTCACCGGGCTCCAAATGTGCAATTTAACTAAAAACACACAGCTACACTCATGAAGTGTATACAGGCATCCACAATAAATAGACATAAAACATACAGGTAAACATTTACTCTTCCAACAAGAAGGAACGTTTGAGGTAGAATGAAATGTGCAATATGTAAGGTGCAAAAGTGAAGGTGCAATTTGTAAAGTGCAAGGAGACACATGCACTTCCACATACATGTGCAGTCTTGTGACATGAACACACTGTGAACTTGTCTGTCTTCTACTGTCAGGCTGAGGGGGTGTCTTTTCTGTCCAAGAACTTGTAAATATGTTTCAGTGAATATCTGAAGTGATTTGGAGTCACAGGTTGTTCTGCCGTTAGCACCATGGTGCTAACGGCTAACGACTTTTCTACTTCATCTGCTTTTTTCATTTTTTTTTTTTTTTTTCAAACACCCATAGGCTAAAAATTGGATCCATACGATCCATAAGTCTTACCGGCTCTGTGGAGCACGACTGTCGGGCTCAGAGTCCTCAGAGCCGAGTGGTTCGTCTGGTTCTCCTGTTTGAGGCGGCGCAGCTCCTCGTCATACTCCGCTATTGTGCGCTCCATCTGCGCACAGATGTCCCCGGCAGCCGCACCGAGCCGCTCCTCCACAAAACCCTCCAGACACACGCATATGTTTTCGGCTGTTTGGCTTCAGTGTTTAGCTCCGGTGTCGGTCTGCAGCAGGGGCGTTCTAGACGTGCCACAGAAACTCCCCAATGGGCGTTCCTGTAGTTTAATCAACCAATCAGGAACTCACTCCTCACACTCGCAGGAACCTGCACTCTTCCGCTTTCCGGTTTCTTTCAAGCCAAAGTCGGCAAAAAGTTTCAATATCGTTTGTCTCATGGGAGATTATGTCCATAAGTATCATTAATTTTTACAGTTTGGGCAATTCCAGCGTCATGTTCATATTGTTAACAATGTGATTAAACCCTCTCCGGTGACAACGAAAACAGTTGCTCACTTTGTTACAACACTAACTTAGTTAGCAACTTAGTTAGCAACTTAGATAGCAACTATGCTTTCGGGAAACTCGCCACACGGAGGAATATATTGTTTTATTTCAATGATTGCTTAGAGTAAGTTAAATACTGACAAAACTAGGCATCGTGTTTTTGTCACGTATCACAACGCACATTTGATTTGTTTTTTCCATCTAAACGTCATTCAAAGTGAAGATGTAAAGAACATTAAGCATCTGTGTTACTTGTTTAACACATTAACGCAGCAAATTCAAGCAGGTCACTATTCTCCATATGTCTTCCTTTCACTGTAGTTCCATTGGTCATCACTGACCAGGGGTCAGAAGCTGCTGTTACAAAGATGCCAGGACCAGGGGGCACACTGCTCCACTGCCCTTTCTGTCCACAGTACAAGGGTGACTATGCCAGGGTGGAAACTCACATAAAAGCCATCTAAAAACTGTTGTACGTCATGGAGGTATGTTTTAGATTGACCGATAAACCTTTGTTGTTAGGCACGGGTACATACACATAAAATCATGTTTACACACTATAAACAAAACACATGCATCCACAGAGAGAAGTATTCAAGTAACGCACAGTCCACAATCTGCATCACAATCACAAGTGTTCATCTTCTACTGCACACTGCCTCATTACCTCATGTACTGCACACAGCCTACAACATACTGCATATCCTATATCATGTACTGCACACAGCCTACAACATACTGCATATCCTATATCATGTACCTCACACAGCCTACAATATACTGCATATCCTATATCATGACCTTCCTTTAAATATTGTCCCATCAGTATAGTAAATTAATTAACTCATAAACACACACATAGACCACATATCCCTCCACCAATCAGGCGTCTATGGCCCCATCTATGTTCTACAAAATCCACAAATCTGCATCACTTAATTATAAGTCCATAAAGTTATTAAGAGTTTATTCTATATTGCACACTAACTCATGTATTGTACACAGCCTGTCGTGTATATTGCACTGTGCATGGATTTTTATGAAATCTTGATGATTGATTATGAAATTAAAATAATGTTATTAGTGGTGATTTTACTGATGGTCAGCTGTCTGCCATGTTTGCCAAGCCATTGTTTCCCGTTATGTGGGCCAGCCATTTGATTGTTTACAGTAAACACAGTATATGTTTCCAATAATACATTCTATGTTCTTGTCTGTCTCTGATTTCAGCTGTTCACCCCACTAATGTTGACTCCAGCAAAAGTCCAGCACTGCGCAGGAGGCTGTCCAGGCTGTGGATGCTGGTGAGAAACCACGCATGTTTCCACTTCCGGCAAACACAGCTGGCACAGCAAAGGTGAAGAGGAGGCTGGCATTTATAATACCGGGTCCAGGTCCACCCCTCCTGCCAGCTGGGCCTCTGAATCTGGAGCCACTCTTGAATTTTAAGAAAAATGGTAGAAATGGTAGAATCTGGAGCCACCCCTAAATGATTACAGAAATGGTAGGTATGGTAATGAATAAGAAAGTATGGTAATTAATAAGAAAGCATATTGCTGCAATACTGTATACCATTACTATTTGAAGATAATTTCGAACATTTCCTATCAATATCACGTCTTTCCAAGTTAGGCACCTAGTCCAAAATGTTATATTATTAATAGAAATTTCTTTTTAGCCCGAGTTCAGACGGGATTCGAACCCACGCAGGGCTTAACCGTGGCTAAGTTGGTTCAGAAGTGTTTTGAACATAAACAAACTGTTGTATTGACTGTTGTTTAGGAAGCTTTAATGCTTCCTATTTGTTTGTAAAGCATCTCTGAGTGCCCGGGGTAAATCTTAGACTAGATCAGCGGGGGGCAATTATTTTTTCCATGGGACCACAGGAGAAACAGAAAATATTTTGGCCAAAACTCAATTCTGCATAATATTAATTGTATTTCTTTATCAAAATAAAAAAAGCAGTAAAAAGCATTGTTTTGATGCACTGGTAAGAGTGTATGTTATGACTAAGCAATGCATGAAGAGTCCCTCAGTCGTCCAGGTAGAATCTATGATAAAAGAAGAAATTCAATTTGTCAACTGGACAAAGTTTGTTTGGTCGAAAACAGCACGATATAAGCAAGCGTCTTACCAGCATTCTAATTAGAGCTGACGAAGTCTCTCGGATGAGCGGCGAAACGTTTTCGACCAAACAAACTTTGTTCAGTTGACAAATTGAATTTCTTCTTTTATCATGACTAAGCAATGATAAAGTGAGGTCGCCTTACAAAAATATCATTTAAAAAAACAACTTTAGTCCATGCATGAGGTAAAAATATAAAATATAAAGAAAACATTTTCTCTTAAGCCTAAAACAGGACTAAACCAGGACTAAACCAGAACTACACCAGGACTAAACCAGGACTAAACCAGGACTAAACCAGGACTAAACCAGGACTACACCAGGACCACACCAGGACTAAAAGGAATAAACCAAAACTAAACCAGGACTAAACCAGGACTAAAACAGGACTAAAACAGGACTAAAACAGGATCAAATCAGGACTAAAACAGGACTAAAACAGGATCAAATCAGGACTAAAACAGGACTAAACTAGGACCAAACCAGGACTAAAACAGGACTAAACGATAATTAAACCAGTATTTAATCAAACTAAACCAGTATAGGGGCGGGCAGGTTAGGTCAGTTGGTAGAGCGCTTGCCTAGTGATCCAGGGGTTGGCGGTTTGAATCCCGCTCTTGACGGGTGGACCGCGTGTGATCCCAGCTCCCACAGATGAGCGCTGCCGTTGTGTCCTTGGGCAAGACACTTAACCCCACCTTGCCCCCAGTGTCTGCGGACACTGGTAGCCCCCATGGCAGAAGATAAATCAAGGCCCGTTGTGACGTGAGCCGTCCTCCTGTGGACCCACCACCCGCAGGAGGATTCATGAGGGCTGGTGCATTGTGTTCTGGGCAGTGGAACACTGCTTGGACTGCTGCCCCCGTGACCCAGAGAATGGAAAAAGCGGAAGAAAATGAATGAATGAATGAATGAATAAACCAGTATAATACATTTCATGTTGTATTGTATTAAATTGACAATACATGCGTAAGGCATCGTTGGAAAGCTTAGAATCTACACTTTCACAATCTGTGAATAACTCAAAATGCCTCCGGGACGATTTGTGTCTGTTTTTTCCATGGCCAGGCTCAAATAATTCCATTTCATACTCTTATAAAGACTCTACTTCCTGAGGAAGTTGAGGAAGTTTGGTATGAACACCAGCATCCTCACAAACTTCTACAGGTGCACCATCGAGAGCTTGCTGACGGGCTGCATCACAGTGTGGTATGGGAACTGCACCGCTCAGAGCCGCAAAGCACTAAAGAGGGTGGTGCGAGCGGCAGAGGACATCACTGGCAGCAGTCTCCCCTCCATCCAGGACATTTACCATAGCAGGGGTCTGCGTAAGGCGCACAGCATCACTAAGGACCATACTCATCCGGCACAAGGACTCTTCCGTCTGCTACCGTCTGGTAGACGATACAGGAGCCTGCCAGCACGCACAAAAAGACTCAAAGACAGCTATTACCCCCAAGCTGTCAGACTACTGAACTCTGGATAATAATTAATTCAATTAATTAATAATTCATAGCATTTATATAGCGCTTTACAGTTCATTGTTCATTCACTCCACACTTGGTGGTGGTAAGCTACTTTCTGTAGCCACAGCTGCCCTGGGGCAGACTGACGGAAGCAAGGCTGCCAATCTGCGCCATCGACCCCTCCGATCACCACCAACACTAGGCGTACAAGGCAATGTGGGTGAAGTGTCTTGCCTATGGATACAACGACAGTTTTTTTTTGTGACTGGCGCCCCCCTGTGGCTCTTGGAATTCCCTGTGGTCTCCCATCCAAGTACTAACCAGGCCCTGCCTTGCTTAGCTTCTGAGATCTCACGAGCTCAGGCTTTGACAAGTAGGTATGGCTAATCTAAATAATACTGAACTCTCAATAATGCTGCACTAAACTACTTTTCATTATGCAAAATATGTTTACTGCTGCTGCTCTGTATGAATGTATCATGTTTGTCACTACCTCACTGTAAACTACTGTTACCTGTGCAATAACCTGTGCAACACTTATACTACACTATATTATGTGCAATCTGTGAAATACTCTACTTGCCCCTTATTTAACCCTACCTGCACCTTGTATGTTATTATATTTTATTACATATATTTTTTATTATATTTACTTCTTCCCCTGCACTTTTTGCAACACTTTTTCCCCTTGTATTTTTATTGCATGTTATTAGTACTTCTTGACTATCTTAGTGAGTCAACGGTTCTTCTGGTCCTAAGCATTTCATTGAATTGTTGACCTTGTGTTGATCTTGCACATGACAAATAAACAATCTTGAATCTTGAAATTATTGTGAAAAGCCAAATGGACACGCCTGTCTTTTATTGTGACATCCGGGCCTGTACCGGATGTGCTCTGGTGCGTTTCCGCTCACTCCCTCCTCTGTCACTGTCACCGCATTTTGGACAAAACGTGCCCAGCGCTATGGATTATGTTCCGGAGAATGACATTTCCTGCACGATACTACACTAAAAACCTGTAACTCCATTTAGAAAGTGAGTCAAATCTGTTCTTTGTTCCATATTGTAATAATAGCCCGTTAGCTGCTAGCGATACAAAACGCCGACAATAACAAAACATGACATGACGTTACAGCTAATCCCACACAGATTGCATCCTAATAATATTATTCCCGTGTATCTGCAGGTAAATTCCTATAATTACCGGTGTTCTGCTTTGATTTATTCGTTGCAATCGCGTAAGAACAGCTCAAACGCCCTTTTTTAGCCCTCATCCATCAGTCTGGAGCTCTAAGGCAAGTGTCTGAGGCGTTTTTCTACCCAAACTCTACACTATAATGCGATCTGAAGTTAGTTTACTGTACGTGATTGTCCCTGTTCAGTTTACCACCTAAATCTTGAGATATGTGGCGAGGGGGGGTCTGAAGGGCACCGTGACAGCGACAGCCTCAGTGTGACATCTCCACGGGCCACGGGAGTGTTACTACCGAGCCACACTGGACCATTCACATCAACTAGTCCTGGAAATGTGCAGTTTAGTGAATTATTTAGTGATCTATTATGTGCACATTTTGTAAAAGGGCATGTGCTGGGAGGAGGGCAACAACAACATGGAAATAGGAGGGGACACAATGAAAACTGAATACAGTAGAAACCGTGTCTATTGCATTTTGTTTCATTCATGTATGTTTGAGTAAACCTGCAGCTCGGAGCACTTTGTTCCACCTGATAGGATCTTAACTCGATTAATTAATCGATGATGTCTCACTGTCAAGATTCCATAGAAATAGAAAATAAAACTATACTTCTGAACATTCTCTATAGAGAGACCAATCAGATTTATACCAATCTGTGGAAGACTATAGCCAAGGAACAACATTCCCATGGGAACATACAGGTCAGGTCTAGTCAGGTCTGTGGAAATGCAAGCCCACTCATGTATTTCATTGCAAAAAAAAAAAAGATTGTTTATTTGTCATATGCAGGATCAACACAGGGTCAACAATGCAATGAAATGCTTAGGATCAGAAGAACCCATTGACTCGCTAAGATAGTCAAGAAGTACTAGTACATAATAATAATAATAATAATAATAATAATAATAATAATAGTAAATCGGCCCTCGCTTGCACAAAATTTTGAGTGAAATCGGCCAAAGTATGCACGGATTATCACTCGTCGAAATTTGATGGCAAGCTGCAAAAATAAACCTGAAATTTGTGGCGTTTTCACGAAAACACCGTTCAGTCTTTTAGAATGCTTTCAATAACTTTTAATGTCTCACTTGTCTAGATGATCCAGCACGATTCTGGTGAGTCTGGGTCAAAAACCCGAGGAGCAGTTCGTTAAAATACGAGGACAGGAAAATTTGCCTTCAGCACCGGGTCACGTGCTCGGTCCAATATGGCTGACTTCCTGTTTGTCGCCTTGCGACGGTGTAATATACTTTTTTGTTCCTATTCCCATGATGCATCTGTGTACCAAATTTGGTTTGGCTATGACAAAGTTTTTGCCAGGCGTCCCATTGGCGAGGACAGATCTTTGGCCTGTTGCCATGGCAACATGGGTATAACCATAGGCGCAATGTATTTTGATTTTTCAGGGGTCGCTCTCGAGCCATTTTTAAAGATTTTTTAATACAGTTATTTGTAAATTCATTTTTTGGCTTCCTGAATTTTGTGCAAAATTTTGTGAGTTTTCGTTGGTGGGAAGTACCCGAAACCTGAAAAAAGTGTATAGGAAAATAATAAGAATAAGAAAAACCAGAACAATAACAATAGGCCCTACGCTTTAGCGCTCGGGCCTAATAATAATAATAAATATGCTTTTCCATGAGCTAACTCGCCAAGAGTTTCTTTAGTGCACTTAAGCCCAACTCCACTGATGTCACGAGGTGGTGCACCTCCTGAAGGTGAGCGTCACCACATTGATCATTCCAGCACAATTTTACCTTCACTTCAAAGCTCATCTTTCATCTTCTCCGACAATACTTGGTCTCTAAAATGTAAGATTATCCCATCCATCCATTTTCTTCCGCTTTATCTGGGGCCGGGTCGTGGAAGCAGCAGTCTGAGCAGTGAGGCCCAGACTTCCCTTTCCACACACACACATCCTCCAGCTCTTTCAGGGGGACCCCGAGGCATTCCCAGGCCAGCCGAGAGACATAATCCCTCCAGTGTGTCCTGGGTCTTCCCTGGGGCCTCCTCCCAGTGGGACCGGGGTGAATGTAGGATTATTAGGAAAAAAATGCAGGAGTCAAACATGAATGAATAGTACTAGTTTATAAGTATACAAAAGTACCAATATAGTGATTTGTAATTAAAATGCATCCAAGAGTGATATGCCATGAGGTATTCTCTGACATGAAGTTGCCTTGGACAGCAGCTGTATGCAGTATGGAGTGTAGTGGGAGGAAGTAGCCCACACAAACATGAGTTTGTTTTGGTGATAGATCAGGACTGAGGAGCCATGCCTGTGGAGAGCAGCAGCAGCAGTGCAGCGCGCCAGGCCAAGCAGAAGAGGAAGTCTCACAGTCTGTCCATCCGCAGGACCAACAGCACGGAACAGGATCGCAGGGAACTCATGGAGAGTCAGGTACGCAGGCGAGCATGACATTACAGCATTCTAAACTCAGACTAAAACTTTGAAAATGAGCCGGAGAGCAGGTCTGAATTCTGTCATTCTGATTTGACTTTTAAATGTCATCTGTAAATGATTAAATTATTTGGATGGTTAGAATGTGGAGATTCACGTTTTTTTAAATGAATCTCCAAACTTACGATCCACAAATGTTGAACCTTCTCATTTTTTGCTTCGTAAACTTGTCATATTCATCTTGATGAAAGGTTTGAAGTCCTTTCAGCTGAAACACTCCCGTCTTTGGGGCTGAATAATGGCTCCACTTTTGGCACTACTGTGAAAATATAACTTCACCTTTGTTTACTTTTTTCCACTTTTTTGTGGATAGACACAGTAATTACAGAAATATTAACCATAAACCAGGTCAAGACATCTGCAATCTGACAAATTAATGACGGCAGATTCTACCTGAGAATTCTGACCTGTCCTCAATTTGCTCAGTTTGATTTCTAATTTAAACTACAGGGATTCTTACCTGGCCAGCCAAATGATATCTCTCTGTATTTCCTATACAGCGCAATACCATCTGGACACTCTCCATCCACTCTCGCTCCTCCGGTTACAAACGGACTCCGCGATTCTGATTCGTTCAAAGATGGTGATGTCAGTGCACCCGTCTTTGCCCGCAAAGTCACTCTTAGGCAGCGGAAGTTCCTCCTCAGTTTTGAATCAAGATGGCGCAATCTCTGATTGGTTCACTTAGCTGTCTGTCTAAGCGCAACAGCAGCGTTTTCTGTGGATCAAGCGTTACCAGACTCATCCGCTGGTACAGCGATGAGTCATGGATTCTTCCAGGCAACAGGGATTCTAGAGTTCAGTGACTTTTAAAAGAAATCAATCGTAATCCTAACCCAAGTCATAATATTGCTGTCCGTTAAAAGGACTTTATGTGAACCCAATCGCTACAAAATTAAACACAAATCATATTTCAACATTTGTGGATTTTATGTTCAGAGATGTCTTTCCAGAGTAGTGAAAAGTGTAGTTTTACATCTGAAGCTGCACTCTTCAGCATTGTCCTTTGATGTCTCTTATGTTAAAAAAGGAACAGTGTCCATTTTTACAATTTTAATTCCCAATGCAATTCTGGCTATGCTTTTAATATTAAAATACATTCATTTATGCATTCTGTAATGACAATCACGATTTCAAGTGTGCTACATGGTCCTGATCAGACCTGAGTAAATGCCACGATTATAATCTGAATGCTTTCTTGGCTCTGTACGTTGGTAGTCGTCAGATAATCTGGAGTCCCTGGTTCGCCCGGAGGTAAGTGACTCTACAATGGAGATAGTTTGTTTTCCTGTAGTGTTTAGAGCCTGCATTATGGATTTGTGGAGTAGTTTCCTCTTCCTTAGCACACCAGAGTACAGCGTATTTGTCTGAACATTTTAGATAAAGTCTTTATTTAACCATAATGTAACCAGTTAAATACTTACCGATACCTCATTGATTGTCATGGGAAACTGGCCAAGATGTAATGAAGTCTAAAATAAAATAATGATCTTTTAGCAGCCATCAAAGTAATAAAGAATCAATAAGTCATTTACAGATAAGGCTTAACTGACCATCGACAGCTATGCTATCAGTAGTTCATTGATAGGGCTGCGAAGTTTCACAGTGCACCTTTTACTTCTGTCATAATTCATTTGAATCTGAAAGAACATCCATCCATGTCTCTTGATATTTCTGTAATTTAGACCTCTTAAGATTTTATTACAAAATGATTCAGACTGCAGCCTGAAGTGACCCAAATCAGATTTTTTTGCCCCTATGCGACCTGTATCTGATCTTTTAATGACAGTCTGAACGACACAGATCCGATTTTTCCAAATGCGACCCAGGCTACTTGGATATGTGGTCCTAAAACCGATGCATATCCGATCTTTTGGCATGCGACTTCAGTCTGAACGGCCAGGTCGCATTCATCCGACCATCAACAAGTGAGAGTGGTACAAGTAGGAGCTCAAAAATGTACACAAATGTTCTTCTCGTCATATGAAAATTGTGTATGAAGTCCATGTCAGTGAAGCAGCAAAGCACACAGCAATCCCACCATTCTTGGCTGCTTCCTTTCTATGGACGTTGCTGCCACCCACAAAACGCCAAGGCCAGAAACCTTCTCCTTCTCAATCTCTTTCTTAAAACAAATAAGTTGTACATGTTCTGGCTCTGGTACGACAGCAACTTTAAAATCGCCAGGTGCTCAATGCTCGTGTCCATGTTTAGGCGACTTCCGTAAACAATGAGCACGCTCGCTGCACGTGACCTCGT
This sequence comes from Paratrypauchen microcephalus, assembly GCA_036785185.1. Lineage (NCBI taxonomy): Eukaryota > Metazoa > Chordata > Actinopteri > Gobiiformes > Gobiidae > Paratrypauchen > Paratrypauchen microcephalus. The sequence goes on along the minus strand of JAVJIX010000044.1, from coordinate 1,426,207 downwards.
TGTGTCCCCCAAGGTGCATCCGGGACACTTTTGGGACGTTTAAAGTTCACACTGGAGATCACATACAAGTCGCATTTAACTGGAAATGTGAACGACGTCGCAAAAAAATCTGATTTCACAAAAAAATCTGAATTGAGCTTTAAGCCCTGCAGTCTGAACGTAGTCTTAGTGATTTGTTTGTGGTCCCTACAACAAAGAGAAAGAGTCCACCCCCTAGAAGGCCCCTCACTCCCATGTAGTGTCCTTCTGTAGCCTGCACTAGCCTCTTAGTCACTTCTGAGTAGGTCTGTCACCATCAGTGAGTAGATTAGCCAAAAACTGTACTCAAATAACAGTAACACTGCTCAAGTAAGAGTAAGAAAGTATATGGAAAAATTACAGCTCAAATAAGACACCCACTTCTCAACTCTCAGAAACCAGTGCAGAGTTTTGCCATCACGGTAATGCTAACACTGACTACCATGCTAATGCAGACTTCCTGATTTCACTGGTCTACAAGGAAAATGCTTCCGAAACAAAAGTAGTGACATTTTTCTAGGTTTAGGTCACTAATAAAGAAAAAGTAAGTCAGAAGTGCTGATTGGCTATAGTTTCCAAGATATAGGCCCTGTTTACACATACCTGGGTATCTGTAAAAACAGAGACTTTTCCCTTTGTTTGTGCCTTTCGTTTACACACAAACAGAGATTTTTCCTCTGAAAATGATTCTTTCTAAAAACTCCGGAAAAAGTGGAGATTTTGGAAAACTCTGGTTTCGCGTTTGTATGTAAACTGAGGAAAACAGAGTTTTAGGCAACTGACGCACCAAAAGTGCGATTCTGATTGGCTGCAGAGTGTTTTCAGAGGCAAATTCGCCGTTTGTGTGTAAACGAAAGGCACAAACGAAGGGAAATGTCTCAGTTTTTTAAAATACCAGTGTACGTGTAAACGGGGCCTCATTTTGGAAAACGGAGAGAGACAAATAGTCTCAACATACCTGGGTATGTGTAAACGTATCCATAGTATTGGGTCAAAATAGGAAATTTATGCAAAATAAGGCAAAAACGGTAGTTTATCAGAAGGTTCAGTGTGTCTACAAGCACCAGTTCTATCTGAAAGCCTGTCTGCACATTCACATACATTCATTTTAATATGTCTACAGTTTTAACGTCAAATATTTTCTGATTTCACATAAGAGAGATGCTTCAAAATTGTGTGCACCTGATGTCTTAAGATATTTCTTGTTTATTTCTTGATGGATAAAAAAGTGCAAGTTAAATATTTTCAAAATATAAATATTATTTTTAACCAAAAATGCCTAAATCTATTGCATAAACAGATGCGATTTTGATGTAAAAAAAAAAAATCATTAAATATCTTGAATACATTGGCTAACCAGCACAGTTATCAATTGATTTTCAGTTCATCTTATCAATATAAATGAGAATTAGCCACGTTTATCTCGGAAGCAGATTTCAAAAATGTTTAGACCAGTGCAATCAGACCGTAAAACGTTTTATAATTAAATCCAGATAGTCTGCAGCAGCTAGCTTTTACAATACATCTGTACTGGGGCAAGACACATTTTGATCAAATACATGGGAAAATATTGGGGGACAGGGCCTTTTAAAATGAGTTGCAGTATTATTGTTTATGTGCCACTTTAAAATCGACCCACTTCTGAGCCCACACCGCTGTACGGCAGAGGGCTCGAATCTGAAGCACTACGCCTCACTGGTCTCTTTATGAAAACTCACATCACACACAGGAGAGGTTATTTATAGCACTGAGAAGACAGACAGGCACTTAGGAAGCATTCACATTGGTCCTAATGTGGACCATATTTTAGCCCACGATCGTCCTGATTTAAACAACTGTAACATGGCTAAAAGCTCTGAAAAGTGCAGAATACTTCAGCTTTTAGTGCTAATGCTTTTTCTGAGCCTAATAAATATTTGAATTACGTCACAAACTAAAATGATGTACACCTATAAATAATTGTTACCTTTACCACAAATTTAATGGTGTTGTTAGATTTAACATTTTAATAGAAGTTAGCATTAGGATTGAGCCACAAAGAGCAACCTTAAGTGACGTTTGCTGGAGTTTCCTGTCACACGGAAAACTTCATAAACATTATAGTGGAAGTGGTTTCACCGACCAGCCCTCTGACACACAGAGCCTAATGAGCATTTCAAATTTCAGACACACACACCTTAGACCTGGTTTAGACCTGGTTTAGTCTTGGTTTAGTCTTGGTTCAGACCAGGTTTAGACCTGGTTTTTAGTCCTGGTTTAGTCTTGGTTTAGTCCCGGATTAGTCCCAGATTAGTCCCGTTTTATACCTGGTTTAGACCTGGTTTAGTCCTGGTTTAGACCTGGTTTAGTCCCGGTTTAGTCTCACTCACCCCATAACAACGTGGTGAGGTAGTAACAATTTCCCGTGTTGTGGATTTCCACATGTATCGCGCTGTATATCCACAGAACTTGATTATCCGGCGCTCCGGAGAAAGGGACATATCCCGAACGTATCAGCGAATTTTGCCTTAAGGTGAGGGATTTTCATGCCTGCAGTGAAGTGCCGAAGCAAGTACTAGAGAAACTTGACTTATGATGACTTCCGTAAACACTGAGCGCGTTCGCTGCATGTGACCTCATCGTGTCCTCATGTGCAAAAAATCGGATTTCACAAAAAAATCGGAATCGAGCATGAAGCCCTGACGATCGACTGACACTTGGCCCCCGATCGACCTGTCGATCGCGATCGACTTATTGAGCACCCCTGATTTAGAGGAACACACACGAGACAGAAGTGCACATAGACATGACGGCAAGTTCACCACAACAGAACATTCTCTGAGTTTAAGAAGAACGTCTACCTGTGAGAGCATGGTTGATTATTTTTCAACCAATGTTTCAGACTGTTTTTGAAGTTTGAGAAGGACCCACTGTTCCTGACATGAGTAGTTTACAGTTTACAGTTTACAAATGTTCACCATGAAAAGCATCCTAATTTGAAAAAAGCAGTTTTGTAAATCAGTTCTGAAAAACAAAATGAAGAAGAGAGATTCTAAAATGACTTTTGTCTCCACAGGACTCCAAGCTGCCCCTGTCCATGCGCTCCAACCTCCTGGACCTGTTCAACCAGATCGAGAGGGAGTTTGAGAACCTCTACATCGAGAACATTGAACGTAGGCTCAGTCCCGTCCTTCAGCACAAGCGCACCTTATGTGGATGTAACAGCTGTGCTCTGTGTCCTCAGTGCGCAGAGAGATCGAGACTCTGAACGACCGCCTCACTGCAGATGGACAAACCATAGAGGGATCAGACTTGGCCAAAGGAGCTCTCAAAACTAAAGGTACGATCTCATAATAAACTAATAAAATGTGATTGGAAAACTACTATGTACAGTTGGAGAATAAGATGCAGGATTTGTTTTTTTGAATATTACGATACCACCTTTATGTGTTATTATAATATAGAGTCCTGATGGGTGTGGTTGGTTAAACTACTAAATTTAGACTAAACTATAACTCAGTCAAAGAAACAGATTTTGAATTTAGATTTTTTACTAAATGTTTAACATGATGGTTGAGTTACCTAAATGTTATAATTTTGTGTTTTGGTTCTCCACACAATTATCCATCACAAAAACAGAATGAGCCACACGTATGTCTCTCATTTGGGTTTCCAGATTCAATGCTGAGCCTAATAACTCTCTTAATTTGTGCTAGTGCAGCCTCTGCAGCTCAGTGAGTGAATACTGGAGGTTCTGAGCTTGACATGAGACATGGCCTGTCCATATACCGTATTTTTTGGACTATAAGTAGCACCAGTCGCACTTTTTGGGGGAAATTTATTTTATAAAATCGGAGACGAGGAACCAGGATTTCATCTTGAAAGGCAATAGTAATAATAAGAACAGAATAGAGAACAACAGCCTGTTAACATAACATGAATATGTTATGTTAACAGATAACTATAAAATAAATAACATACTGTAACAAGTTTTCAGATAACTATAAAATAAATAACATACTGTAACAAGTTTTCAGATAACTATAAAATAAATAACATACCGTAACAAGTTTTCAGATAACTATAAAATAAATAACATACCGTAACAAGTTTTCAGATAAGTATAAAATAAATAACATACCGTAACAAGTTTACCAAACTATCCGTCTCACTCCAAATCACTAAATCCACTGAATTTTTCATCTTCGGTGTCACTTCGGAGCAACTCTGCAAACTCCAGAGGTAAACATTTTCAGTGGTACAAAAGTAATAGTGTAGCACAGTGTTTCCCAACCTTTTCTTTCATCTCCTTAATTTGAAAATTTAATTCTCAGACATTGTCTCTCTTTTCTTTAACTCAAATTTACTCAAATTAGAATTAAAAATTTCAAAAAAATCTCCCCCTGCACCTAGCAGCGACACTGCTGAGTACCCCCTGCAGTGTGCTCGCGTACCCCTAGGGGTACTTCTACCCCTGGTTGGGAAACACTGGTGTAGCAGATACTGGCGTTCAAGGCTTGTGAACATTTTAATATACAAGTTGCTCCAGAGTATAAGTCGCAGGACCACCCAAACCATGAAAAAAATGCGTCTTATAGTCCGAAAAATACGGTACTGAGAACTTTTATATGTGCTCTATCTTCAGGTTAAGGCTCTGGCAAACCAGAACAATACAACTAATATTTGACTTTTAAAATAGCTTTATGTGTCAAAGCACACGTCTAACTTTAGCTATATCAGGATATAATTACAGTGTGCCAAGATCCTTTCTCTTTTTCCAGCCAGTCACAGCACAAGTCAGCTCTCCCAAAAACTCAAGACCACGTACAAAGCCTCCACCAGCAAGGTACAAGTGTTTGTCTGTGTGTGAATGCCTGTGGGTGCAGTACTGCCTGTCTGCCCGTGTGTGGAGCTATTCCATGTTTCTGCTCTTTCTTCACCTTCACCTGTCTCTCACCACTCCACGCTCCAGCCACGCTCACACTCGTGCCAGGCTCGCGTCACCGGAGCCCCATACTTCAGCGTGAGCAGCTGGGAGCTGTGGGGCACGGACTCTTGGGTAATCTGACTGACCTGTGCCCTTTCTGTGCCACTATGCATGAGCAGGGCAGCCAGGGGGAGGAGTCTGCCGCCTCCCCTCGAGAACTCCTCATCCACATGTATGAGCGCCCCCTGTCCTACGTGAGATAAACTACTACCTGCGACTGCGCTCTGTTCAGTTGGGGCATTCAAAGCACCTAAAGACCTTCTATATCTGTTAAAGTGCATATAACAGCTTTTCATCTTTCTTGGTTTGGTGGGATAGCAAATGTGGTAAATATTTATCATACTTTTACATCAGTTAAGTGGCAGTTTGCAGAAAAAAAGTTAAAAAGAAAATTAGAAAAATATAAGAAGCATATAAGAAGTTAAAACACAATCTCTTCTAGCTGTCATCAACACCTGCCTTCCAAAATAAGACAATTTATGCACACTGAAGGCATTTTTCTGACTGAAAAAAATCATTTAATTAAGGTGTGTTAATCTAATCATAACTATTGTGTATGGGTGATTCTCCAACTATCAAAGAATTTGTCCCAGGCAGAATAAGAAAAACGAAAACACGTTTTATTCATGCTGCACTTACTAGACACAAAGACAAACTTACAAAAAATTCATGATAGATAAATGACTATTTTTATGATATAAAATATGGTTTTAAATTGAGTGTTTTTGCTGTATGTCCTTTGTCCCTTGGCCAGGTTTTGGACTCTCAGTCCCTCATGAGACTGAAATTAAATTTGATTCAACAGTAACTTCATTGACAAATGGCACAGAAATTCCTTATTTTAATGAAAAATATCATGTGCTTGAAAGATATATTAGTATTTTATTTATTTTTCATAAAAAGAACACCTGTCCCTAGGGATCACTGTCATTTCCACCACAAAATGTAACTTTGAACTTTTTTTTAAACTTTTGTCTCATTGAAGCACATCAGTTGTGATGTGACAGGAGCTCATGTTAGTATAGCAGCGTTAGCTCCATGGAAGGAAGGGAAACAAGAGCAAAATCAAGATAAATCAAGAGTAGGTTTATTGGTCGTCATTTCCAAACACCTCATATTTACTTTGAATGTACAAATAATGAGAAAAATACCATTTTATATTGTGTATTTTGAGTATATTTTATGCTAACTCTAAAACAGATTAGCATGCTAATATATCATGAGATTTTAAAAGAAATGCTAAACATTGTCATTTCCACAACAGTCATTTCCATCACTTTATTTATTATTGTTTATTATGATTTATTTAATTTCATTACAACCACTATCAGTTAATGTTTCTACACATTTTGATGAAGTGGAACAAATCAAAAATATTTCTATAAATGTGTTAGATTTCTAAAAAATATCATGACCAAATTTGACTGTAGTTGGAGAATCACTCGTATATTGTGTTTTTTCCCTTGTTAACATTATGGTTAGGTAACAGCACTGCAAAAAAGCTTGTCCAAAATGCAAGATATAAACTTTTAAATCGATAAGAAAATGACTTAGAACAGTGGTTCTTAACCTTGTTGGAGGTACTGAACCCCACCAGTTTCATATGCACATTCACCGAACCCTTCTTTATTGAAAAATAAAATGATTTTTTTTTCTCAAATTCAAGACACAGGTATGTTTTACTGGTGCACAAAATGAATCAGTGTGTTCAAAAAAACGAAACCAATACAATGCATGAACTCACAACAAAGTACATACCTTTTCACAGTACCTTCTCACAAAGACTTTTTAATACTACCACACTGAAAAGTTTTAATTTTTAACCTTATGTATTCCAATAATGAACTTATTGTATTGTATGCTATTTATTATTTGTAACATTTTAACACACACACACACACACCCATCACCTAATTTCCATCAGGCTACAATAATAATGAATATTTACTGCAAATCAGTGTGACTTCTGCTGTTGTCTTTGAGGGACCAGTTCGGAAATGCGGCTTCACCTTGGCAAGTGCCAGTCTTATGTTATTTTCACAGCAAAGTCTGTTCCTCTTCTTAGTTTTTATGTCCAGCATCCTCAAGAAGGATTGCTCACAAAGATATGTTGTAACAAACAGCATAAAAACATGAATCAGGTGTGTGTCTTGACCTCCGCCGAACCCTTGAGACAGACTCACCGAACCCCTAGGGTTCGATCGAACCCAGATTAAGAACCACTGACTTAGAAGTAGTGAAATTATCTGCCCACGCAACAAGATCATTTTACTTAACAAGTTCTCTTAAATTAAACTACCTCTGGATGAGAATGAAGCCGTCTCTGATGTAGTAAGTCGATAATACATCTGAAAACAAGATGAATAACCTGATAAAGTTTTAAAATCTTGGCCAGATCAGAGAAATTTGCAGTGAGGTGGTATTATCTTTACATTACGTCACGTCTGCTGCTTGTTTCCAACCAGAAAGTAGGATCATATACGTCAAAAAATATAGGTAATGTATTTGAAAAGTCTCAATTGACAATGGAAATACTCGTTTAACTAGTCTACTGATTGAAAAATGTAGGACTTCTAATGGTGGACTTCTAAAATGATGGTTAGTTGCAGCCCAATTGAACATTTCAAATTGTGATCTCCAGCCCCAGTTGTGGTCCTCTGAATCTGGACAGACTGAAACATTTTGGAGCAAACGTAAAAGTAGATGCACGTTTGATTAGGAGGTCGGTTCTGTGGTGGTCTCTGAATGCCCGCTCTGAAACAGTGTCTTATCTCACTAACATCCTCTTCAGTTGCACCTCCTCGGTTTCACGCTGCACGCTGGCACACTGCGGGCCATCACCTCGTGTACCGGTTAACCGCTCTCCCTGGACAGTTGGGATGCTGTGTGAAATGATGAATAGCACGTTTATCAACCGAAACGCTGCCCCAAAGTGCTACACGTGTACACTACAAAAACGATATCTAAGTAAGTTAAAATGACTTAAATTAAGAACATTTTGTTTTATTTGAATAGATTCAACTTGACATGTAGAACGATCTACCAATGGAATATGTGTGTTTTTCTTAATTCAAGCAACATTAGATTTTGTTTCTTATTTTAAATGCAAAGAGTTGTTAGACTTAGACTTGGACAAACTTTATTGATCCACAAGGAAAATCATTTGAGTACATTAGCTCACGCATCAAATATAATATATAACAGAGGGGAACAAAAATAGATGGAATAGCAAAAAAAGAGCAAGACCAGTTTGACCAGTCAAATGAGACATAATTATAAAAATTAAAAATAATAATAAATCTATATGTACAACTCAGAATAAAATAGAAAAATAAGTAATAAAATAAAATATCATAATAAAATATCACATTGCAGCTATGTACATTTGTAGGGAGTATTATCTGTCCCTCTATGGTCTGGTGCAGTGGGTGAGCAGGAGTGTCCATGATGGAGAGCAGTTTGTCCAGTGTCCTCCTGTAGGGACAGGAGGACACGGTGACAAATGTCTCCAGCTCACAGCCAATCACGTGACCAGCTTTACGGATCAGTTTGTCAATCTGTCCCGTGTCCCTTTTACTGGTGCTGCTCCCCCAGCAGAACCACAGCGAAGTCCAGGGCTCTGGCCTCCACAGATTGTTAGAAGATCTCCAGTAACTTACTGCACACATTGAAAAACCTTCCTCAGGAAGTAGAATCTGCTCATGCCCTTCTTGTAGAAGCATTACAGTTGTCCCTCCAGTCCAGCCTGTTGTTCACATGAATGCCCAGGTACTTGTAGCAGTTCACGATCTCCACCTCATGACCCTGGATGGTAATGGGCTCCACTGGTGTCTTCTTTCTTCTGAAGTCAGTCACCAGTTCCTTGGTCTTGTCAACATTCAGGAGCAGATGGTTTGCCTGGGACCACTCCACAAAATTTACAATCAGCGTCCTGTACTCCAGCTCCTGTCCAACCCTGATACACTCAACCACCGCAGAGTCAGAGCTGTACTGGAAATCAGAGGTGTACAGAGTGAACAGGAACGGAGACAGGACTGTACCCTGGGGGACTCCTACATCACTGACCACAGTGTCAGACAGGGTGGTTGTTGTGTAGCAAGATTTTCCTATTTTAACTACAAAAAGTCTTGTTCCATTGGCAGATCATTTTAACTGTCAAGTGAAATTTACTCAAACCATGATAGAACTTTCTGAATTCAAGTGATCTTAACTTGGCTAGATTTTAGTTTACATTTAGTTTACATACATTGCATATGATTTACAATTATTTTATACTATTACATACTCATATTTCAACTGTTTAGTGCTAAAAGATAAAAACACAAATCAAAGTAAAAGGTCTTACAGAACTGTCTAAAGTGCATTTGACAGAATAATATATTTTTGTAATTATGACTTGGTGTGGTGGGAAAACAGTAGAAAACAAAAAGTTATAAAATACAAGAAGGCAGCAAGTTCTAAAATGGAATGTCGACTGTCGTAAATCCAAAATACAAAGCACATTTGATTCAAGCACAAGGAAGGGTTTATTCTGGCAGTTTAAACATTGATTTCATAAAACAAATGTGCCCTTATTAACAGTATGGCTGCTTGGTAACATACTTCTGTGTGTATGTGACATCTGCTGCTCATGTCCAACCAGGAAGTAAAACTATAAACAAAAGAGTACATCTAAATGAATCTACTGATGTTATCTATGTTTTAAATCAGGGGTGTCAAACTCATTTTGGTCTGGGGGCTGTATCCAACCTACTTTGGTCCCAAAGGGGCCAGATCAGAAAACTCATGGCAAATATACCCCAAAAATAGCAATAAATCCAAATATTTGTCCAGAGAAACAAAAATCTATTACAGACTGCTGTTTCTTCAGTCCCAGCAGTAATTTTTTTATCTTCTATCTTCTCAATGCTCCGGTCAAGTCATTGTATTGTTCGAAATGCCGTGTCTCATAGTGGCGTTTAAGATTATATTCCTTGAGCACCGCCACTTGTTGCAAACACACCAAGCATACAGGTTTCCCATTTACCTCCATGAACAAATAGGAATTAGTCAATTTTTCTTGGAAAATCCTGCACTCGTCGTCCACTTTTCTCATTTTTGACATTTTGCTGATGAGGGTGTCACGGTCAACAGTCAAAACGATGGTCCTTTAAGAGCGTTTGGAAAGAGGCGAGTCTTCATTTGTGCTGCTCTGGTGGGAGAGGCCACGTACAGAGGCGCTGGAGACTCTGCTATGTTAAACTGCGCAGAAAATGACCAATATTTTAATAGAAAATTTAAATATTTTAATATAAAATCAGTCGAGGGCCAGATTAAAGGTCTTGGAGGGTTGGATCTGGCCCCCGGGCCGCATGTTTGACACCTCTGTTTTAGAGAAATGAGGAGTCGAACCTGTCATTTGCACTTTAAAATGATCAGCTCTTCTGTACAGGAGAAGAGATTTCCCAGAGTTTTACACAGTGTCCCAGTGTTCGGCTGCCCTGCTGCTCTTTTAGTTTGACTGGGCTTTGCAGTCCCCCACTGCTTTAGTCCAGCAAGTTACCACTGCATTTTTATCGTGTCAGTCTTCTCTTTGGCCCAAAGCCCGGCCTAAAGGATACCAAGTGTCATTGTGTAAAGTATACCTACACTTCACTCATCATTAGGCAGTGTAGTGGTCCATCAGACTCAAATCTAGACTAGGGACTAGGACTGCTGCTCGATGTGATTAAAAAGTTGCAATATTCAGTAATAGGGATGGGACGAGACAAAATTTCTACAAGACGAGAGCGAGTCCATAAGAACGAGACAAGATGAGATTTTGACATCATTCCTAATACAGGGGGTCCTCGGGTTACGACGGTCTCGGGTTACGACGTTTCGTGGTTACGAACGCGCCCCCATTAAAAAAAATATGTATATATTACGCGTCATTCCGTCTTACGCGGTTTAGCGTGGTAAGAGATGTAAACAAACGCGAACAACGCGCGGCACACGGCGGAAGAATACGCTCTGTTGTGGTTGTAGGGCAGAGAAGACAGCCTCGTGTGCCTGCCCAATGTGGGCGGAAGTACCTGATGTGGGCTCTGATCTGCTCCTATGAAAGCGGCAGTGATAACCAAGCAGCGTAGTGGTCTAATTATTGAGATGGAAAGGTTATTGGTGCTTTGGTTGGAAGATCAAAGGCAAAATCCGGTTTACGACGAAATTCGGGTTACGACGCGTCTTAAGAACGGATCAACGTCGTAACCCGAGGACCCCCTGTACAGTGGTCCCTCGTTTATTGTGGTGGTTACGTTCTAAAAAATAACCCACAATAGGCGAAATCCACGAAGTAGGCAGCTTTATATTTTACAATTATTTTACATGTTTTAAGGCTGTAAACGCCTCATCACACACATTCTACACTTTTCTCAGACTGGCATTAACATTTTCTCACATTTCTCTCTTGTTTAAACACTCAAACCTTTGTAGATTTTCAACAAAAAAACGCGCGCCTCTTCGTCCTGGCTTTGCTCCGCCTCGGTGCAGCCGTCTTTTTCTGAGTGAAGGACATGGTTATGGGGAGTTGTTGGCGCTCTTTTTTTCTTTTGGGCGAGAAGATTCTTATAAACAGACATGCCACCTTTGATTATATTTGAGAACGTTTCGTCGACATTGTGGGTTTTGTCGGGGAGAAAACTTGCAAACAGCAAATACAGCACTTCAGAGTCACACTGCGAGCGAACATTTATATAAATTTGGCTAAACACATTCTGTACTGTACAGGAGACACGGAGGAGAATGACGGACAAATCAGCAAAGGTCTACAGTCCCTTAGCCAATCAGGACGCAGAACACAATGCGCGTTGATACGGTATAAAAAATTTTGAATAAAAAAAATCTGCGAACAGCGAGGCAACCTGTCTACATCACGAAAACCTGACATTTGAACAGGGTTGTGTAGACTTTTCATATCCACTTTACATTTCACGGTTCAGTTTCCAATTTTGGCCCTATTTATTTCTTTTCATATTTTTGTTTCTATTCTACTGCTGCTTTTTGGAACTGTAAGAGATGTAACTCACCAACACGTGACCCTGTCCACACGTGTCCAATCCAAATGGAAACACTTGGGGGGAAAAATCTCACGAGATAATTTTCCTCTCGTGTGCACGATCTTGTGGCAATTTTGGCTCACGAGATCTTGTCCCATCCCTATTCGATAACTATTTTATTGTGATAGTTTGCGATAGCCTACTTCTTGGTACAAAATGTTAAATGAAATTAAAACCAAAAATGTGCATGCCTTCATTTGTTCGTCAAAAAATGTGTCAAAACAAAAGCAAAGACTAAAACAAGGAAATTGTCAATAAAATCTGCCTTTCAGTGCATTTTACTTTCCAAAAACAGTATAACTTTGCATTATACATTTCCTTTCCTTGCGTTATTGATTATTGCATCAGCCAGTATTATGATATCGGTATTTTTGCAATTTATTGTGCAGCCCTACTGAGGACTTTGAACTTTAGTAGGGCAACCATGTTTTTTATTAGTTGACTAATTATTTTTATTCACAGCAGAAGTTAGTTTGAGATTCGGGAGTAATTTGCGAGTTTAATCTGCTTTTTTTTTGCAGATAAATACATGTTACTAGTAATTTTCTGCATAAATATTTGTAACTGCATGTATTTCTGTGATCAGGTGGGTGCAGCTTGCGTTAAAGACTTAATTGCTTAAAAGCTTTTGTCAGCACCACATGTCGCTCCTTTTGGCTGACTAATAATCGATACAGAGGGCAGGGATTTAGTGGAAGAAAGAAGAATGCCCTTGTACCTGATTTTAAACCATGAGTCAGGAACATGTTTTAGCCCTGCTCGCTTGGTCCTTTCTGCCCATGGATCTATAATAAAACTGCATAAGGCATTCCTCCTCTAGTGCCCGCTCCAGGTACTGCAGCTCCCAGGAGCTTGGGCCCAGAAAGAATTCCCCCATAGTGCGCAATGCATTTTTGGGGAATTCAAACTGTTCATATTCAGCTGACAGGGCATCCACAACTTTCACAAAGGTTGGATTTTACTCATTCATTCATCTTCTTCCGCTTTTTCCATTCTCTGGGTCGCGGGGGCAGCAGTCCAAGCAGTGTTCCGCTGCCCAGAACACAATGTACCAGCCCTCATGTATCCTCCCGCGGGTGGTGGGTCCACAGGAGGACGGCTCACGTCACAACGGGCCTTGATTTATCTTCTGCCATGGGGGCTACCAGTGTCCAGACACTGGGGGCGAGGTGGGGTTAAGTGTCTTGCCCAAGGACACAACGGCAGCACTCATCTGCACCCGTCACTATAGCTGCGTCCCATTTCTCTGTCTTAGCCCTTCGCCTTACCCCTACCCCTTGGTTTTGCGCGTTCATGTGAGGGCAAGGGGTGTCTCGATTCTAATATTGATCAAGGGCTCGGACCACGACCTTGGGCTACATACCCCTGAAATGAAGTAAGCTTTCGACCAGACTTGGAACAAAGGGGTACTCCTACAAGCTCAGGCAGGTTTTGGGATCAGGATGACAGCGTCACATCGACCAGCCAAGGAGTCTCATAAATGTGTTTTCAGTAGTTGTAATTATCGATTAACAGTTTAGCAGGTTTACAATTATGATGCTTATGTTCTACGTTATTTTTAGTGAACTGTTGTCGCGGTTTTAATTGTAGCGATGTCTGTTTAGCCGACGTTATCGTTTTCATCGAACTTTCATGTATAAACAAGCTAGTTTTTTTGTCGAGCTGAGGTACCCGATAATCCTTGACATTTGTTTACGTTTGTTTGCGTCAATTGTTGTCGCCTCTGTAGATGTAGCAGCTCAGGTAGAGGCAAGGGACAATGATGCAAACGGTAATCGAGTGGTGTCCCATTTCTCAGGGGAACATTCATACCCCGAGCCCTCTCAGCTCGGTATCGAGGGGCAAGAAAAAGACGTAGATAAAGGGGTAGGGGAAGGGGTAAGACAAAGTAATGGGACGCAGCCTTGGCATAGCCCCACTCTGTTCCCACGCTTGCTCCGCTCTAGCAGCTCTAGCTCTGATTGGTCCAAACACTCCACGCCCCAGATAAGCGGAAGAAAATTGATGGATGGATGGTTTTGTATCATTCAGGGTCTGACGTTTGGAGGACATGCTGTTGGTTGTTCTGTTGGACCTATTTCTTGCACGTGAACAATGAACTATATAAATTTTAGCTGCTCCCTTCTGTATTAAATAATATTGGTCTATAGAATGTTGTCATGTCATCAGTACCAGTATCTAGTTTTAGTTTTAAAATCAGGTACGGGCCCATTAATATTCAGCCTGTACCCAGTTGTTTTCCTGTCTGCCTGTTGGATTTACTGATGAGTCTTGTCTTGTGTGGATGCGGTAAGTGTCTCTGTGCTCTTTCAGCTGCAGTTTGTTCAGTGGAATTTTCCCCAAACGAGCCGGCACCAGTCCTGTGTGCATCGTGCCCATCTTCAACGTAAACACTATGCTCTACAAAATGTCCTCACGCTTTACTCACATTTTGAAGCACTGCACAAGGCCTTGGACTATGAAAAAAAAAAAAAAACATACAGTATTTTGGATCTTTAATTGTGTTTTTCATAAAGCCTTTGAGAGTGTCAATTCAAAATGTGACTAAAATGAAGGAAGCCCCAATTCTGACTAATAACGACAAAAACCTCATGCGTATTCATGGGTTTCAGCTTCCTGTTATATGGTGCCATTTTGAGCATGTTTGACCATTCAAATGAGATAGATTTTGAATGGTAAATTTCTATATCAATGGTCCTAACTTTTCATCCTTCAATCAAGACCCATGGATACAGTTTGGTCCCCTTTTGTTGCATCATAAAACACTGACTTAATGCTTTTGCATTGCAACAGGAGACATAGACATACACACAGTGGGTTTATGCTTTGCTTTGGCTTTTTCCATGCTTCTCTCTCCCTGAATCCTAAAGTATTCCCGATTGATAATAATTGCAAACAGGCTATTTTATGTTCATTTAACTTTCTGGTGGCATGCTGCCTGTCAAAACAACAGTTTGGAACATTCTTAGAGGAGAAAAGTTCGAATCAACTGTTTTCCACGTCTCCATAGTGATAAGCAAGTGGCGTGCCCTTGACCAGGCCAAGTTAGAGTCATATCTGTGGAAGGGCAAGCCCGCTTAGTGTGCTTCACTTAGAGAAACTTAGCTTCGAAAGAGAATGTTTGATTGCAGACAAAAAATACCCTTAAACAATATGAAATGCACACTTATGAAACAAAGGAACACATACACACAAGTTAAAAATGAGTTTCTGTGCCCCACCCTCTCTAAAACCCCGGTTAACAGTCCCCTCCCCGCTCTGAAAGCCCTCTTTAAACTGCTCCTCTCTCACTGTGCGCTTCTCCTCTGGCCCAGATCGTGTCCAGTTTCAAGGCCACCACCTCGCGTGCCGTCTGCCAGTTGCTAAGGGAGTTTGTGGGGCATCGAGATGGCATCTGGGACGTCAGCATCACAAAGACACAACCCGTCGTCATGGGAACAGCTTCAGCAGGTAGGTAATTGGCAGAGGTATGTCCAGGGCTCTCAAGTCTCACGCTTTGAGAGTGTGACACACGCAATTCGACAGAAAATCGGTTAGTTAATGCAGATACCCCCCCCTTTGACAAACTGGTATGGCCACAAGGGGAGCTACAGAGAGCACAGAACATAAATACATTTGTTTATCTTAATACTTGGAGTTATGACAGTAATGATTTTCCGCAAAGTCTTATTATTTTATATATATATATTTTTTGGAAGCTCAGTACACTCCTGGTTGCCAGGATATTCCTCATTCCTCTCTCTAAGTCTCTCTAAGTCTAAGTTGAAGTGTTGTTGCTGTTCCTCAGACCACACTGCCATGCTGTGGAGCATCGAGACCGGGAAGAGTCTGCTCAAGTATCTGGGCCACCAGGGGTCAGGTGTGTGCTGCAGACATACTCCCAGATTTAAACATGTGAACATGTCTTCACCTGTCACCTATGTTTGTGTTCCACAGTCAACTCCATCAAGTTCCACCCCACGGAGCAGATGGCCCTCACAGGTACGGGCCGCCTATACTCTTCACATAAGGCACAGTGACCAGCGAAAGCGCTGGTCACTGTGTTATTATAATCCTGGGATGGAAGCGCCGACTTGCAGGGTCCCAGCTGATGCATTTGGATATGACTCAGAATTTTAACTGAGTCACCAGCAGACGTATTCTGCATAGCTAATCTCTGTGACACATGTTGTTTTTCATTACACACCTGCCTTAAAAGGAAGCATATAATGATAAATCAACCCTCTTGTGCTTGTTGTGTTTCAGCCTCTGGAGACCAAACCGCTCACATCTGGAGGTTCATGGTGCAACTGCCCACCCCTCAACCGGTCACAGACACCACTGTAAGGAGCCGCTCAGAGCTCGCATGTACACACACCACTGTATGGGGCCGCTCAGAGCCGCTCTACCTTTAGGTTAGGCACGGCTGTGTACATCCTGTTGGGTTGTTCCTGGAGGTGCTCATACTATACATTAGTTTGATTTCTGTTCAACTATACTGAAATTACTTTGGAGGAAGTTCTATTTGCAGAATAAGAATGCACGTTTGTCAAAGTTTAATGAACAACAAAGAAATTTCCCCGTAATTACAGAAACACACAAATCCTAAGAAACTATGAGTGTGAAGACTGGACAAAGACCAGACATAGACCTCACAAAAACCCTGCCAAAAAGCCCCCCGAGGCTATGCCCATATACAGTATGTCCTTCTTTTTTCAGCGGTACGCTCGAGATAATATGTAGAACCACACTCCGATGGCTCTCCTGACCAATTTAGAACTACTCTCTCCAGTAAACAGATCCACGGGAGCCGCTCTGAGTTGGCCTGTACTGTGCACTGACACCACTGGAGGTGAAAATACCAGACATTTAATTTTTCAGCAGACGTCTTGTGAGGAGGACGTGGAATGCTCGGACAAAGACGAGGCTGATGCGGAGGTGGAGGGGCCAAACGAATGCCCGTGTGTGCGCGTGCCCACCACCACGCTGCGCAGTCACCAGGGCGTTGTCATAGCGGCGGACTGGCTCGTCGGGGGCCGGCAGGTGGTCACAGCATCGTGGGACCGAGCGGCTAACCTGTACGACGTGGAGACCTCCGAGCTGGTGCACTCGCTCACCGGTATGACGTGCGCAGGCAGTGCTGGTTCAGGGAGAAGTGAAACTGTGAATTAAACGTAGCACACGTGGTTTTGTTTAGATGTTGGTCCGCTTGGGGAAAAACTGCAGTGTGAAAGCGAACTGCACCAAAAAAAAAAAAAAAAAAATTGGTCCAGACCAAAGCAAGTGAACTATCGGACTTTCCTGGTGTGAAAACGACCTTAGCTACCGGTATCTGAAATCTATTTTGGATTTCTGTTGCGCAAATATACCTTGAAAAACATACAGCTCTGGAAAAAAGTAAGAGACAAAATGATCAGTTCTGATTTTACTTCTTATAGGTATGTATTTGGGCAAAAGGAACATTTTTGTTTGAGTCTATAAACTACTGACAACATTTCCCCCAAATTCCAAATAAAAATATTATCGTTTAGAGCATTTATTTGCTGAAAATGACAAATGGCCAAAAGAACAAAAAAGATCCATGTTTTCAGAGCTCAAACAATGCAAAGAAACAAGATCAAATTCATTTTAAAACAACATAATACTAATGTTTACACTTAAGAAGAGCTGTATTTGTGATTTTGTGCCTATTTAAAATCGGGCAACTTGGCCTGGTAGTGATTCCTGCAGGTCTCCATGGACATTTCTGAAGTCCCACCTGTCCGATGTGACAGAAAACTGACAGACCCAAGCCATTCTAAACCAAAAATTAGAGCCTTCAAGCTTTCCGACAAGCCCTCTCACAACTCTACACAGTTTAAAGCACACGTCACCTGCACTGCGAGATGCATATTCTTCAAAACAGTAAAAGATAGTGACTTAGCCCCTGCTGGCCCTGAATCCTGACACTTTAAACATTGTAGTCCATCCAGGAATATTGTAACAGATGGTACAAATTAGGAAATCCAGGGGAAATGTTACTCCAGCCATGTATTATGTTGCTACCCATTATGTAATCCAAAACGGTCCTTGGTGGTGTAATGGACACTGGAAGAATCCATTGTGATTTGTGGTTTCATGAGCCTCTACAGTCACAATATTTTTGGTAGAACATTTCATTCTGGAGTAAAATGATGTATAGTACTTGTAATGTATTGTACCTTTATAAGGTGATGTTTAACAAGCATAAAAACTCCAGAGTGTGCCATAGATGCCGTACTGTGGAACATTCCTCCTGGTTCTGTTGTAACGTGTGAGTCTGGTGTTTAGGCCACGACCAGGAGCTGACCCACTGTTGCACCCACCCCACCCAGCGCCTGGTGGTCACAGCCTCCCGGGACACCACCTTCAGGCTGTGGGACTTCAGAGACCCCTCCATCCACTCGGTGAACGTGTTCCAGGGGCACACCGAGTAAGTCCACACGTCCCTCTGCACACATGGCACATTGTGTTAGCTGAGGTTCATGTCAAATATCAGAAAGCAGGGCCCTATATATTTATTTAAATTGATTTTACTTTTATTTAATCAGGAGGTCCCATTGGGATTCAGGGATTTTTTGAAGAGAGGCCTGGCCAAGGCAGGTGTCTGCACAGTCAATAAAATACAGTACATTTCAATCACAACATATCACATTATAAAACCATTTGTTGTAAGCGTGTGAAGTAAAATGCTTCTAAAATTTCTGTAGGTAAGTACCGTATTTATAAGTCGCACCAGCGTAATGAAGAAAAAAAAACATATATAAGTCGCGCTTTTTGGGTGAAATTCTTTATAAAATCAGAGACCAGGAACCAGGATTTCAATTTGAAAGGCAATAGTAATAATAACAGAATAGAGAACAACAGCCTGTTAACGTAACATATTAATATGTTACGTTAACAGATAACTATAAAATAAATAACTTACCGTAACAAGTTTTCAGATAACTATAAAATAAATAAATCCAAAATCACTAAATCCACTGATTCTAATCTTCATCCTCGGTGTCACTTTGAAGCAACTCTGCGAATTCCGTAGGTAAACGGAGCGCCGCTTCCTCTTTTGCGTAGCTGTCGTCAGACTCGGCATCAGTTCCAGTTAGAATTATTCCAGCCTTTCTGAATATATTTCTGAATATTTCACTACTTGCAGCTTGTAATCTGCAGAATATGATTTTCTTTTTGGGGCCATTTGTGTTCGGTCTTCTCAGTTGTCCTTTTAAGTTTGTTTACATTTTCAGTTCCACAAGAGGGCGCTCAAGGCTTGTGAAAATTTTAATATACAAGTCGCTCCGGAGTATAAGCCAAATAGTGCGCCTTATAGTCTGAAAAATATGGTAGTGCTTTTTACTTAAGTTCAGTCTTGGCAGCAGTATTTGTTTTGAGCAAATTTTTAGCCATAACTACTTTTTCTTGAGTCCAAATTTTCAGTACTCTGTCCACTACCGTCTTTCCCCACTGTGAGCCTGTGGTGTTGTGTTCCTCTGCTTGCAGCACTGTCACCTCGGCAGTCTTCACAGTGGGAGATAACGTGGTCTCCGGCAGTGACGACCGAACAGTCAAAGTGTGGGACCTGAAGAACATGAGGTCGCCCATGGCAACCATCCGCACCGACTCTGCTGTCAACAGGTGAGTGCCCCCGAATATTCCGCTATATCCACAAAGGCAGCAGTCTGAGGAGGGAGGCCCAGACTTCCCTCTCCACGCACACTTCCTCCAGCTCTTCCAGGGGGATCCCAAGGCGTTCCCAGGCCAGCCCAGAGACACAGTGCCTCCAGTGTCTCACTTTATTATCCCGACAGTTTATAAGCATGTTACAGAACTTTCATGGGCCGTGACACGTGCGCGCGGACACGTGCGCGCGGACACGTGTGCGCGGACACGTGCGCGCGGACACGTGTGTTTGTTTTGGTACCACATATCCATGCCATGTGCGAAAGTCGAGTGGAAAGCGACCTGGATATCATTTTGGGCAAGACTCAAGCCAATGCTAACAGTGCCGAACCGCTAACAGACGCCTCTGAGCACCAGTCCTCACCACAAGACCAGGTAAGACCAACCTGCGCTCACAAGAGTTGGTTGCATTTCACCCCGGCTCCAAAATCAGACCGCTATCAATGCGTCGCCAATACTCCACAGCTCTCTAGGACGGGGTCGGGTTCGTCCTCTCGGCGTGACGGGGAAGAGCCACTGTCTCCTCTGTGCGCGCGAGTGTCCTCCCCCCGCTGCGGGCTCCCTCGAATGCGGCTCTCCCCGCTGCGGCTCCCCCGGCCCGTCCATGTTGATTCTTGGCTCTTCCATGGTCCGGCTCGCACTCTCTTCCATGGCTCGTGCAAGTAAACAAAGGCCACACCTCCTGTCACCCAGGAGCTCTCGTGAAGGACATCTGAGACTCTGTCCCTACCACCCTGCGTCACCATCCCTGGTCTAGACCTGGTTTAGTCCTGGTTTAGACCTGGTTTAGACCTGCTTTAGACCTGGTTTAGTCCTGGTCTAGTCTCTTAGCTAATCAGGGTGCAGGACAGAATGTTACACTGTAAAAAAAAGTTACACTATAAAAAAAATTAAAAAAAAAAAATAATAAAATATTGGAAAAAAAAATCCGCGAAACAGCGAGGCCGCGAACAGTGAACCGCGATACAGCGAGGGTTCACTGTAGTACAGTGGAAAAAAACTCTACTAAAAGAATTAAACTTTAACATTTACAACATTTCATAAGCTACTGCTCAAAGCCGGGGATTGTCCTGGTTGGTTGGTAGTTTGGTCATCATGTAGTCCGGATTTAGGCCTTTTGTAGTCCATTTTTGACCTGGTTGAGCTTGGTCTAGTCAGGGATAGGGCATGTTTGACACTATGTTTCAACAGGGTGACCAGACGTCCAGACATGTCCTCCTTTTGGGACCCAAGAAAGGACGAATCCAGGAGGAATTTCTCAAATATGCCAAAATGTCCGGGATTTCGACTCTTATTGACAACTTATTTTAGTTTTGGCGACAACCTTTGCTCTTCTGGTCAGATGCAATCACGGACCTACATTAAGATTAGGGCTGTCAGTTTAATGCGTTAATTAGATTAATTAATTACACTGCTAATTAACGTGTTATAAAAATTATAATAATTATAATTATATAATAGTTTGGGATTTTTCATTATAGTTTAGTTTGTTTTGACTTTTTTTTCCTCCTCTAATTCAGTTAGTTTTAGTTTTTAGAGTGGCTCGGATAGTTTTAGTTTTCTTTTTTTTTTTCTTACTGCTCAATTTTAGTTTAGTTTTTCTTAGTTTTAGTTTTTGGGTTATACTTTGGGTTATTTGTCAAGTGCAGGATTCAAAAAGAAAGTATTGTTTTATTAAACTTAGAACAAATACAATTTTAAAACATTTATTCAGGTTTACCCACACAACAACCAAAGCCGTCCACAAGCTGCAGCATTAAGTGCAAAAACAAATAAAAATACACACCAGAACTTCCACGTTTACCAACCCCAAAAAAGGCCAAAACGAAGAGCGATTTATCTATAATTTCAGTTAGTTTTAGTTAGTTTTGTAAACACACAATACAGTTTCAGTTATCGGTTTTTTCTTTTAATTGTCATTTTTATTTATTTCAGTTAAATATTTTTTTCCAATTTTAGTTTTCGTTTTTTCGTTCACTTTAGTTAACTATAATAACCTTAGTACAAACATCACCAATTTATTCGCCCCCTAACCCGGTGTCCTCCTGTTTGATAACCCCGATCTGGTCGCCCTAGTTTCAGTCCTAATGTGAGGATGTGATCTGCTGTTGCAGGATCAGCGTGTCGGTCAACCAGAAGATCATTGCTCTGCCTCACGACAACCGGCAGGTGCGGCTGTTTGACATGTCCGGAGTGCGGCTGGCTCGGCTTCCACGCACCAACCGTCAGGTGGGGCTCACACTACAGGATAACATCTGCAGGAGAACAACACGAACATCTGTAGGCTCACATCTGTAGGAGGGCCAGGACTAACATACTGCATACTGCCGCTGCCTTCTATTTTATTTATTTAGTTTTCAGTGGGACAATGTACATTCATAAACATTACAATAATGTAAACAGGACGGGTAATCGGGCATACCGGGAATTTTCCCAGTGGGCCGACAGTCCCAGGGGCCGATGCTGTTGGGTTTTGTTTTGTTTTTTTTACTTAGAGACCGCCCCACAATTTAGAGGAGGCGTCCCATTGGTCCATCTTCAATATAGACAGTGGACTAAACCAATCAGGATATAGAATCTTACGAGAGCGGTCCCACCCCTTTCTCTGCACTGATCCCCGCCAGTTTCAATGTTGAGCGTGGAAACATGGAGAAGCGGCAGAAAGGGAGTGTGGAGAAGTTACGGGCTAAAAGATGAAAAAATCTCACTATAGACGCTGCAAAATGTTCTAAAATAACAGACGTATTCTCTGGAGGTGCTGGAGCCTCCACGTCCTCTGCAGCCCAATAATAATAATAATAATAATAATAATACATTTTATTTGTTAGGCTGAAGGTGGACAGGGAACCTGGTCTAAACCTGGACTAAACCTGGACTAAACCTGGTCTAAACCTGGTCTAAACCTGGTCTAAACCTGGTCTAAACCTGGTCTAAACCTGGTCTAAACCTGGTCTAAACCTGGACTAAACCTGGACTAAACCTGGACTAAACCTGGACTAAACCTGGTCTAAACCTGGTCTAAACCTGGTCTAAACCTGGACTAAACCTGGTCTAAACCTGGTCTAAACCTGGTCTAAACCTGGTCTAAACCTGGTCTAAACCTGGACTAAACCTGGACTAAACCTGGACTGAACCTGGACTGAACCTGGACTGAACCTGGACTAAACCTGGACTAAACCTGGACTAAACCTGGACCAAACCCGGTCTAAACCTGGACTAAACCTGGTCTAAACCTGGTCTCAACCTGGACTAAACCTGGACCAAACCTGGACTAAACCTGGACCAAACCTGGACTTAACCTGGACTAACCCTGACCCGTGGGACAGAGTGACCAGGGAAGTGTGGCACAGGCACAGCAGGTCAGCAGTAGTAATGTGAGGATAATACCGGGACTTTTAGGTGATGGACAGGCAGGAAAATCGCTCACCTTTCGGCCAAAAGGTGCAAGATGCATTTTAAAGGGATATGCCACCCCCAGGTCAAACTTGGGCATCTCCCCACAGTCCAGAGACTAAAATAAGTGGTGGAAAGCGTTTTCCTGGTCACCCAGCCATTGTCCGAGTCTGTCGCCACTGACCGCCGCGCGCAGCTGCAGCTACTCCGCGTTAGACTGGAGGCTAACGTCGCCAGAGAAAGATTTCGGCCAAAAGGAATTAATTTGCTCGATGCTTTTCCCAATTACTTTCTGTGTAGTGCGCATTCATATCGAGTGCAAATAAATGTGCAAATCAACACGGAGAGCTTGACTTGGTCATTTTGGATGGGAACTATTTTACAGTGTGGAAAAACACAGCCGAAGCACACAGGGATCCCTGTTACGCACCACGTTGGGAGTTCCCCTGTTACGCAGCGTGGTGTGTGCTTCGGCTCTGTTTTTCCGCACTGAAAAATAGTTCAAGCTCTCCGTGTTGATTTGCACATTTATATGCACTCGATATGAATGCGCACTACACAGAAAGTAATTGGGAAAAGTCAGTGCTGACAGACTCGGACAATGGCTGGGTGACCAGGAAAACGCTTTCCATCACTTATATTAGTCTCTGAACTGTGGGGAGATGCCCAAGTTTGACCTGGAGGTGGCATATCCCTTTAAATAAACCGTTGAATGTGTAGTCACTGTGAGTTTGCTGGTGGTTTTAGGGAGCTGGGATTTTTCCTTTAAATGTTGCGCCCTGGTTTCCCCTCGGCCAAGACGTAACAATGGTAAAATACTTTGATTCGGGGAACACAAACATAAATTAGTCCGTTGTGCTCCGCTAATTATGAGGGGCCAGTCTAAGCCAAAAATGCCAGGGCCGGTTTTTGTCCCAGTCCAGCCCTGAATGTAAATGTACTCGAATTAGCCATCAGCAATCTCCCTGCATGGTAACAGTCTGGTAACAGGCTCATAAGTTCATGTAAAAGTAAATTTGTTAAAACACAAATAACATTCAAATACACAATTATACAATTACATGATCATAAAAGCCTGAAATGATGGGGCCTCTCACTGCTGCTGGCACTGAGTTCTGGTGATGTGAAGCTGTGAAGGAGAACACAGTGTGGCTAAATGCCGTGATGGTGCAGCGTCTTCTGGGGGTGCCTCGGGTGTGCCTGTTACACTGGGAAGAGGAGGTGGAGCTAAACCATGCAGAATGTTTTACACTAAACTAATATGATGCTGTTTCAGAGGGTTTTCCCAACTCAGGAGTTTGTGTTGGGAAAACCTTCTGAAACTTACTTACTTCTGTTTTCATCATGTTTCCCTCCCTGCCTGATTTACATGATAATTCTGACAGTTTTTTGTTGCCTCTGGTCGGGACTCTGGTCTGACTCTGCTGCCTCTGGTCTGACTCTCCTGCCTCTGGTCTGACTCTCCTGCCTCTGGTCTGACTCTCCTGCCTCTGGTCTGACTCTGTTGCCTCTGGTCTGACTTTCCTGCCTCTGGTCTGACTCTCCAGCCTCTGGTCTGACTCTCCAGCCTCTGGTCTGACTCTCCTGCCTCTGGTCTGACTCTCCTGCCTCTGGTCTGACTCTCCAGCCTCTGGTCTGACTCTGGTCTGTCTCTCCTGCCTCTGGTCTGACTCTGTTGCCTCTGGTCTGACTCTGTTGCCTCTGGTCTGACTCTGTTGCCTCTGGTCTGACTCTCCTGCCTCTGGTCTGACTCTCCTGCCTCTGGTCTGACTCTCCTGCCTCTGGTCTGACTCTGCTGCCTCTGGTCTGCCTCTGGTCTGCCTCTGGTCTGCCTCTGGTCTGCCTCTGGTCTGACTCTGGTCTGACTCTCCGGCCTCTTGTCTGACTCTCCTGCCTCTAGTCTGACTCTGGTCTGACTCTGGTCTGACTCTGGTCTGACTCTGGTCTGACTCTGGTCTGACTCTGGTCTGACTCTGATCTGACTCTCCGGCCTCTTGTCTGACTCTCCGGCCTCTTGTCTGACTCTCCGGCCTCTGGTCTGACTCTGCTGCCTCTGGTCTGACTCTGCTGCCTCTGGTCTGACTCTCCTGCCTCTGGTCTGACTCTGTTGCCTCTGGTCTGACTCTCCTGCCTCTGGTCTGTCTCTCCTGCCTCTGGTCTGTCTCTCCTGCCTCTGGTCTGACTCTGGTCTGCCTCTGGTCTGCCTCTGGTCTGCCTCTGGTCTGCCTCTGGTCTGCCTCTGGTCTGACTCTGGTCTGACTCTGGTCTGACTCTGGTCTGACTCTGATCTGACTCTCCGGCCTCTTGTCTGACTCTCCTGCCTCTGGTCTGTCTCTCCTGCCTCTGGTCTGTCTCTCCTGCCTCTGGTCTGCCTCTGGTCTGCCTCTGGTCTGACTCTGGTCTGACTCTGGTCTGACTCTGGTCTGACTCTGGTCTGACTCTGGTCTGACTCTGATCTGACTCTCCTGCCTCTTGTCTGTCTCTCCTGCCTCTGGTCTGACTCTGCTGCCTCTGGTCTGTCTCTGCTGCCTCTGGTCTGTCTCTCCTGCCTCTGGTCTGTCTCTCCTGCCTCTGGTCTGTCTCTGCTGCCTCTGGTCTGTCTCTCCTGCCTCTGGTCTGACTCTGGTCTGCCTCTGGTCTGACTCTCCTGCCTCTGGTCTGACTCTGATCTGACTCTCCGGCCTCTTGTCTGACTCTCCGGCCTCTTGTCTGTCTCTCCTGCCTCTGGTCTGACTCTGCTGCCTCTGGTCTACCTCTGGTCTGCCTCTGGTCTGCCTCTGGTCTGCCTCTGGTCTGCCTCTGGTCTGACTCTGGTCTGACTCTGGTCTGACTCTGGTCTGACTCTCTGGCCTCTTGTCTGACTCTCCTTCCTCTGTTTTCAGGGGCATCGGCGGATGGTGTGCTGCTCGGCCTGGTGTGAGGACAGCGCCCCCTGTAATCTGTTCACGTGTGGCTTCGACCGTCAGGCCATCGGCTGGAACATCAACATCCCGGCTCTGCTGCAGGACAAGTGACCGAGCCCTCCTGTGCCAGGCCTGAGCACTGTGTCGTGTGCGTTCACCGGGAGAGGAACCTTTAAGTCGTGCACTTTAAACACTCCGCTGCTACAGTGAGGGTGACACGCCCACTGCCGCCACCACACCACTTCCTCTGTGCTCTGCAGAGGAGCTGGTCTGGTGCTGCTCTGGTTTGAAGAATGAACTCAAAGGCAGAGTAGATCCATCAAGAAATGATCTGTGACGTGTAACTGTTTGTAAACCACTAGAGGAAACTGCCACATTAGACTAAGGTTACGTCCACACCACAACGCTCCTGGATTTTTTTTTTTATGTGGGTTGAAAAAAATTCGCGTCCACACACGTGTCGGATCAGTAAATATTTGCATCCAGGCGAAAACAGAGCGCTGATACTACATAAGTAATACTACAACTACTACATACATAATACTACAAAGAGCACATGCGCATAAAGTCTTTTCTCTTCTGCAAACAAACATCGCAATGTCATAGTTTTCCAAAAGCTGCGTTTTACTCGTCCACACGACAACGCAACCCCGGCATTCTCAGATTTCTCCACTCTGGAACCTGGTTTAAAAAAAAACAAAACAGTTTTCGCCCACCAAAAACGCTGGCGCCGTGTGGACGAAAGGCCAAAAACTTCTCAGTTTCCACAAAAAAACGTTGTCGTGTGGACGGGCCCTGACAGCACAGAGGGAGCAGCAATCTTGATTATTTTGGTTAAAGAAATGCTGATTTTGCCAAATTCTGCCCCCTGCTGTGAGTTGACTGTGGTGGGCTTCCTCTTTTCAAAGATTCTTTAGGACAGGGGTGTCAAACTCATTTTGCCGTATCCAACCTACTTTGATCTCAAAGGGTCCGGATCAGAAAACTCATGTCAAATATACCCCAAAAATAGCAATAAGTCCAAACATTTGTGCAGAGAAACACAAATCTATTACAGAAGTCTTTTTTTTTGATGAACTCTTTCTTTTACAAAATTATAATATTATGAACAACCTGAAACTTTAAGTAAAATGCAATTTCAGCACAAGCGTACAGGTTTCCCATTCACCTCCGTCAACAAATAGGAACTAGCCAATTTTTCTTGGAAAATCCTGCACTCGGCGTCCACTTTTCTCATTTTTGACATTTTGCTGATGAGGGCATCACGGTCAACAGTCAAAACGATGGTCCTTTAAGAGCGTTTGGAAAGAGGCGAGTCTTCATTTGTGCTGCTCTGGTGGGAGGGGCCACGTACAGAGGCGCTGGAGACGCTGCTATGCTAAACTGCGCAGAAAAGGGGCGCAGAAAATTGCCAATATTTTAATAGAAAATCAGCCGAGGCCCAGATTAAAGGTCTTGGAGGGCCGGATGTTTGACACCCCTGTTTTAGGACATTAGGAGACACGTATGGCTCCCATTCTTTATCATTCACAGATTTTTTTTCACTTATCATTGTCGTTTTTGCCATCGTATTTAAAAAATGGTGGCACATCATGTACATTTTCTGGTGAATCATCAGTCGCTCACTTGTCTCATGAACATGTTGTATTGCCTGGAATGTTCCACACTATGGCATTAACTTATCTACCTTTTATCTATTGAATTATAGGTGTTTTTATTGCCAAAAATACCTTCCTGACCAGCCACAGCCACGCGCTTTGACCAAACTTCGCAAAGACGTGTGGATCTGGAGCCATATCCTGTCTCTGTGATTTCAGAGGCCATCATGCTCTGTTCACGTTAGAAACAAACACAGCTGCTCACACATAAAAAGGGCGAGAAAAAAAACCCTGAGAAACTGCAGATTTTTACACCAAACTATTGGAACTGAACGTTACAAGAATTGTGGAGAAGAGATGTCCTCCGCATTTGAGACACATGCTACAAATTAGCAGCTTTGGTTGGATTCTCGCGTGTGGAGTTTTTTTCACGCTCTGTGGTCCGGTTCCAGATCCTTCTGATTCAAACAGAATGTAAAAGGGAGTGGCTGGCCAGGCAACAAAAATACTTTAGATTGTTAAAGCTCCTATATTGCTCAAAATTGACTCTTGTGAAATTTTCGCCACGCTAGAATATTGTTAAAAACAGACCCGGAGGTGTGGTTTATTTCATTCACACATGTTCGAATAACCCTTTATTAGTCTACACCTCCAAAGCTCAAAACGCTCTGTTCCACCTTGTGATGTCATGAAGCGGTAGTTTTCAAGTTAACAGCTCCTTTACCTTTTATGTTAGCAATTCCAGGGCTGAAATGATCCAAATTATTCTAGAGAAGATGTATGGAGTGTAAAAACAGTGGAGCTCTCTCTGTATTACAAGTGTTTTCAGTTTGTGAGAAGAATTTAGAGGCGTTAAAACGTGTGAATGAAATGAAAACGTAACTCCAGGTTGGTTTGTGACAAGGAAACGACATTAGAACATAGATCCGGAGATAGCCATGTGTAATTCCAAACATTCCAGGCAAAACGGCAGCATCTCCATGGAAGGAACTGGTTTCGGAGACGCCGCTTAATTATTTTACAGTTTACTTCACACTCTCTGTCACTCCATCGTTTTATTTTCACGTGTGATGTCCAGCCCAGTGTGCCACACTTCTTGCCTGTAGTGTGGATTTTAGCAGCTGAGGATTTGGATTTTGTCTACCAGTTCTTCCGAGTCACTGAATCGGTTTTGGATCTTTGAATGAGCAATCATTAGGAGCAAACCCAGAGTGTAGACCAGGGGTGACAAATTGATTTTGGTCCGGGGGCCGTTTCCAACCTACTTTGGTCCCAAAGGGGCCGAAAACTCATGGCAAATATACCCCAAAAATAGGAATAAGTCTAAATATTTGTGCAGGGAAACACAAATCTGTTACAGACTGCTGTTTCTTCAGTCCCAGCAATAATTCATTTATCTTCTGTCTTCTCAATGCTCCGTTCAGGTTATTGTATTGTTCGAAATGCCGCGTCTCGTAGTGGCGTTTAAGATTATATTCCTTGAGAACCACCACTTGCTGCAAATACACCGAGCGTACAGGTTGAACAAATAGGAATTAGCCAATTTTTCTTGTAAAATTCTGCACTCGGCGTCCACTTTTCTCATTTTTGACATTTTGCTGATGAGGGTGTCACGGTCAACAGTCAAAACGATGGTCCTTTAAAGGGATAGTTTGTTTCTTTGATGTGAATCTGTATGGCGTCCCCTTCAGCAGTGTCGTGCATTAACGCTGACTTACCCCTGACAGTGTCCTCTGAGCCGAGTTCTGCCCCGGTTCTGCCCCTGACAGTGTCGTCTGAGCCGAGTTCTGCCCCAGTTCTGCCCCTGACAGTGTCCTCTGAGCCGAGTTCTGCCCCGGTTCTGGAGCTGACCAAAGTAGTTCCGGTAAGTTAGCAAGGACAGTTAATAAAGCTTGTTTTTCCTTCTCAAAACATTATTTGTCCAAAAAGTGATATATTTGGGTCCAAAACAGTTGTCCATGAAAAATTCAGAAGTCGTAATCGCTTGGTGCTATTTTCTCTCGAGTCGTGTCACTGTGCGCCTATTTGTATTATTAGCCTATTCATTTGTAAGTGGTGATGTTCACAAGTAAACAGGGTAATAATACAAATAGGCACGCAGTGATACGACTCGAGAGAAAATGGCACCAAACGATTACGACTTTTGAATTTTTCATGGACAACTGTTTTGGATGCAAATATATCACTTTTTGGACAAATATTGTTTTGAGAAGAAAAACGAGCTTTATTAACTGTCCCCGCTAACTTACCGGAACTACTTTGGTCAGCTCCAGAACCGGGGCAGAACTCGGCTCAGAGGACACTGTCAGGGGTAAGTCAGTGTTAATGCACGACACTGCTGAAGGGGACACCATACAGATTCACATCAAAAAAGAAAAGAAAAAAAAAGAACTATCCCTTTAAGAGCATTTGGAAAGAGGCGAGTCTTCATTTGTGCTGCTCTGGTGGGAGGGGCCACGCACAGAGGCGCTGGAGACGCTGATATGCTAAACTGCACAGAAAATGACCAATATTTTAATAGAAAATTAAAATATAATTAAAATATTTTTAATAGAAAATCAGCCGAGGGCCAGATTAAAGGTCTTGGAGGGCCGGATCTGGTCCCCGGGCCGTATGTTTGACACCCCTGGTATAGGCAGTCAGTGTGTCCAGAATACTTTAACCATTCCCTGCATAAAAACGACTCACAAACTCTTGTATTGTTACTGCACAATAATGAGCCTTATGTGTTCTGCCTCTGAGCGTTACGGAGGCTTTACTGTAAATTTTAAGCTTTCTCAAATATTTCTATCCACAAACAGCATTTTTGTTATGATTTTATACTCACGGTGCTGCATTTGAATCCTTTTAAACGTGCGTAGTCGTACATTTGTATTCTATGTTTTATTCCAAGCAGAGACAGATACTGGGCCTGTGAATAATGAAACTGTAAACATATTTAAACCTCTAAAATATTATTACTCTAAAAGAAGTACGAAGGAGTGGCTTAAGACTCGAGTATGACTAAAGAGAAAGTAACATTTGGACTTATCATCTGATTTATATTTAAAGCTAGTGTAATTTGACACTAAAACACAAATTAAATGTGGTATTTTCAAAGGACAGACGTCTGAAGGAGCTGCAAGAAACACAAACGGTCAAATCATTCCATATTGTCGACGTAAAGCTTTTGTCACTCGTAGACGTACTCACACTGTCAAATATATTACTCAAGTAGGAGTAAATTAATTTGTCTAAGTCTAAGGGTCTGAAAACTGAAAAGTTACTCAACAAAATGTATTTGAGTAAAGCACAATGAACATCTGAACTAATAGTGTTTGTCAAAGTGTGTCATATGTTGCATAATCACTGTTATAGAACTGTTTTTTTGTTTGTTTTGGCTTAGACGGTGAATTCTGTAAAGCAGCCTGTGACGGAGGTAGTGACATTCTGAAGAAAAAAAAAAATCTTAGTCACTACTGAGAATTTTTGCTTAAGTGGCCTAAACAATAATTTTTACTTTTAATTATTAAACTTTAACCTTCAAAATACAATAACAAAGCTTCAAATGTTGTTATGTCTCAAGGTGGACAGTATTAACCATCTCAGAAGTGCACAAACATTTACAGATTTACCCAAATAGTGACTGCGGTGTTATCAGTTTTGGATGTGTGTCCCACCTGTAGATCCATGTGATCCTGTTACAGTGATGCAGTAGACTTTGTTTGTCAGTGTGGGAGAATAAAAACGTCTGAACTTCATTATATTTTTGTGTTTGTGTGATTGACAGAGCCCGGCTCACACTTTGACCTGTTTACATTTTTACTTCACCTAAAGTGAAATTTTTTTTTTTAAAATTTTTGACTTAATTTGATGGGATAATATCTGTTTTATCCATCCATCCTCTTATCTGGGGCCGGGTCGCGGGGGCAACAGTCTAAACAGGGACTCCCAGACTTCCTTCACCCCGGACACTTCCTCCAGCTCCTCCGGGGGGACCCCAAGGCGTTCCCAGGCCAGCCGGGAGACAAAGTCCCTCCAGCGTGTCCTGGGTCTTCTCCGGGGCCTCCTCCCGGTGGGACGTGCCCGTAACACGTCCAGGAGGTGTCCAGAACAGACGCCCGAGCCACCTCAGCTGGCTCCTCTCCACGTGGAAGAGCAGCGGCTCTACTCCGAGCTCCTCCCGTGTGACTGAACTCCTCACCCTATGTACAATGAACACTGTTAACATGTCATTCAACTTTATCTACACTACAATATTCAGCTATACTCGAGAGTCTATTTTTAAATTATTTTAAGCCATTATTTATTATTTTGTTTTATTGCATGCTACTTTTTCCTGCTGTTCTTGATCTGTGCGTTGCAACACTAGAATTTCCCCACTGTGGGACTAATAAAGGCATATCTTATCTCTAAGGGAGCATCCAGCCACTCTGCGGAGGAAACTCATTTCGGCCGCTTGTGCCCGCGATCTCGTCCTTTCGGTCATTACCCAGAGCTCATGACCATAGGTGAGGGGAGGAACGTAGATCGACGGTAAATCAAGAGCTTTGCCTTTCAGCTCAGCTCCCTCTTCACCACAACGGTCCGGTACAGCGACCGCATCACTGCTGACGCCGCACCGATCCACCTGTCAATAATATCTGTTTTAATAGAAATTAAAGCCTCAGTTTATAGGCCCTCGCCATCCCTTGCGACCGCGAAGATCCCTCCTCTTGTCCCCACCGACAACGCCCCTCTCCTCAAACACGACGTTTATGTGTTAGTCCATTCATTATCACGGTCGCATGATTGGAGGTAGAGCTATGTCCTCATTGGGGTTTGTTGATCAGTATAATGTGGCGAATATTTATCAAATTTCAATGTCCTACAATAAAACAATGAACCAAAACCCATGAATTTCTATGATAAACAACATTTCCAGTGACTTTATTGTTCAGTATGGCAAGAAGGAGGTGCCAATTTAGTCTAAAGCATCTACTTAGTCCAGTGTTCTGCACCCCGTGTATTCCAATGACACATTTTAGACATTTTTTACTGTGCCACGGTAACTCATTTGCAGAAGGAAGTCTGTCATCTTTGGCTTTTTTTGTTCAGTAATTTAAGATACATGTCCATGCTAAATTTCACAAGTCTAGTCTAGTCTATTTTTTTATCCCATTCAAATGTTTGAGGGGGGCGTCGCAATTTAATATCTTCGCTGTGTAAACTGTAGATCATTGCATACAGGCCGTCATTATGCTGGGAAATATGAGGCTGCATTACAGAGTTGCACACGATTTCACACTTGTAAAAATTGCTTTATTCATTTTCATATTACGACTTATTCAAAATTCACTTTTGTCACATTTAAGGTAAAAAAGTCAGTAGCATCAAAGGGGTCCATAGCTCCTTAGCCAGCCTCTTGCACGATCTCCTTGGATACAGAAAAAACAAACTGCTCGTTCGTTTTCTTCCGCTTAATCCATAGTCCGGGTCGCGGGGGCAACAGTCCAAACAGATCTGCCGCCCAGATCACAGCGCACCAGCCCCCATGGATCCTCCTGCGGGTGGTGGGTCCACGGGAGGACGGCCCCACGTCGCTCCTTCGGGCAACCGGCCTTGATGTATTTCGTGTCATGGGGGCTCTACCAGTGTACCAGGCACTGGGGGCGAGGTGGGTTAAGGCTACATCCGCACGAAAACGCTCCTGGATTTATTTATTTTTTTATGCGGGTTGAAAAAAATTTGCGTCCACACACGTGTCGGATCAGTAAATATTCGCGTCCAGACGAAAACGGAGCACTGTGTGAAAACGATGTAATACATATGCCACACCAATATGTGGCGCTGTAAACAGGAAACAGCCAGAGCCACCGGAAACGCAACACTACAAAGAGCGCATGTGCATGAAGTCCTTTCTCTTCTGCAAACAAACAAACACAAGAAGATAATAATGATGGTGAATGCACACACAAAATCTGACTCTTTCTTTTGGACCGACGACGAAGTGGAGTTACTTCTACGAGTTACGTTGGATTACAAAACACGTCAGTATCAGCAGAACGTCGACTGGGAGTCCTGCCAAAGCAGATGATGACGGCATCGCGACGTCATCGTTTTCCAAAAGCTGCGTTGTGCTCGTCCACACGACAATGCGACCCCCCGGCGTTCTCAGATTGCTCCACTCTGGAACCTGGTTTCAAAAAACACAGTTTTCGTCCCCCCAAAACACCGGTACTGTGTGGACGAAAGGCCAAAATGAATACAAACTTCTCCGTTTCCACCAAAAAAACGTTTTCATGTGGACGGGCCCTAACAGCACAGAGGGAGCAGCCATCTTGATTATTTTGGTTAAAGAAATGCTGACTTTGCCGAACACTGCCCCCCTGCTGTGAGTTGACTGTGGTGTACTTCCTCTTGTGTGGACATGTGGACGAAAGGCTAAGACGAATACAAACCAAAAAACACCAAAAAACGTTGTCGTGTGGATGGGCCCTAAGTGTCTTGCCCAAGGACACAACGGCAGCACCCATCTGTGGGAGCTGGAACCGTGCCACCAACCCCTGGATCAGTGGACAAACTCTATTGCTCATGTCACACAATCCAACAGTCCAAACTCTTCAGCTGGTTAAAGGAGAATTAATGTTTTTTTTTTACAATCTGAGCCTTATTTTGGTAATAAAACAAGTTGTTTTACTCACCCATAGCACTTTTGTGTCATTTGGAGCATTTCCGGAGATGTTTTAGATTAACGATATCCGTAATGTGAGTTCTCGGGCCATATGTTTGCGGTCTCCAAATAACAAACTTTAGCACTTTTCAAATCATAGAAGCTCAATGTCTTAGTCTACACTTTTGTTTGAGTCAAAAGTGGCCTCTAATCCGAGATTTAGCCATAGTTTCGAGTAGATGAGGAGGACAGTGCGCATGTGCTCAGTCACAGCTGATTTCGCTCTCAGCTCTCGGGACCCAAACATGAAAGGCAAAGCTGTAAGACGTTTGGACCATCGTGTTTGCAGTACCCACTTCAGTCAGGAAGATTTTTTACCAGCAAAGGAAAAGAAAGAAGGGCAGTGGATTCAGCGCATGATTCTGAGAAGTAATGTGAAACCGATGGCTGTTCTCTGGTGCTCCTAAAACTGTCTCCGCTTCATTCTTTCCGTATCCATTCTGTCTCCTCATCCGTATACTCAGGCACAAAACAATAGGGACGGCCATCATACTCAAATAACTCGCAACAGAAAAGCTGTGTCTTCTTATCTGCGAAATCAGCTGTGACTGAGCGCATGCGCACTGGGGTCCTCATCTACTCGAAATTATGGCAATAATTATGGCCACTTTTGACTCAAATGAAAGTGTAGACTAAGACATTGAGCTTCTATGATTTGAAAAGTGCTAAAGTTTGTGTTATTTGGAGACTGCAAACATGTGCCTCGAGAACTCACGTTACGGATATCGCTAAACTAAAACATCTCCGCAAATGCTCCAAATGACACCAAAGTGCTATGGGTGAGTAAAACAACTTGTTCTATTACCGAAATAAAGCTCAGATTGTAAAAAATGTTAATTCTCCTTTAAAATCTCATGATACGATGAAAAAACTGAGCTCAAAAACGTTTCAAAAAGTGCTCAGTGTGCCAGCAGGGCAGCCACAAGAGCAGCCACCACTGAGGCAAGTCCACTGAATCACCCTGAACCGTGCGATCCTCACTGAAGCTGACAGAAGTGCACGTAGTCCCCCACAGAGTAGAGGCGGACCCCCAGCGCCAGAGGCTGCACGGGGCCGGTGCTGGTTGTGTGGAGCAGGTGGAGGTCGGGGGTCAGACTGTAAAAGCTCAGCTGACCGGCGACCTGGTCCACGAACACAGCCAGCCTGGACGAGCGAGGACCTGAAAGAGAACGGCCAAGTCCTCTGTGCTCGAGCTCGTAGCCGGTCTTCTCACAGTGCAGCGCCCACGAGTCGTCGCCTGAACCGAACCTGCACCAGAAACACACGAGTTACAAGGAAACTACAAAAGGACTAAACTAGAACTAAAACTAAACTAAACAAGGGTTAGATCACGAGGCTAAACCTGCAGTACTGGGACTAAACCAGTCCAGGACTCAATTAGGACTACAACAATTTCAGAACTAAAACAGGACTCAATTAGGACTGTAAAGTCATAGTTTAGCCTTGGCTTAGTCCTGGTTTAGTTCTGAAATTGTTGTAGTCCTAATTGAGTCCAGGACAACAATTTCAGAAATAAACCAGGACTAAATCAAGTCTTAGTCCAGGTTTAGTCCTAGTTCAGTTCTGTATAGTTATAGTTTAGCCTTAGATCACGGGGCTAAACCTGCAGGACTGGGACTAAACCAATCCAGGACTCAGTTAGGACTACAACAATTTCAGAACTAAACCAGGACTCTTAGGACTGTATAGTCATAGTTTAGCTTTGGTTTAGTCCTGGTTTAGTTCTGAAAATGTTGTCCTGGACTCAATTAGGACTACAACAATTTCAGAACTAAACTAGGACTAAAGTCTTAGTCTAGGTTTAGTCCTAGTTCAGTTCTGTATAGTCATAGTTTAGCCTTGGTTTAGTCCTGGTTTAGTTCTGAAATTGTTGTAGTCCGAATTGAGTCCTGGACTTAATTAGGACTATAGCATTTTTAGAGCTACACTAGTCCTGGACTAGTACTGGTTTAGTTCTGAAACTTAGTTTTGAAATTATTGTAGTCCTAATTGAGTCCAGGACAACAATTTCAGAACTCTGGACTAAGACGAAGTCTGGACTAAACCAAGGGTTAGTCCAGGTTTAGTCCTAGTTCAATACTGTGTAGTCATAGATTAGTCCTGGTTTAGTCCTGAAATTGTTGTCCTGGACTCAATTAGGACTACAACAATTTCAGAACCAGGACTTGATTTAGTCCTGGTTTAGTTCCTGGATTCAATTAGGACTACAACAATTTCAGAACTAAACCAGGACTCATTTAGGACTGTATAGTCATAGTTTAGCCTTGGTTTAGTCCTGGTTTAGTTCTGAAATTGTTGTAGTCCTAATTGAGCATACAGCATTTTCAGGACTAAACTAGTCCTGGTCTAGTACTGGTTTAGTTCTGAAACTTAATTCTGAATTTTTTGTAGTACTAATTGAGTCCTGGACAATTTCAGAGCTAAACCAGGACTAAATCAATTCTAAACTAAGACTACAGAACTGAACTAGGACTAAACCTGGACTAAACCATTACTTATTGCCTATAGAACCTGAGGATTTATCAGGTCTAAACTAGACCTAAATTAAAGCTGAAATCAGGAGTAAACGGGATCTAAACCAGAAATAATAAGTCTGATAATGAGTAATAATGAGTATTTGTTCATTATGAATTAGGTATTTTTTAACGCTTTACAGCTAACTAAAGGGCCTGCACATGATTTGGATTTATTCCAGTCAAGATCAATGCTCTTTACATCATGCACTGTGTAATAAAAGAAAGAGAGAAAGAAAAATGTGTGTAAAATATAATCTATTCATTTTGCCGAAGGTTTTCTTAATATAGAAGATAATATTCCAGACTCTTGATTACACTGGCAGGGCTCTCAAGTTTTGAGCGGGGTCGTGCGTGTGACTGTAATTTCCGAGGACCGGGGGGGGGGGGGGGGGGGGGGCGAGTGAACAATTTTTGGCGCTTGAATTGCGTGAGAAATGCCGTGTGAGCGTGTGAACACGTCGAATTGCGTGTTGAGAGCCCTGTTTGTCTAAAGAGCAAACTTAAACTACAAAGCAACTAATGAGAGTTATATAAATGAAGTTATTACCTGATGGTTCTCAGTTTGTTTTATCATCACCGCACTTTGTCAGTGCGCTGAGAGGGGCGGGGAGGAGGGAGCGGGACATTTTTAACGGATTCATGTAAGAGTCTGGTCAATGCACCGGGCCCGCGTCTCACCGCGTCTCATCGCGTCTCACCGCGACTCACCATGGGCAGTTCGGCTCTGGGCCGCGCGTATTCCGCGCGTAAGCCATCGGGGGGGACACGTTACGCACAGACGGAGACACCGGGACCGGAGTCGGTGCGTCTCAGAGGAGACGTGGCACCGGGACTGAGGCTCAGGACGTGCCCGGTGGACGGCGAGCAGACGCGCCGTCCCCCCCTCCCCCTGTTCCCCCTGCTCGGGGGAGCAGGAGGAGGGGGCGGCGCTGAAAACGCGCTGAGCCTGCATAAACTAAGCCACACAGACCGATTTTCTGGACACAAAAAAATAAAAAATAAAAATAAAAACACTAATCAGCGTGAGAAATGCCATGTGTGGCGTGTGCGCGTGTGAATACGTCGAATTGCGTGTG
Organism: Paratrypauchen microcephalus; assembly: GCA_036785185.1. Classification (NCBI taxonomy): domain Eukaryota; kingdom Metazoa; phylum Chordata; class Actinopteri; order Gobiiformes; family Gobiidae; genus Paratrypauchen; species Paratrypauchen microcephalus. Next base: position 1,388,299 of record JAVJIX010000044.1, on the reverse strand, counting down.
TCACACTCTCAATGCGTGAGCCTTGAGAGCCCTGACACTGGTCTACAAGCAAAATGCTTCCGGAACAAAAGTAGTGACATTTTTCTTGGTTTAGGTCACTAATAAAGAAAAAGTAAGTCAGAAGTGCTGATTGGCTATAGTTTCCAAGATATAGTATTGGATCAAAATAGGAAATTTATGCAAAATAAGGCAAAAACGGTAGTTTATCTGAAGGTACAGTGTGTCTACAAGCACCAGTTCTATCTGAAAGCCTGTCTGCACATTCACATACATTCAGTTTAATATGTCTAGAGTTTTAACATCAAATATTTTCGATTTCATATAAGAGAGAAATTTGTGAAATTTGTGAACAACCCAGAAAACTTGTGTTATGTTTGTGGTGAAGTGACGTTTGCATCATAAAAGCACGATATAACTGCAGTGGTTAAAAAGGCAGACGCAGTCGCAAAGTTGGAGATCAGGACAAAAGTTGCGCTCCACATTACACTTAGACTTAGACAAACTTTACTGATCCACAAGGGAAATTGTTGTGGGTTTTGTTGGAACTGTTTGTTGCTGTTATGGGGTTTTTTTTGTAATTGTTCTAAAACAGGGGTGTGAAACATGCGGCCCGGGGGCCAGATTCGGCCCTCCATGACCTTAAATCTGGCCCTCGGCTGATTTTCTATTAAAAATATTTGAATTATATTTTAATTTTCTATTAAAATATTGGTAATTTTCTGTGCAGTTTAGCATAGCAGCGTCTCCAGTGCCTCTGTGCGTGGCCCCTCCCACCAGAGCAGCACAAATGAAGACTCGCCTCTTTCCAAACGCTCTTAAAGGATCAGTTTTGGGACCAGTCAACAGTTTTGACTGTTGACCGTGACACCCTCATCAGCAAAATGTCCAAAATGAGAAAAGTGGACGCCGAGTGCAAGATTTTCCAAGAAAAATTGACTAATTCCTATTTGTTCAACCTGTACGCTCGGTGTGTTTGCAACAAGTGCCGATGCTCAAGGAAAATAATCTTAAACGCCACTACGAGACACAGCATTTCAAACAATACAATAACCTGAACGGAGAATTGAGAAGACAGAAGATAAATGAATTATTGCTGAAGAAACAGCAGTCTGTAATAGATTTGTGTTTCTCTGCACAAATATTTGGACTTATTGTTATTTTCGGGGTATATTATACCATGAGTTTTCTGATCCGGCCCTTTTGGGTTCAAAGTAGGTTGCATACGGCCCCCAGACCAAAATGAGTTTGACACTCCAGATCATAAGATATTCAATCACCTGATGTCTTAAGATATTTCTTGTTTATTTCTTGACGGATAAAGAAGTGCAAGTTAAATATTATTTTTAAGCAAAAATGCCTAAATCTATTGTATAAGATGCAATGTACAGATGCGATTTTGATGTAAAACAATATCATTAAATATCTTGAATACATTAAGTAACCAGCACAGTTATCAATTGATTTTCAGTTCATCTTATCAATATAAATGAGATTTAGCTGCTTTTATCTCAGAAGCAGATCGGGTCCAAAAATTTGTAGACCAGTGTTATGTCATGGTGGATTTTCAAGAGTGACCAAAAAAGGAATTGGTTGCAGAGATTGGAAAACTTTTAGTCAAAATAATGATTCATGGTTTAAAATCCAGGCCCTTTGAGGTGTTGTTATTATACGTCAAAAATTTTAAAAAACTGTACTAAACTGAGTCTAAACCATGATCAACTCTGTAACAGTTAAAACCCCATCCACACCTGCTGTCTTCTCCTGACCGCAGGACCGTCTTGGAAGCCAGTGCCAAGTAGAACCCCCAGCCGGACCACTCCACTTCCAGGTAACTCTTTCCACTCAGACTCTCTTTGCTCAGGACCTGGACACAGTCGGTGAACCTGTCCCGGTGAGGACCATAGCCCTGGCCGTCTCGCAGTAGGGTGGCCCTCAGGTTCCCCTGGGAGAGGAGCACTCTGGGGTGAGCCGTGTTGGGGTCCAGGCGTATGGAGCGGGAGTACTGCAGCAGCTCCTCTCTGGTGCGTGGAGGAGCGGCTGGTACTGGCTGAGGAAGACATGTCCATTCTTCACTTACAAACGGCTGAAGCTTCTGACAGAATTCAGAGACGGCTGATGAGAGATTGGTGAGAAATCCCGGAGGATATGAAGGGTTTAAGGATTGGTTGAAGTTCAGATGGTCGGTGTAAGGGATGAGTAGGTTTTCCTGATGGGGTTGTCCAGGAGGTCCCTGATCAAGCTGGGTCCATCCAGGAGGTCCCTGATCAAGCTGGGTCCATCCAGGAGGTCCCTGATCAAGCTGGGTCCATCCAGGAGGTTCCTGATCAAGCTGGGTCCATCCAGGAGGTCCCTGATGGGTCTGGGTCTGTTCTGGAGGTCCCTGCTGAGGCTGGGTCTGTCCTGGGGATTGTTGCTGGGTCTGTCTTGGAGGTTGAGCTTGGGTCTGTCCTGGAGTTTGGTGCTGGGTCTGGATTGAAGGTCCCTGAGGAGCCTGGGTCTGTCTTGGAGGTTGGGCCTGTCCTGGAGTTTGGATCTGGGTCTGTCTTGGAGGTTGGGTCTGTCCTAGAGTTTGATTCTGGGTCTGTTCTGGAGGTTGTAGCTGTGTCTGTACTTGAAGAACCTGCCGGAATGCGGTGCTGGTCCCTGACTGTAGCTCAGAGCATTTTGGTTCTATCACATAAAGGAGATGTTGGTGGAGCAGCTCTGCGGACTGTAGAGCTGCAAGGACTTCTCTTTGAAGGACACGCACACACCTGAGACAAGGCAGAGACACTATTCAAAACCTGGTCAGATGACACATACCAGCATAAGACTTTAACTTACATATTCTTCCTCCTAAACACAGATCTTCTCATTTAGATGTTAGAGCTACCATCCGATAAGTTTAAAGATTATTTCACCACTATATCCTCTCACCTGTCCAGTGACACACAATATAAAAAAACAAAATCCATAAAAGTCACAAAATATACCCTAAGAAAAAAATATTCCATGTCTTTTTCATAATGTACATTCTCATTATGTACATAACCAGACTCTAAATCTTGTCCTGATCTCTTGCACCCTCTGGTGGTCATTCAGAAGTACTTCTCTTAATTTAGGCAAAAGGAGAAATTCAATTTGTCAACTGGACAAAAGTTTATTTGGTCGAATCCGTTTCTCAGCTCATCCAAGCTGCTTCTTCAGTTCTGGTCAGACGCTGGTGGACACTGCCTAAATCATAAATCATGACTCACATGATTTATCTGGTTTCTCAGTAAGCTATTATTGAGAAACCAGAGGTTTTTGCGGTAACTAGCATCATAAGATAACTTCTTCAGTGAAAAGGCGCAAATCTAGTTTACCAGAATTCTTCAGAATTCTAGAAGTTATTGATAAAGGAATGCAAAATGCATGTAGAGTGTGTGGCTCGATGGCTCTGCAGAAAATGGTGTCCTACTTTATTCACAGAAATTTGATTATTTTAGCCAGGATTATGCTACAATATTTTTTCTACCAACTATATTGATGCCCCTAACCTTCAACTTTGATAAATCCCAGTTTATTCCCATTAATTCCCGAAAATTCCCAAAAATTCCCAAATATTCCCATGGAAAGTTTCCAACTTTGAAAATTCCCAGAATTTTGCAACCCTAATAATAATAATACTACTAATATATATATTTATATTACTAATTATATATATATATATATAGATATAGATATAGATAGATAGATAGTAGATAGACAGTAGATATATACAGTGCCGTGAAAAAGTATTTGCCCCCTTCCTGATTTCTGTGTTTTTTGCATATTTATCACTCAAAACATTGTCAGATCATCAAACCAATTTTAATATCACACAGAAACAACCCAAGGAAAGACAAAATTCAGTTTTTGAATGATGATTCCATTTATTAGTGCACAAAAAAAATCTAAACCTATCTGGCCCTATGTGAAAAAGTAATTGCCCCCTTAATCTAATAGCCAGTTGAGCCTCCTTTGACAGCAATAACTGTAACCAAACGTTTGCGATAATTGGTGATGAGTCTTTCACACCGCTGGGGAGGGATTTTGGCCCACTCTTCTATGCAGAATTGTTTCAATTCTGCCATATTGGAGGGTTTTCTTGTATGAACTGCCCGTTTAAGGTCACACCACAGCATCTCAATCGGATTTAAATCCGGACTTTGACTTGGCCACTCCAAAACCTTAATTTTGTTTTCTTTGAGCCATTCAGAGGTGGACTTGCTGGTGTGTTTTGGATCATTGTCCTGTTGCATGATCCAAGAGCGCTTGAGTTTGAGGGCACGAACTGATGGCCGGACATTCTCCTTCAGGATCTTCTGGTAAACAGCAGAATTCATTTTTCCGTCAATCACAGCAAGTTGTCCTGGTCCTGAGGCAGCAAAGCAGGCCCAGACCATCACACTGCCACCACCATGCTTTACTGTGGGCACCATGTTCTTTTTATCAAATGCTGTGCCATTTTTACGCCAGATGAAACGGGCTGCAGACCTTCCAAAAAGTTCAATTTTAGACTCATCGGTCCACAAAATGTTTCTCCAAAAGTCTTGAGGGTCATCAAGGTGCTTTTTGGCAAAGGTGAGACGAGCCTTTGTGTTCTTTTGTGAAAGCAGTGGTTTTCTCCTGGGAACTCTTCCATGGATGCCATTTTTGGCCAGTGTTTTTCTAATGGTGGAGTCATGAACACTGACCTTAACTGAGGCCAACGAGGCCTGTAGTTCTTTCGATGTGCGTCTAGGTTCTTTTGTGACTTCCTGAATGAGCCGTCGTCGCACTCTTGGAGTAATCTTAGTTGGTCGACCACTCCTGGGAAGGGTTGCAACTGTTCCCAGTTTCCTCCATTTTTGAATAATGGCTCTGACAGTGGTTCGCTGGAGCCCCAGAGCTTTGGGAATGGCTTTGTAACCTTTTCCTGAATTATAGACTTCTATCACTTTTTTTCTCATTTGTTCTTGAATTTCTTTGGATCGTGGCATGATGTGTTTGTTCTTGAGATGTTGTAGCCAACTTCACTTTGTTTGACAGGAACTATTTAAGTGATTTCTTGATTCAACACAGGTGGTGACAATCAGGTGTGGGTGTGGCATGTAGAACTGAACTAAGTTTTCTCAAAACTGTGGTTAGTCACAGTTAGTTTGTGATTTAACAAGGGGGGGCAATTACTTTTTCACATAGGGCCAGATAGGTTTAGATTTTTTTTGTGCACTAATAAATGGAATCATCATTCAAAAACTGAATTTTGTCTTTCCTTGGGTTGTTTCTGTGTGATATTAAAATTGGTTTGATGATCTGACAATGTTTTGAGTGATAAATATGCAAAAAACACAGAAATCAGGAAGGGGGCAAATACTTTTTCACGGCACTGTATAGATATATATATAGATGGAATAACAACCAAAGAGCAACAGACAGTGTCAGCTGAGACATAAATAATGATAATAAATATATATGTACAAGATTTAAATAGAAAAGTAGTAGTCAAATATAAAATACAATTCAAGTGAGATGCACAATACCAACTGTATACAGCTGTATACAGTTGTAGGGAGTATTATCTGTTACATAAGGGTGAGTTGTACAGTTGTAGGGAGTATTATAGTATGAATGAAGTCCTGTATCTCACTGTGTGAGTGGAGCATGACATTGTGTAGCATTTGGCAAATTTGGCATTTGGTTTAAACACATAAAATGTCTTATTTCTGTGTTATTTATGAAAACATTACATGATGAAAAACTTGTAATACATGTTTTTCTTGCATTTCTGTGAGTAAACTACAGCAAAGGTTTCAGAGTGATGTCTCTAAATGTACTTCTTTTGTCTCATTTTATTGCACTTTTGACAAATAAAACTGTTCCTGCACCGTTCTTTAAAGTATTACAAGAGCTTTACGCCATATCAGATATAGTACCTTTGGTCTTCAGAGACTGTCCCCCGGTGTGTTGTCTCCTCCAGTGTCCTCACGCCCAGAGTGGTCCTCAAGTCCTCTCCTCCTCTCCCGTCCCTCTCTGTCCCTCGTCCCTCGTCCTCCCTCGCTCTGTCCGAGAGCTGAGCCAGGACAGTGTTCAGAGCCAGCCGGGGTCGGGGGTCAAACCTTTGCCTGCACTGGGGACAGCGGGGCCCCTGCTGTGGTCCCCCCTCTCTGTCCTCCTCCGTGTCCCAGTACTGGAGCACACACTGCCGGCAGAAGCTGTGTCCACAGGGGACGGTCACAGGTCTGTCCAGCAGGTCCAGGCAGATGGGACATGTGAGAGGATGAGACATGTCTGCTGTCCAGAGCTGCTGCAGACACACTGAAGACAACAGTCCTCCCCACAGTGAGTCTGCGACACACCCTCTGAGCGTGAGGACGGAGGGGGCAGGGCCAGCAGCAGGGGGCGGGGCCTTGGACCAGACTGAATGGACCCCCCAGGGACTCGTGCTAATCCCTGTGAACTCCACTTCTCGGCTAAACAAACAGGAGGGTTCACCGGGAGGGAGAGGAAGAAGAGTACTCAAGGGGAGGGAGAGGAAGGAAGTATTCAAGCAGAAGTACACGCGAAGAACTCAGGTAAGAGTGTTGTGGAATTTCTGAGCTACAAGAATAAAACTGGAAAGTTGTCTTGAATCAAATGGTTAATTTATTAAAGCAACTGTGCACAATCACACCCTGACTGTCCCTGACCGAGGCTCCAGCCACTAGACTCGTGATCATCACAAAACATACGAAAGATAAGACAAAGGAGCTGGTGATGGACTTCAGGAGGAGACCACTACCTCACTAAACTAAACTAAACTCACTGGTGAACATCCAGGGGCAGGACATAGAGACTGTGGACAGTTTCAAGTACCTGGGTGTTCACCTCAACAACAAACTGGACTGGTCCCATAACACCGACGCCCTGTACAAGAAGGGCCAAAGTCGCCTCCACCTCCTGAGGAGACTGAGGTCCTTTGGAGTGTGCAGGCCTCTGCTCAAGACTTTTTATGACTCTGTGGTGGCCTCTGCTCTCCTCTACGCTGTCGTCTGCTGGGCCCCGAGCAGCACAGAGCGGGACAGGAAGAGACTTACTAAGTTGGTCAGGAGGGCCAGCTCTGTCCTGGGCTGTCCTCTGGACTCTGTAGAGGAGGTGGCTGAGAGGAGGGTACTGGACAAACTTACGTCCTTCATGGACGACACCTCTCACCCTCTGCACCGGACTGTAGAGGAGCTGAGCAGCTCCTTCAGCAGCCGCCTGAGGCACCCCCAGGGCAAGAAGGAGCGCTACCGCAGATCCTTCATCCCCACCGCCATCAGACTGTACAACTCCACTATATAGTCCAGATGTGCAATATTTTTCCATACTCTCTTATTTACTTATTTTTTATTATTCTTACTATTTGTTTGCTGCACTTTCTGTTCAAACTTTCTTTTGCACTAAACTGCCTGGAGCTAATGTGACAAGTGAATTTCTCCTATGTGAGATCAATAAAGTCTTATCTTATCTCTTATCTTAAAACATATGAAGTTCTTATACCCCTCTTATACCCCTCGGGGGGCATCGGCGGACACATAGTCCAGACACTTCACAAGAACAGGTCAGCACAAGGCCGGGTCATTCGCAGCAGAATAACAAGTGAAACACAAGTTGAATCCAGTGGGAAAGTCACCACAGATGTATTATACGACCTGAGACGCTCTAACTCAATCTGAAACTGATGAACAACCCCGTTTCATTAGAAATCACAACTGATACAGACATATATATTTGATTAGATGAATGATTATTGTAAGGATTTCCGTTACAAAGAGTAAAAAATATTTGGAGAAACTATACTCCTGAGTAATTAAGAGTTATTTATAATTATAATGCACAAGATCTGGTATTTTCAAAGGACTGACATAAAAATGAGACATTCACTGCGTGCACATGGACGAGTGGAATCCGATTGCAAACGGATTGGGATCGTATCGAAGTCATGTGCACAGGCTAAGGATCGTATAGGGATTGGTTTCCTCAATCCGATTGGAACCCCTGGCATACTGCGCATGCGTGGGAATTTTCGCCAGGGATTTCACCCGGAAGTGGCAGGAGGCGCCGACGTCGTCATAAGTAGCGATTGTTGGCGGAAAAGTCAGACGAAATCATGGCTGCGAAGAAAGAATGCACAACACGTACACCAATGCTGCTCCGTAAAACTCCTCGAACTCCATCTTTGTATACCGCCACATAGTTTGTTGTGTTTTTATTGAGGAGCCATCACCCGGAAGTAGTTGGACGCCACATAGTATAGCGGAGCCGGCCAGGTCGCTGACCATTATCCGATTATGCTAGCCGTGTCTCAATTCTCAGAGTGCACAGTTCCGCAGAGTGCACTCAGGGCTGAGCAAGTATGCACAGTCTTGACTGCAGTCTGAGGCTACGTCCACACGACAATGCTTCAGGTTTTTTTTTTATGTGGGTTGAAAAAAATTTGCGTCCAGTGTCCACACACGTGTCGGATCAGTAAATATTCGTGCCCAGATGAAAACAGAGCGCTGTGTGAAAACGATGTAATACATATGCCACACCGATATGTGGCGCTATAAACAGGAAACAGCCACTGGAAACGCAACACTACAAAGAGCGCATGCACATAAAGTTCTTTCTCTTCCGCAAACAAACAAACACAAGAAGATAATAATGATGGTGAACGCACGCACAAAATCTGACTCTCTCGTTTGGACCGACGACGAAGTGGAGTTACTTCTACGAGTTACGTTGGATTACAAAACACGTCAGTATCAGCAGAACGTCGTCTGGGAGTCCTGCCAAAGCAGATGATGACGGCGTCGCAACGGCATCATTTTCCAAAAGCTGCGTTTTGCTCGTCCACATGACAACGTGACCCTCGGCGTTCTCAGATTTCTCCACTCTGGAACCTGGTTTCAAAAAACACCGTTTTTGCCCCCCCCCAAAAACACCAGTACTGTGTGGACGAAACGCCAAAACGAATAAAAACGTCTCCATTTCCACAAAAAAATGTTGGACATTGGACAGGACGTATGGACAGGACCTGAGCCCCCTTAAAACCACACTCCGAACTGTGCACTCTGAGAATTGAGACACGGCTACAAGCTTCATGTGCACTTGGATTTTAGGACAGACCACCCGCCGACTAACGGGATCAGATTTGGAGAAATCCAATCCGATCCTACCATGTGACCGCAGTGAATGTGGAACTGAATGATCAAATACAGAGCCCCATAAAAAAAAAAACACCTTACCCTCTTTCTCTCCTTCTCCGTCCGTCTGTTATCTCCCTGCTTCCTCTCTCATCTCTCGCTCTACTCCACTCTCTTTATTCTCTTTTCCTTCTCCCACTATCTCTTCTTCTCGCTCCTCCCTTCTTCTTTTATCTAACTGAGGTTACAGAGGTGAGGCTGATCCCTTCCAGATGAAGAATGTGATTTTGGAGAGCGGACGAGAGGCGTGTCACGAAAAAAATGTGTTTGAAATGTGTCAAAGTCCCTCTCACAACTGTAGGATACGACCTTCAGAACCATCTCGGCTCAAATCAAGATTCACAGTTTGAATTTCTAATAATCTGACATTTTGCCAGGTAACATTAATGATAGGACTTTTGTCTCTTTATGGGATCTGAATCTTTTGGATCTGTTCATTTCAAAGATTATTATTGATATAATTATTGATATGACAGAAACAGAGTGGCAATGTGTTTTCAGTGTGCAACTGAAATGATGAAAATCAAAATAAAATGTTGACCTATACTCACAGGCTCTATTCACGCTCATGCTTATTCACGGATTAATAAACTGATCGGTAAAGCTGGTCACGTGATTGGCTGTGAGCTGGAGACATTTGTCACAGTGAGGGACAGGAGGACACTGGACAAACTGCTCTCCATCATGGACACTCCTGCTGCACCAGACCATAGAGAGACAGATAATACTCCCTACAACTGTACACAGCTGTGACTGGACATCTTATTTGATATTTTATTACTTATTTTTCTATTTTCTTCTGATTTGTACATATACAGTTCTGGAAAAAAACAAGAGCCCACTGCATTTTTTTGTGAAATCAGCATCTCTACATGTATTACAGCCGTTCCATTCCAGCGTCTGTTGAATTCCAACACAAACACAAAGCTGAGCTACTTCAGTTCTTGCACCAGGAGTGGAATAAAGTCACCCAAGAACAATGTGAAAGACTGGGACTAAACCAGGTCTGAACCAGGACTAAACCAGCTTAAAAAGGGGACTAAACCAGGACTAAACTAGGACTAAACCCGGTCTGAACCAAGACTAAATCAGGTCTAAAGTAGGACTAAACCAGGTCTGAACCAAGGCTAAACCAGGACTAAACCAGGACTAAACCAGGTCTGAACCAAGACTAAACCAGGACTGAACCAGGACTAAACCAGGTCTGAACCAGGACTAAACCAGCTTAAAAAGGGGACTAAACCAGGACTAAACTAGGACTAAACCAGGTCTGAACCAAGACTAAACCAGGACTGAACCAGGACTAAACCAGAAAGTGAAAGACTTGTGGAGGCCAAGATGCATGAAAGCTGTGATTAAAAATAAGGGTTATTGCACCAAATATTGATTTGTGAACTCTTCTTAAGTGTAAACATTAGTATTATGTTGTTTTAAAATGAATTTGATCTTGTTTCTTTGCATTGTTTGAGCTCTGAAAACATGGATCTGTTTTGTTCTTTTGACCATTTGTCATTTTCTGCAAATAAATGCTCTAAACGATAATATTTTTATTTGGAATTTGGGGGAAATGTTGTCAGTAGTTTATAGACTCAAACAAAAATATTCCTTTTGCCCAACCACATATTTATAAGTAGTAAAATCAGAAAAAAATGATAATTTAGCAGTGGTCTATCTTTTTTTTTTAAATAATTATGTCTCATTCGACAGTGCTCTCTTGCTTTTTTTTTGCTATTCCACCTATTTTTTGTGTTATTATATTTGATTCTTGAGGTATTGTACCCAAATAATTTCCCTTGTGGATAAAGTTTGTTTAATTTCTGGTGTTGGGCCTGTTTGTCTCCGTGAAGTTGTACTTTTTACTTTTCATATTTTAGTATAACATTAAACCATTAAAGAGAAGTAGGTTCCAGGTCAGATCTGCGGAGAGTCGAGTACACTCACAGTAAAGTAACTGAATACATGAAAGAAAGTTTAATGCCATACTGTGGAATATTCTGGGCAACACAATAACATCTCCATACTGACAGGAGGGTTCCGTATTGCTCCTTTAAGTATGAGTAATTTAATAGTGTGGCAAAAGGTGGACACGGGTGTGACGGAGGACAAACCGGTCTGAGCAGGACACACCAGGGGACACACCAGAGGACAAAAGACACAAAAGGACACGCCCCAACACCCGCCCAGACGCAAACTAATTAGAAAAACAAAGAAAAACGTGTCACTGTTAACGACACAGAGAAGAGGGAGAGAAAGAACCTGAGAGAGGTGTGGAGAGAGGAAGAGAGAGAGAGAGAGAGAGAGAACAAGAGAGAGGAAAAGAGAGAAAAAACAGAGAGAACAAGAGATAGACTGGGACTTATAGGAGTGTTTGTTCATCAGTGTGTGGCCCACAGATCTGTCCCTGCAGCCTCACACTCCCCCACACTGTGCACGGACAGGACGGACAGGCTGGACCGAGCACGGACGGGTTCTAGTTTAAATTCCGATGCAGATTCTCACCTGATGTGTGGTTCCTTGGAAGTGTCAAGAATCATTCAAAGACGGACACTCTGATAGTGCAGTACTGTTTATTACAAAAACAGAATACAGTGGTCCCTCGCTCTATCGCGGTTCACTGTTCGCGGCCTCGCTGTTTCACGGATTTGTTTTGTTTTGTTTCCATTTTTTTACAGTGTAACATTGTGTTCTCTGCGTCCTGATTGGCTAAGAGACTGTAGACCTTTGCCGATTGATAGATGGGGAACGCGGGGGGACCGAGACTAGACCAGGACCAGACCAGGGCTAGACCAGGACTAAGCGTGGACTAAACCAGGTCTAAACCCAGAACTAAACCAGGTCTAGACCAGGTCTAAACCAGGTCTAAACCTGGACTGGTCCTGGACTAAACCAGGACTGGACCAGGTCTAGACCTGGACTAAACCAGGACTAGACCAGGTCTAAACCAGGATTAAATCACCCCGTGCGGCTCTTTGCTGGTTTCGTGCGGCTCTTGCATTCGTTTGTGCGTGTTCGGTTTGTGCCTCGGGCTGCGAGGACGCGGTCCTGAGCTTTAGGACCGGCTTTGCGCCGGTCGTGCTGCTCTGTCACAGATTTGACCTCGATGAGGGGTGCACGTGTCGCGCACTTCTCCAAGGGGTTGATGCGCGTCGCGTCCCGGGACGTGGCAGTGCCATTGGATGAGCGCGGTGCTTCCTGCGGATCCAGTGACTCATGTCTCCGCTCCCCTCGCACGTCCGGCGGAGCCACCAAGCTTCACTATTAATACATTTTGTTGAAAATCTACGAAAGTTTGAGTGTTTAAACGAGAGACAAATGTGAGAAAACGTTAATTCCAGTGTTTTAAGGCGTTTACAGCCTTAAAATATGTATAATAATTGTAAAATATAAAGTTGTCCTATTTCACGGATTTCACTTATTACGGGTTATCTCTGGAACCTAATCCCAGCGATAAACAAGGGATTACTGTATAGCCAATTAACAGACATAAGATCTGGGAGATCACCTCACCAATCCAGTACAGCTCTCTCCCAGAACCGATAATGACATCACGTTATATCGATTTTCTATAGGACGTCCCCCTCTGTATCTTGTCACAAGACTTGAGCATCTCCAGCAATATAATAAACAATATAATAAACAATATATATTATATTATTATATTATAAATAAAATATATAATAAAATGTAATAAAAAATACAAAGTACAATGTACAAAGGAGCAGGTAGGATTAAATAAGGTGTAAGTAGAGTATTTCACAGATTGCACATAATATAGTATAAGTATTGCACAGATTATTGCACAGGTAACAGTAGTTTACAGTGAGGTAGTGACAAACATGATACATTCATACAGAGCAGCAGCAGTAAACATATTGTGCATAATGAAAAGTAGATTAGTGCAGTATTATTGAGAGTTCAGTATTATTTAGAGTGTTATCCAGAGTTCAGTAGTCTGACAGCTTGGGGGTAATATCTGTCTTTGAGTCTTCCTTGGGGGTAATAGCTGTACCACAAGGTCCTGAACATACACACCACACACCACCTCTTTCAGCTAAAACACACATCGTGTTATTTCCACACAGACACTAAGGCGACAAGTGATATTTAAATTAGGTCAAAGCTAATTACTATAGCAATACTAAGCAAGATGGACATTGACTTCATTGCATTAAAATTAGAATCATTTTGTATTTTATGAAGAGAAATAGATTAATCAAAGTCAAGTCATATACTAATTTTAATTTATTAAAGTTTACATCTTAAAGGTTGATTGTTTGAAATCCACAGAATAGCTTAGCTCTTGGTTTCACTTCCTAAAAGATCCCTTATTTCTGCATTGTATTTCTCCAAGTATGAAGCTCTCACCAGGAAGTGGGATTTTCTGTACATTAGACAGAGATATTTTTTTTTTTTTTTTTTTTTTCCCATTGCATTTATATAGCGCCTTTCATGACATGCCTTGTCATCCCAAAGCGCTCAATATGGATACAGATATGGATTAACCATATTTGTGGATTGGTTTATAATGATCATAGTCATCATGTGACATACTTGTATACTTTCAAAAGAACGTTTATTTTTTCTTTCATCATCACGATTATTATTGCCTTTTAATTGTTTGCCTTTATTTAATTTTTGATCTTATCTGGATTTGACACTTATTAATTAACCCCAGATCACAATCGCCGAGCAAAAGTATTTACTGTACACGATTTTCAATATGTTGCATTTTTCTGAGTGTCATGGGTCCCTGAGGAGCTTCACCATTGTTTTTGACATCTTACATCAGGTGTAGGTGTTTCCCTACCCCAAAGCCCACTTTTTCCTACAGGCTTTCGGCTGATTTTCACCCAGCAATAGTGAAAAAGGAATGTAAGAATGTAATGAATTTAATGAAGAAGAAGTGACTTTATTGATCTCACACTGGAGAAATTCTTCTCTGCATTTTAACCCATCCTATATATATATATACATATATTAGGAGCAGTGGGCAGCACACACATTTAATGTAAGAGGATGTAAAAAATAGGTAAGTAAGAGTGCTCCTGGAATGTGTATCTATCCTTATTTAGTGCAGTGGTGATGAATAAATATCACAAAGTGGTGATTTCAAAGGAAATTCTTATGGTGAAAACAATATTTTAGTCAACGGGTCATTTTTACCCACTGAAAAAATACTATTTTTTGTTCCTCTCTCCTGCAGCTGTTTGTGTGTCAAGGAGTCTGAGCTTCACCAGGAAAGTCTCTCATGTCCCAGGAATGGGCCAAACACCAAGTTTACACTATCATTATTTATTTTTTAGGAATTTTCTGTTCTCAAATTCCTAATTTTTCAGTAATTTTGGAGCATGTTTTTCCTTTATTTATTTATTTTTTCCATTTTGTTACACATACCACAGTTGAAAATAAAAGAAAACCACTCTACTAATTTATCATGTGTTGTCATATTTTGATCTATTTTTCATGACAAGTACTTTTTGTTGGGTTTATTATATTGGGTAAAAATGACCTGGAAAGTGATGGAGTTACTTTTTATAGCGAAAGTGTTCTAGGGTTACGATGGTGTTTTATTTCTGTTTTGAAAATAAGAAAAATGTAAAAGGAAAAAAGGGATGTGATTTGTAAATTTCCACAGTACAGTTTCATTACAGCACATGCACATGCAGACCGCGGCCGGTAGAGGGCGGCGGTGCGCAGTGACTGTGAGTAAATAAACGTGAAGAAAAGCCACGTGTTTGTTTACATGTGTCTGCGGGAGGAAGAACCGCGGTTTTATCACGTGTAACATCATAATCTGCAGATTTGTGATCAAACCGGACTGTGTAATAAACATGTCGTGCTCGGATCGTGAGTTTGAGCGCTGGAAGAGGCAGAGCGAGCAGAGGATGGACCAGAGTAAGAAGGGCGCGGTGGACGCGGACATAGCCGGGCTGGTGCGCCTCCTCAACGGCCTGGATCAGTACTTCACCCGGTCCTCCTGCTCCGGACGGGTCATCCTCATAGACGGGGTGCGTATGGAACAAAGATAGAGAAGAAATCTGTCGTTTTTATTGATCAAGTACGAGTAAAAGTAGAGCGGGTTGTACTTTGTTATATTCACTAGAATAGTTTTCAGACCACATACTTTTACTCCTGAATGAATGAATGAATGCCATTTATTTATTTGTATTATAAAACTTTGAACATACAAGATAATATCCTCCTGACCCGGCCCATTCATTTATGTCCTTTATAGTGGACATTGAGTTAACCAGTCTGTCTGTCTTTTAAGTGTTTAGAGATACACTCTAGTTTGTGGCTGCACTATGATAAATAAACTAGGACTAAACCAGAACTGAATCAGGTCTAAACTAGGATTAAACCAGGACTAAATCAGACCCAAATCAGGAATAAACCTGGCCAAAGCGGGACTAAACCAAAACTGAACCAGGTCTAAACTAGGATTAAACCAGAACTGAACCAGGTCTAAACTAGGACTAAACCAGGACTAATCCATGACTAAACCAGAACTACATCAGAACCAAATCAGATCTAAACCAGGAGAAAATCAGGAATAAACCAGGTCTAAGTCAGGTCTAAACAGCGTCTAAACCATGACTAAAAGAGGTCTAAATTAGGTCTAAGCCAGGTCTAAACCAGGCCTAAACCAGGTTTGAACCAAATTTGAGTCAGGTTTAAACCAGGACTAAACCAGGACTAAACCAGGACTAAACCAGGACTAAACCAGGTCTAAACCAGGTCTAAACCAGGTCTAAACCAGGTCTAAACCAGAGCTAAACCAGAGCTAAACCAGATCTAAACCATGACTAAAAGAGGTCTAAATCAGATCTAAACTAGATCAATACATAAATAATAAATAAATAAATAAAAAACATTTTTGAAATACACTTTTTTCTTCGGGTCCCAGGAGGATATACAAAAAATATAACCAATGATATAAACAACAATACTTGAGGCTTAAGAAATTTCAAATTCAAAACAGAATGCTTTGGTTTTCATGGCTTTTGGGTTTGTACAAAATTTTAGAGAGTTTAAATACGAAGACAAGACGGACTGAAATATGACAAATTTGGGTTTTGGCTAGAAAATTTACAACAATGAATATGGTATTTTGAGAAGATGAGAAACAAGTTCAACACATTTATTTTCACAGGAATGTCTTTTTCAAAGATACCAAAAAAAAGTCCATGTTTTACATTTAACTGTAGGTTTGTATCAAGCTTTCCATTCACAAACAGAAGTATGTCATTCCAAAAGATTTGAGTATATGAGCAATCCCAGAACATATAAGTGATTGTTTCTTCAACGCTATGACAAAAAGAGCAGAGATGATCTACATTTAAGCGAAATTTTGAGGCTACAGCAGGCTACATTAACAAGGCAATGTCTAATGTAGGATTTTTAGGCGTACCTCACGAGTCTTATTCGTTACAAAATATTTCCTCGGCAAAAGCCAAACTTTGTTCCAATTAATGTCCGTAAAAGTATTGCTCCAACTAAAGACAGAAGCTGGTCTACTGACAGACGCTCTTGTGATAAGTTCTATTATACATTTGTTATTTGTTTTAAAGCTTAAAAACAGATCTGAGTTACCAATAAACACCTCCGTCCTAGCAGGAACATCATTAGGATCGTGGACAATGAATGCCTTTTACTGTCACTATTCATATGCACAATTTACATCATACATACTCACAATGACACTGAAAGCATCTCACTTCAGTGCAGATATTTAAGTAGAAATTTAAGTAGAATATATACAACACAGCAGGATATTTACAACGCAGATTAGGAAAAAAAGAGTGGAAAAAATGTGTGCAGGGAAAAAAGTACTATACAAGCTGGTACTATGGTTATGGTTTATTTTATTTGCACAGGGACAGTGCACAACATTTGATTGACTTTTGAAATAAACAAAAGAAAGATGCAGGTGCCAGGTTATAGCAAAAATGCAAATTTCCACCTGTAGTCCCGGGACAGGTTGATGTTAATTAAATATACTGTAACAGAGATTGTAGATGGGTAATGGACCAGTGCATCACACATGTGCACATGTGCTTGTATATCAGATAAAGACCCTCACTGTGCCATTTCTAAAAATCATTAAAAAAAAAATTCTACACATTAGTTACCAGGTTATTGCAGTAGGGATGACACATACAACCATATATACACACACACACACTGAAAGTCTCTACATCAGACCCGGGCATTTCAAGTCCCGGGGGCCAAATACGGTTGCTTGGAATTAAGAAAATAAAACCTTTCAAAATTGTACATAATGCAATTGTACTAATGCATTTGTACAGATGATCATCTGTCGGACTTCACATCTCCACCTCAAACATGAACCTGACTTTGATGCACTTGTTAAAGCTCAACAGAGGCGAGATTTCTCTCACTGATCAAGAAAAAAACACTAAAACATACTAAATTTGACTTTTTTTCTACACAGTTTGGCAGTTGGACAAAAAAATGTTGTGACCTTTCTTGTATTATATTATTTGACAAGCAAAGACATTGTGGTGTCTTAATACAAAGTTAAGAAAGTTAAACTCAGAAAGCATTGTGGGGTTAATGTGATTGAAAAACAGTTACAAATGTTTCACGTTTACCATTGTTTTGAATTATTTTACTGAATAAATTCAGTTTTTGTAAAACGTCACTCTCTCATTACTTAATAATCACACAGAACTTACCAGCTTCTGTAAACAATGACATTTACTGATTTCAGTGTAGAAATAAAATTAATAACCAGAGACCACTTCAAACTTTTGGCCCTCCACAATATTTTCTGCTTCTCATTTGGCCCCTGGGGAAAAATAATTGCCCCATCCTGCTCTACATTGTAGAGGGAGATGTTTCACAGAACTCAGTTTAACATATTGTACTGTATTAAATGTTGCCAATAAACTCGCCCTGTGTTAAGTATTGCACAACACGTGAATATCCTACATGAGTAGTATTTAGATTGAAGTAGCAGTACTCTTACTTGGGTAAAAGTTGTGGTTCGTCTTCCCACTCTGAGTGAGTCTAAAGTGACAAAAGCTTCATGTGACAATATGAAATTATCTGAACATTTGTGTTTCTTGCAGCTACTTCAGATCTGATTTAGTTTGTCTCATTTTGTGTTTTTTTTTTTTTTTTTAAACAAAAAAAAAACAAAACTTTTCTTTTATTCATGTTTTATTTATTTTCATGTTTTGTCCTTTAACTTTAACAACTTTAACAGTTCTATGGAGTATTATCTGGTCTAATCCATTGTGTTGTGTTGTGTGGTGTTGTGTTGTGTGTTGTGTTGTGTGTGTTGTTGTGTTTCTCCCAGATCTCAGGGAGCAGTGACGTCCAGAAGCAGAACTGCCAGTGGCTCTTCGTCTCCCACCAGAAGTGCACCACAGAGGAACTGGTACGGATTTACATTTATGATCCACAAATACTGAACCTAATTTAGACAGAGTTTAGAAACTTGCCGAAGACTTGAAGACATTGAACTTTGCATCGGTTTTTGTTTCATGTGGATAGGCCCAATATTTCCAGAGATATGAACCATAAACCAGGTCAAAACATCTGCATCTGACAGCCAATCCACCTGAGAATTCTGACCTGGACTGAACCAGGACTAAACCAGGACTAAACAAGGACTGAACCAGGTCTAAACCAGGACTAAACAAGGACTAAACCAGGACTAAACAAGGACTGAACCAAAAAAGTCAAAACTAACTAAAACTAAACTATAATGAAAAATCCAAAACTATTATAACCTTGGTGTGTGTGTGTGTGTGTGTGTACTGTTTGTGTGTGTACTGTTTGTGTGTGTACTGTTTGTGTGTGTGTTTGTTTGTACTGTGTGTGTGTTTGTTTGTACTGTGTGTGTGCGTGTGTGTGTACTGTGTGTGTTCTGTGTGCGTGTGTGTGTGTGTGTGTTTGTACTGTGTGCGTGTGTGTGTACTGTGTGTGTTCTGTGTGCGTGTGTGTGTGTGTGTGTTTGTACTGTGTGTGTGTGTGTACTGTGTGTGTTCTGTGTGCGTGTCTGTGTGTTTGTACTGTGTGTGTGCGTGTGTTCTGTGTGCGTGTGTTGTACTGTGTGTGTGTGTACTGTGTGTGTTCTGTGTGCGTGTGTTTGTACTGTGTGTGTGTGTGTGTGCGCGTCTGTGTGTGTGTTTGTACTGTGTGCGTGTGTGTGTGTGCGCGTGTGTGTGTGTTCTGTGTGCGTGTGTTTGTACTGTGTGTGTGTGTGTGTGTGTGTGTGTGCGCGTCTGTGTGTGTGTTTGTACTGTGTGCGTGTGTGTGTTTGTGCGCGTCTGTGTGTGTGTGTGCTGTGTGTGTGTTTGTACTGTGTGTGTGTTCTGTGTGTGTGTGTGCGCGTCTGTGTGTGTGTGTTCTGTGTGCGTGTCTGTGTGTTTGTACTGTGTGTGTGTGTTTGTATTGTGTGTGTGTGTGTTCTGTGTGCGTGTGTTTGTACTGTGTGTGTGTGTGTTTGTATTGTGTGTGTGTGTGTTCTGTGTGCGTGTGTTTGTACTGTGTGTGTGTGTGTTTGTATTGTGTGTGTGTGTTCTGTGTGCGTGTGTTTGTACTGTGTGTGTGTGTGTGTGTGTGTGTGTATTTGTGTGTGTGTATGTGTGTGTGTGTTTGTACTGTGTGTGTGTGTGTGTGTTTGTGTGTGTACTGTGTGTGTGTTTGTACTGTGTGTGTGTTCTGTGTGTGTGTGTGTGTGTAGGTGGAGGCTTTGGGTCGGTCCAGTGGAGATGCTGTATTGAAGTTTGAACCGTTCGTGCTCCATGTGCAGTGCCGCAGACTGGACGATGCTCAGCTCATGGTCAGTACGGGTCATTGCCTCATTTGGAACCTGCCCAGATACTTTGCTGAGCACTGAAGTTGCCATAGTAACCATACTTTTGGGGATTTGTGCGATTAAATAGACTAGTGGAATATGAACTGTTTTACTGATAAATACTTATCATCCATGTTCTTCCTCTTATCCGGGGCCGGGTTACGGCGTTCCCAGGCCAGCTGGGGCACATAGTCCCTCCAGCGTGTCCTGGGTCTTCCCCAGGGCCTCTTCCTGGTGGGACATGCCCAGAACACCTCCTGAAGGAGGCGTCCAGGAGGCGTCCGGAACAGACGCCCGAACCACCTCAGCTGCTCCTTTCGACGTGGAGGAGCAGCAGCTCTACTCCAAGCTCCTCCCGTGTGACTGAGCTCCTCATCCTATCTCTAAGGGAGCGTCCAGCCACTCTGCGGAGGAAACTTATTTCGGCCGCTTGTATCCGCGATCTCGTCCTTTCGGTCATTACCCAGAGCTCATGACCATAGGTGAGGGGAGGAACGTAGATCGACGGTAAATCGAGAGCTTTGCCTTTTGGCTCCCTCTTCACCACAACGGTCCGGTACAGCGACCGCATCACTGCCGACGCCGTACCGATCCACCTGTCAATCTCGCGCTCCATCCTCCCCTCACTCAAGAACAAGACCCCGAGATACTTGAACTCCTCCACTTGAGGGAGGGACTCTCCTCCCACCCGGAGAGGGCGAGACACCTTTTTCCGGTCAAGAACCATGGCCTCGGATTTACTCGGAATACTTAACAGACGGTGAATATTGTGTATTTAATCTGTTAATGAGAGGTTATTATGAAAAAAATAAAATAAATAGCCCGCAAACCTACGTCCCCCCAAGCTCCAACACAACAGTTCTCTAAATGTAGACAAAAACATAACACAAAACTGAACACTACTACTACTACTACTACTGCTACTACTACTACTACTACTGCTACTACTGCTGCTACTACTACTACTACTACTACTGCTACTACTACTACAAATACTACTACTACTACTGCTACTACAAATACTACTGCTACTACTACTGCTACTACTACTACTGCTACTACAAATACTACTACTACTACTACTGCTACTACAAATACTACTGCTACTACTACTGCTACTACTACTGCTACTACTACTACTGCTGCTACTAATACTGCTACTACTACTACTCCTCTAACCGATGTAGAGTAATATTTAGTTAATACATGAATTATTACTGATTATTGAATGGTAAATAACATAAAGGTTTTGTATTTTCAGCATTCTGTGGCCGTAAACTCTGGCTTCAGGAACTCTGGCCTCACCGTGGGGAAAACGCACAAAATCATATCGGTACGACTAAGTCTTTTAAAGCCGCACTGTGTAACATTCCTGCTTATCTCTACGGAGAGCTGATTTCTTGTGTTTTGTGTTCGTGCAGGCGGTCCGTAGCACCCACGGTCTGGAGGTCCCCCTCACCCACCAGGGCGCCCTGCTGGTGACCCCCGACTACATTCACTTCCTGTGTCAGATCTGCAACCACAAGATGGAGGAGAACCTGAGACGCATTCGCAGGTACGATTAGAAAGAGGAAATCTGATGTTTCTGCAAAGATAAGAACAGTAATACTTGATCAGTGTCATGGTATTTGACGGTATTTTTTTTTGTACCATGTCTTTGACGAAGTCTTGTCGTAGGCGGTCCCCTTAGCAAACGCGTCTCTGAGTAACGTCTGAGTGGCGTTTTGTGTCACGGCGCCGACTTGAACGTTCCCTGCAGACGTGGAAGAGGATGCAGATCTTAGTTTCGTGCATTCTTCATATTCCAGGACGTGTTTGTGACGGAGGTGGTGAAGCAGATCGCTCGTGTCGCCTCCTGAGGCTACGACTTTAGCCCGACGGCATTTACAGAATACGGTTGTTTGATCGGCGTCAGATTTTTTAAAGCCGAAGATCTTCCACACGACTGACATGGCTCCTCTTTTCGGTATAAGTTCCTCTGTGTCTGTAACATTTTCTCCGTCCGTGTTGTTCACCGCTTGACACGCACTGAGCTTCCACCGCTCTCACACCACTGCAGAACAGTCCCCCTCTCAAACAGTGTCCTGCGGCGCCACGTTCCGCCACTCTGTGTTCCCGAAGTTTTGTACGCACACACTCACCGGGATTGGGATATATGAAAAATCCATATCATAAAAAAAAAACAAAAAAAACACTGGTATTCGGTATGAAGCAGTATACCGCCCAGCCCTAACGTTGGTTGTCTTTGGATGACAAAACGAAGTACAGCGCAGTGGAGGTGTATGGGGGGTGGAGTATAATGGCGTCTGGAATACGGGAGGATAAAACACATACACGAATCACCCTAAATACACCCTAAAACGCAAAAAACAATTCTAACATGGCTCTTAAAGGTTGATTTTGCAGAATAAGATCTTGTGCGAGAATGATTCTTTTTCCATTTCAGATTCACTGAGAACCTGCAGAAGGCTTTGGCGGCAGCAGACGTCCCCAGACTACACGTCCCAGAATGCCCCAGTGCACGGCCGCCTCAGACCGTCAACAAACCAGACGAGGACTCACAACAGAAGGTGTACAGGCGCAGACGGAAACAGCAGAGCCACGGTTACCACGGCGATAGGAAAGATGCCAGCGACTGTAACCAGGACAACAGTAGAGACAGTTGCCATGGCGATGGGAAAGATGCCAGCGACTGTAACCAGGACAACAGTAGAGACAGTTGCCACGGCGACAGGAAAAATACCAGTGACCGTAACCAGGACAACAGTAGAGACGGTTGCCACGGCGATGGGAAAGATGCCAGCGACTGTAACCAGGACAACAGTAGAGACAGTTGCCACGGCGATGGGAAAGATGCCAGCGACTGTAACCAGGACAACAGTAGAGGCTGTTGCCACGGCGACGGGAAAGATACCAGTGACTGTAACCAGGACAACAGTAGAGACAGTTGCCATGGCGACGGGAAAGATACCAGCGACCGTAACCAGGACAACAGTAGAGACGGTTGCCACGGCGATAGCGACAGCTCCCTGACAGAGCTCAATCGCTGTCTGGATCTTTTCACATAATTTATCCGGGACCAGGACACACAACCTGCTCATCTCAGGAAAATGATGTTCTGCAATATGGCATTAAGTTGTATTATTTGATTAGAGTTTTTTTTATTGCTTCACAAATACCTTAAAAAGGTACGTTCGTACTGTGTGCGGAGTCGCCTCTCCACAGATCTTGGCCTGCTGACGTGACCTGCTGTCTCACTGGGATTATACATTTAATGCCATACAGTGGAATAGAGCTGCAACTATTGAGTATTTTTGGAATCGGGTACTCTGTCGATTATTTTTTCCGACTAATCGAGTACTCTTAACTAATACCACACCCCACCCCACCAGAAAATTTTGATTTCTAGATGCTATATGTTTGCAATAAAGTAAAACTGTAAATCAAAGCACCAAAAAAAACACATTTCATTAACAGGTAGTGGTGACACACACATACCTGGTGCAAATGTTGAGATCTGCTCCACTTTACACTGACACCCTCTTTCACATACATGAACACTGTAGTTGGACACTGACAGCCCTAAACTGTAAATGCTTTGGTATATTTTCATTGTTCCTTGAAGGGATTTTTTAAACTTATTTGACTCAAATCTGAATTGAATTAGATGCATATTTGAGTGATAAGAACACATGGAACATGAATAATTATTAGCAATTTATTTTTAATACAAAATAATAAGATTAACAGAATAAAATAAATATCTCCTGCTTAACTTAAAACTGTTTTTTGTTTTTTTTGTTTTTTTTAACATAAATTTAGATTAGTTTCTGCTTTGTACTTAGTCTTGCTCTTCTAATCAGAAGCATTGAGGAGGAGCTTATGTGCGCTATGAGCAGGAGGAGAGAGGGCGTGAAAAGGCGAAGAGCGGCACTGACAGGTAGGGTGTTTTATAAAGTTTAACCTGCTCTGTGATACACGGTGGGACGCAAAGGTACACGTGGGGTTCAGGGAGCACACCAACAGCTTATTTCTAGAATCAAAACTCTTAAAATTTCCAGATTTAGTTGAATATTTGTCAGGACTTATTATCTTCAAAGCAAGAAATCATCTACCAGTAAATATTCAAAAAATGTTTACAGAAAGAGAAGTAGGGTATAACCTAAGAGGAACGGCAATATATAAACATGCTCTAGCGCTGACCACAAGGAAGAGTTTTTGTATATTGGTCTGTGGGGTGAAAATATGGAACAGCCTGAGTGATGAACTAAAACACTGCTCAAACGTTAAGCAGTTTAAAAAATTATACAAATCTAGTATTCTGAGTCGTTATAATGATGCAATGTTGTAATATTTAGTGCAGGGGTCTTCAACGTTTTTCAGGCCAGGGACCCCCAAACAGATGGCGAACTAAGCCAGGGACCCCCTACTATATATACGGCATAGAATTGTGTTTTATATTATATTATATTACTTAGTATCATGTATAAACATTGCTACTGTTATGGTACATCCAATACAACGAAATAATACACAGGTTAATACTGTATTTTACACTATAAAATATAAAATTGTATTATTTTAAAGTGAAAAAAAAAAGATTTCGCTACCCCCCTGCAGTACCTCCACGACCCACCCTAGGGGTCGCGACCCCCATGTTGAAGACCTCTGGTTTAGTGTATTAAATTATTATAAATGGCTTATCTGTGGACATTGTAAATATAAGTTGTATAGTAACACCAGATAAATGTGACGAAGATGGTTCAGAGGAAACCGGACATTATTAATGTTTAAGTGACTGTAAGGGGCGGGATTCAAAAAGTTAACACTTCTTCCCATAACCCTCTGAGATATGTTTACTTCTGTAAAGAAATTATATTAATATGCCTACATGTACATGTATACGTGTAATGTATTATGTACTGTATACAGTAATCCCTCGTTTATCGTGGGGTTAGGTTCCAGAAATAAGCCGCAATAAGAGAAATCCGCGAAGTAGGACAACTTTATATTTTACAATTATTGTACATGTTTTAAAGCCCCAGTGTGTAGGATTCGTGGCGCATAGGTAGATAGTCGCTATTGCACTTCCTGTTTTAGCTACGGCAAACCTCGAGGGTCACCCGGGCGCGCCGTAGTGCGGACAGCTCGCGTACCCGGGCGCGCCGTAGCGCGGACAGCTCGCGTACCCGGGCGCGCCGTAGCGCGGACAGCTCGCGTACCCGCGCACGAACCGCGCGCCACTGTATACATAAAACGCGGTCCCCCGTTCACTTTTTTTTTTTTCTTTTCGCATGAAAACACACATTCCCGATCATGTATCATGACAATCTACACATCAAATGAAACCTTACAGTCTCCTCTTTTTGACTATGCAATTCATTTCCCGGCACAACAATCTCTCCCCGAGCACCTGGGGCTTTTATACGGAAAAGCACAAAACGGAAAAGCACAAAGCTTACCTTTGAAGGCTCTGCCCAGGTCAAACTCAGCATTTCACCATAAGCTTGGTCTGAAATCTGTCTGTAAGGATCCAGCGAATAAAATCCAGTAAAACAATTTAGTCCAAAACACATGTTAGATCCATTACGACGTGTGATACAGCAGCATGCTTGTTGTTTACCCAAAACCACGAGCCTCCCCCCACCCCACCCGCACCTCTCTCCCTCTCTCCTTCTCTCCGGCGCGCTCCGCCTGCTCTGCCTCCGGTGAAACCACGAGCCTTGCTGAAGGCGAAGGCGGAGCCCAAATGTCCTTCTGCGGCTCTCGTATTCAAAATGGCTGCCTCTATATGGGGAAGATCCTCCTTTTATGTGACTATATCTAAGTGCAAAAGAATACTTTGATTTCATGATGGAAGTGAAAAGGCTTGATAAACAATGTATTTTTGAATGGGTATCTTCAATTTCGGTAATTAACGGGTAAAAATCTTACACACTGTCCCTTTAAGGCTGTAAACGCCTCACCACACACATTATACTCAGACTGGAGTTAACAGTTAACCTTTTCTCACATTTCTCTCTCGTTTAAACACTCAAACTTTCATAGATTTTCAACAAAATGTATTAATAGTGAAACGTGGGGGGGGACACGGCTCCGGAAGCCCTGCCGGACGCACGAGGGGAGTGGAGACATGAGTCACTGGATCCGCAGGAAGCATCCAACGGCACTGCCACGTCCTGGGACGCGACGCGCACCAACCCCTTGGAGAGGGGTTGTGTCCAACCCCTTGGACACATGCACCCCTCATCGTGGTCAAATCTGTGAAAAATTCATTTTGCATGATTTTCAGTCTGTATAAAATGTTATCTCAAAATTATAAATATATGTATCGACTAATATCGGTATCAGCCGATAACAGCAACATTAATATCGGATATTAATTAAAATGTTCACATCGGTGCATCCCTAATTCTGACACTATGGAGTTATAAATATATTTAGTACTGAACCAGCACCTTATTGGGTTGTTCCATGGCTCTTTTGTTTACTTTTTATACATAGTTTTGACTAATGCATCTCTACGAACATTTTGCACACAAATATATAGCAGGTTTCCATGGTGACGGTTATTGACGTCCCATCCCAAGCTCTATTCACCTTCTTCTTAAAGGAAAAGTAATGTTTTTTTTACAATCTGAGCCTTCTTTCGGCAATAAAACAAGTAGTTTTACTCACCCATAGCAGTTTGGTGTCAATTGGAGTGGTATCGCAGAAGTTATGTTGGAGCCGTTCTGTTCTACTAATGATCCCGTATCCGTTAACATGGTGCTCGTATCATATGCTCGGGGCATTACTTTGCGCTCTCCAAATAACACAAACTTTAGCACATTTCAAATCACAGAAGATCGCTGTGTCAGGGTAGACTTTTAGTGGATTCTAAAACGGCCTGAAACCCGATATCCAGCTATAGTTTCATTTGATGACGTCATCAGAGAGGACAGTGCGCATGCGTGAACCCAGCTGTTTTGTAAACACCGCTAGTCCGAAAGAAGCTAACACCGCTCTGAACTTTACTTTTCTGTTGCGATATCGGGTTTCAGGTCGTTTTGGAATCTACTAAAAGTCTACCCTGACACAGCGATCTTCTGTGATTTGAAAAGTGCTAAAGTTTGTGTTATTTGGACACCGCAAATCAGTGCCCCGAGCACTCACGCTAACGGATACGGGATCATTGGTAGAACAGAACAGCTCAACATAAGTTCTGCGATACTGCTCCAATTGACACCAAAGTGCTATGGGTGAGTAAAACTACTTGTTTTATTGCCGAAAGAAGGCTCAGATTGTAAAAAAACGTTAATTTTCCTTTAAGTCCAAAATCATTCCAAGTACCCCTAAGTGAGTAAGTGTTTACGGACCCCCAGAAGTCCCTGTGCCCCCGGGTGGGAATCACTGCTTTAAGAGGCCCTTACCGCTCTGCGCAGTTTCTCGAGAGCAGGACTTCTTCTCTGCCGTGAACCCGTCTCTCCCTGAAGTGTCTTGTATCGTTATGTAATGGCTGCTTTAATCTGAATCTCGTATATAAATCGTAGACGTTGTGCGCTGATGTGTGCTGACAGCCCGCGCCTAAATATAAACTGTCCTGCTCTGTGGCGCACACTGGTGAGATGCGGAGTGGCCCTTTGGAGATTGTTCAGCCACTCGTGAACGCACCATCGGCACAGCACTCACAGACCCGTGACCCGAGACCCAGACTGAGACCAAGACTCAGAATCCGCTGTTTGACTTTTTAATTTTGGATGTTTACAGTGATTTTTGGAGCATGTTGTACTTCCAGGTGGTGATTCTCGTGGCCACGCTGATGCTGGTGTACTATTGCGAGTTCACGGACACGTTCAGACCCGCGCTCCAGGGCTTCGCCTGCAGAGACCCGGCCCTGAGTAAACCTGACCCGGGACCGGAGCAGAGCAGCCGGGTGCAGCCCGTCGTGCTCTACTCGGTGGTGTGGGGGCTCCCCGTGGTGCTGGTGAGTCCGGGCTTTGTGTTTTTATTCTACTTAAAGATCCCATCTGTAATTAGCAGATGGGATCCCGTCTGTAATTAGATACAGACACCAGAGAAAATAAGTAAAAATATCACATGAAAAAATCTACTGAAGTACTAATAGTAAAGTACCTGTTTAAAAATGTACTTGAAGAGTAAAATGTATTATCGCAGTTTTTGAGATCTCCTAAAACTTCAAATGTGGTGATTTTCATATACATTTGTGCAGATTTTTGTTCATTTTCTAGCTGTTTTTATTTGTATATTTGTATTTGTTCAAACTAAGACCATGGAAAAAAAAAAACTTGGGCTTTTCAGCAGGCCTCAAACTATAATAAAAATACTTTTATTTTTCAGTCCTGTGCAAAGTACATTCCTGCTCTCAAATGTACTTTAAAATGTACTCAATGTACATATACCTAAAATTTATACTTAAGTACAGTACTTTTTTACTTAGGTTTAGGTTTAGTTTATTTAAAAGGCGACAGTGCAATTTCATAAAACACATGATTACACATGGTTAAAAAGCAAGAATTAGCCAGAAGGCAAAGAGCACACAACACACATACAATATATAATATACATACATATACCGTATATCGTACCTAGGCGCTTTGTGCTACAATTTTGTATGAAAAGCACTTTATAAATATTGTTTGATTGATTGATACAATACTTGCGTTCCACCACCACATCTACAAACGTTACTGCGTCTGACAGAAGACCAGAGAGGAGAGGTGTCCACATGGAGCTGTTGTCCAGCCAGCTCCACAGCCCTGAAACATGTCACAGAAACACTGGAAACTGTCTGAGCTCTTGTCCTTAAATGCTTTTAAATCTAAGCTGAATTGATTGAACGTTAGAACCATGTGTTAAACTGCGGCCTCCTGGGGAAAAAAAAGATTTTAATCTCAATGTGATTTTTTGTTTTGTTTTTGTCCTGTTAAATAAATCAAATGACTTTTACTGGTAACAGTTGTAATGCTGATTTATTCTTCGGGCAAGTTGTTTTGTGACCATACCTGCCTGTCAAAGCCTGATCCCGTCAGAAGCTCAGCCGGCAGGGCCTGGTTAGTACTTGGATGGGACACACTGGGAATTCCAGGAGCCACAGGGGGGCGCCAGTCGCAAAAAACTGTCATTGTGTCCTTAGGCAAGACACTTCACCCACATTGCCTAGTATGATAGTGGAGTGTGCATGAGTGTTGGAGGTGGTCGGAGGGGCCGATGGCGCAGATTGGCAGCCTCGCTTCTGTCAGTCTGCCCCAGGGCAGCTGTGGCTACAGAAAGTAGCTTACCACCACCAAGTGTGGAGAGAATGAACAATGAACTGTAAAGCGTTTGGGTGTCATGAAAGGCGCTATATAAATGCTATGAATTATTATGTTATTATTATTTATGTTAAAATGCTTCGAAATCACAGCGCCTGCAGCCAATCATGAGTCAGTGCTAGTGCAGCCTCTGCAGCCCAACGATGGAATTTTCCACTGAGACATGGATTGTCCATATCCTGAGAATGAGACAAAGTTGTCTGTGTCCTCTGTCTGCTCCTTTGTCCAGGCTCACTGTGCTCTGCTCTTCTGGTGTCATGTGAGGGCCACATAACGGTTAAAGGAGAATTCACGTTTTTTACAATCTGAGTCTTATTTTGGTAATAAAACAAGTTGTTTTACTCACCCATAGCACTTTGGTGTCATATGGAGCACTTCCGGAGATGTTTTAGATTAACGATATCCGTAATGTGAGTTCTCGGGGCACATGTTTGCGGTCTCCAAATAACACAAACTTTAGCACTTTTCAAATCATAGAAGCTCAATGTCTTAGTCTACACTTTGGTTTGAGTCAAAAGTGGCCTGTAATCCGAGATTTAGCCATAATTTACAGCTTTGCGTTTCATGTTTGGGTCCCGAGAGCTGAGAGCGAAATAAGCTGTGACTCCGCACATGCGCACTGTCCTCCTCATCTACTCGAAACTATGGCTAAATCTCGGATTACAGGCCACTTTTGACTCAAACCAAAGTGTAGACTAAGACATTGAGCTTCTATGATTTGAAAAGTGCTAAAGTTTGTGTTATTTGGAGACCGCAAACATTTGCCCCGAGAACTCACATTACGGAGATCGCTAATCTAAAACATCTCCGGAAATGCTCCATATGACACCAAAGTGCTATGGGTGAGTAAAACAACTTGTTTTATTACAGAAAGAAGGCTCAGATTGTAAAAAAAACGTAAATTCTCCTTTAATGGTCCACGGTTATAAAATTTGATTTTATAATGTGATTTTATAATGTGGTTTATTGTAGTAGACGAACACTATGGTGGTGGTTTGCCAGAACATTGTCGTCCGTGTGTGGTTCAGCCCATGTACTGTGTTGCAGATCTCCGGTATGGAGCTGGTGCTGTTTCTGTTCCATAACTCGGCTCACCTGTACGACCAGGACAAGGTGGTGATGGTGGGAGACTGCTGCTACGTCAACCCCGTGGTGCGACGGACCTTCCGCTTCATCGGTACTGCACCAGGACACTGAAGAATCATGAAGCAGGACCTACATGTGCTTCTGATTTCAGAATGGCTTCATTTATCACTACCTCAGTCTACGGCGCCCATTCTGTACCACAAACCCGTTTAAAAAGCACTAAATGACACTGTTCTGGTGTAGGGTTGTCTCCATGAACGTGTTAATACAGTGTGGCATTAAACAGAGGCCAAGTTACAGGTCATATCTGTGGAGAGATGAACCCACTCACAGTAAGAATGAATGTTGTCCGAGTCAATAAAAAACCTGCATTTAAATACATTTAATTCTAGGAAATTTCTAGGAAAAGCGATGCCATCTCCAGGGACAGAAGCAGGTGGCGGACGCTCAGTCTAAAAAATTCCATGTGCATCTTTATGAACTCCCAAATGGAGGCCTAGTGTTTTTGAAACAATAAAAGGTAACATTGTGATCCCTTTAGCCCAAAACTGAGACACTCTGAAATCCTGCAAGTATTCCTCCAATCCATGTTTAGTAACCCACATTAGAATAATTTTTCAAAATTATATCGGTGTCACGGTATTTGACGTCCCATGTCTTTGGAGAAGTGGACAGTAACAGCGTTGGTAATATCGTTCCACCGTTTGCTTTTCTTGTCGTAGGCGGTCCCCTTAGCAAACGCGTCTTTGAGTGAGGTCTGAGCGGCGTTTTGTGTCGCGGCGCCGACTTGAACGTTCCCTGCAGACGTGGAAGAGGATGCAGATCTTAGTTTCGTGCGTTCTTCATATTCCAGGACGTGTTTGTGACGGAGGTGGTGAAGCAGATCGCTCGTGTCGCCTCCTGCAGCTACGACTTTAGCCCAACGACATTTACAGAATACGGTTGTTTGATCGGCGTCAGATTTTTTTAAAGCTGAAGTTCTTCCGCACGACTGACACGGCTCCACGACACACACTGAGCTTCCACCGCTCTCACGCCACTGCAGAGCAGTCCCCCTCTCAAACAATGTACTGCGGCGCCACGTTCTGCCGCTCTGTGTTCCCCACGTTTTGTACGCACACACTCACCGGGATTGGGATATATGAAAAATCCATATCATTAAAAAAAAAAAAAGGTATTCTGTATGAAGCAGAGGTGGGACAAAGTCATTGCTGGGCAAGTCCCAAGTAAGTCTAAGTCTTTTGCACTCAAGTCCGAGTGAAGTCCCGAGTCAAGAGTATCCAAGTGCCGAGTCAAGTCCGAAGTCAAAGCTCACAAGTCTCAAGTCGAGTCCAAAGTCCTAGCATTTTAGTTTCGAGTCATTTCGAGTCCCCTTTACAAAGAAATAAAATTTCTACAAATCATATAATGTCTGCAAGATCTGTATTCATTTTACCTTTTTACACCATATCAAATAACATTAGAAAAGCTTCAGGTGCCGAACAAAATTGGACGTTGTGGAAGCTCCGTCTGTAATCTTTGACCCGCACGTTCTGCATATTGCCGTTCGTTTTTTGTTGACAACTTAGTAGTTTTTATAACCAAACGAAATCACCTTCGGCATCATTTTGCAAACTGGCACGTGGATGCTTTTTTCTGCATCATTTGTTGTGCAATTTGCCTTGGAGGCGGTCGAATGAAAGCAACGTAGATCTACTGTGATTGGATGTTGTGCAAGCTGCGCGCACATGCTCTTTGCATACATTTTCACAGATTCACAAGTACAACGAGTGTGGTCCTTATCAACATACTTTTAGAGTTTTTTTTTTCATTGGACGTAGCAAGTCATCACAAGTCAAAAGGCCTAAGTCCAAGTGAAGTCACGATTTATTGATATTGAAGTCCAAGTCGAGTTGCAAGTGTTTGTACATTTTGTCGAGTCGAGTCTAAAGTTATCAAATTCGTGACTCGAGTCTGACTCGAGTCGAAGTCACATAACTCGAGTCCACACCTCTGGTATGAAGCGGTATACCGCCCAGCCCTAACCCACATTTTGTTTTTTATAGGTGTGTATGCGTTCGGCCTCTTCTCCACGGACATCTTTGTAAACGCGGGCCAGCTGGTCACAGGAAGTTTGACCCCTCACTTCCTGTCCGTGTGCCAGCCCAACTACACGGCTCTGAGCTGCCAGGACACGCCCCTCTTCATCAGCCAATCAGAAGCCTGCACCGGCCACGCCCCTGAGGTGACCAGAGCGCGAAAGTCGTTCCCCTGCAAAGAGGCGGCGCTGAGCCTCTACACGGCGCTCTACCTGACTGTGAGTGCTTCTGTTCTGTAAAATGACCTTTCAGAGTAGGTAGGTCTGTATAATATACTGCTGAATAAAAAATAGACAATAAACAAGTAAAATTGGCCCTATGGAAATGAGGCTATACACAAAGAGACAGTTTTAAGTCCCTTTAGCTCCAAGTTAAGACGCTCAAGTATTCCTCCAGTGCACACACACCTTAAATGTTCATAATGCCCATGTATGTTCCACAGGCCGACGATATTGCCTGTTTGCCCCTCTCCATCATTAAAGTAAAGGTATTCTACTTCTGTGGGGTATTATCTGCACATATAATTGCATCACCGTATTACCTTTTGTTGTGTTAAACAAGATATCAACATGTTTTAAATTTTGTTTTTTAGTCTCTGTGTTCCCCTTTGTTCATAGGCTTAGCGCTTTAGGAGGTTTGAACAGGACCCAGGAGAGACTGCAACATTACTCAAACACTCTTTAACATGTGCAGAGTAAACTAAAACAAACAAGAACGTGTATGTGTGTTTGTTTGGGTTCTTGTCTTGCTTCTTGGACGTTCTCCCGGTGATTCTGTGTCTGCTATTGTCGTCTTGCAGGTGTATGTGATGTCCTGTGTGGGGACTCGTGCAGGACGTCTCTCTGGTCCTCTGCTCTGCCTGGCTCTGCTCACTCTGGCCCTGCTCACCGGCTTCAACAGAGTGGCCGAGTACCGCAACCACTGGAGCGACGTCATCACCGGACAGGCTGTAGGGGGCGCCGTCGCTGCCTTCCTGGTGAGGACACACACATTTGTGAAAGTGGCTGTAGTTGGTAGAGACGTTTTGTCCACTAACCCTGAAGTTGGCAGTTGAGTCCTGATCCTGGTATCTCCATGGGCAGAACACATCATCAGTTTGGAGGTGTAAATGTGTGTTTGGTTTGTCAGGGTTATACATCTTTCATCTTACCGTAAAATTAAACCTCAGCTCAGTCTGGATCTACTGTGGAGAAAAACATCAGCCTGATCAGACAAGTGACATTTCTCAGACTGGATTACTCAGATTCTGAGAGCTCCACATTGAGATCGTGAAATGACATTAAATCAATGCAGCGTTACTTTGATTTTTATCTTAAAGGAGAATTAACGTTTTTTACAATCTGAGTCTTATTTCTGTAATAAAACAAGTTGTTTTACTCACCCATAGCACTTTGGTGTCATATGGAGCATTTCCGGAGATGTTTTAGATTTGCGATATCCGTAACGTGAGTTCTCGGGGCATATGTTTCCAGTCTCCAAATAACACAAACTTTAGCACTTTTCAAATTAGAAGCTCAATGTCTTAGTCTACACTTTCGTTTGAGTCAAAAGTGGCCTGTAATCCGAGATTTAGCCATAGTTTCCAGTAGATGAGGAGGACGGTGCACATGTCCTCAGTCACAGCTGATTTCGCTCTCAGCTCTCGGGACCCAAACATGAAAGGCAAAGCTGTAAGACGTTTGGACCATTGTGTTTGCAGTACCCACTTCAGTCAGGACAATTTTTTACCAGCAAAGGAAAAGAAAGAAGGCGAGCGGATTCAGCGCACGATTCTGAGGAGTAATGTGATACCGATGGCTGTTCTCTGCTGCTCCTAAAACTGTCTCCGCTTCATTCTTTCCGTATCCATTCTGTCTCCTCATCCGTATACTCCTCTTCAGTCCTCAGTCCTCCATAAGTCCTCTTCAGCCTCAAAGTCCCAATCTTCTGCCATGTGTCGCTCGCAACAGAAAAGTTGCGAAATAAGATGTGACTGAGTGCATGCGTGCTATGGGTAAGTAAAACAACTCGTTTTATTACCGAAATAAGGCTCAGAGTGTAAAAAACATTAATTCTCCTTTAAGTTTCTAGAACGACATAGAACCCACAAACGCATAACACATACAGAAACACATACTGTTGCCTAATATAAAGAAAAGCCGGGGTTTCTGAGGAGAATTCTCTCTGGGCTGGTGTCGGCCATGTTGTACGTCTGGTTGTCAGACTTACAAAAATGTGTAATAAGGTGAAAATGTAGTCCAGATTTAAATGATGGATAGATTTAAAAATG
Source organism: Paratrypauchen microcephalus (assembly GCA_036785185.1). NCBI lineage: Eukaryota > Metazoa > Chordata > Actinopteri > Gobiiformes > Gobiidae > Paratrypauchen > Paratrypauchen microcephalus. The sequence goes on along the minus strand of JAVJIX010000044.1, from coordinate 1,353,533 downwards.
TCTCCTCCATTCATCCACTCTTAAAACGACTCACCAGATTTCTATTTATACTTTGACTATTGAGTTTAAATGGGACAAAGCGCTGCAGGACACGTGTCCTGAGTGTCTGAAATGTCCAGTGTCTGCGTCAGCAGATGAACCGCAGGAGGCCTTCTGTGTGTCTGGAACTACAGATTATGACGTACTGTCATACGCCGTTATGATGGTCAGGTGGTGTAACAGGGTCGCTGTGGTGGTGGTCAGGTGGTGTAACGTCTCTGTGGTGGTCAGGTGGTGTAACAGTCTCTGTGGTGGTCAGATGGTGTAACGGTCTCTGTGGTGGTGGTCAGGTGGTGTAACGGTCTCTGTGGTGGTGGTCAGGTGATGTAACGGTCTCTGTGGTGGTCAGGTGGTGTAACGGTCTCTGTGATGGTGGTCAGGTGGTGTAACGGTCTCTGTGGCGGTGGTCAGGTGGTGTAACAGTCTCTGTGATAGTGGTCAGGTGGTGTAACGGTCTCTGTGGTGGTGGTCAGGTGGTGTAACGGTCCCTGTGGTGGTCAGGTGGTGTAACGGTCCCTGTGGTGGTCAGGTGGTGTAACAGTCTCTGTGACGGTGGTAAGGTGGTGTAACGGTCTCTGTGACGGTGGTAAGGTGGTGTAACGGTCTCTGTGGCGGTGGTCAGGTGGTGTAACGGTCTCTGTGGTGGTGGTCAGGTGGTGTAACAGTCTCTGTGACGGTGGTAAGGTGGTGTAACGGTCTCTGTGGCGGTGGTCAGGTGGTGTAACGGTCTCTGTGGTGGTGGTCAGGTGGTGTAACAGTCTCTGTGATAGTGGTCAGGTGGTGTAACAGTCTCTGTGACGGTGGTCAGGTGGTGTAACAGTCTCTGTGAAAGTGGTCAGGTGGTGTAACGGTCTCTGTGGTGGTGGTCAGGTGGTGTTCGTGGTGCACGTGTTCAGAGACGACCCGGAGGAGATGATCAGGAGCACCTCAGATAACACCATCCACACCGAAGAGCACATCCCTCACATCAACCACATCGACGACGACGACAAGTACATCATGACACAGGTGAGTTCAGATTAAAGCCACACTACGTAACTTTTTAGCAAAAAATAAAAGACTTTCTGACCTCTTCTACCCTGTGTTCTCCGGTTCTCTGCAGTCTCCAGGATCCTTCAACGAGGTCACATGACTATGACCCAACCCGAAGCTGCTACTGCACTGCTGACCACTTATTTTTATTTATTTATTTGTTTTAATTAGGACAATACATATTAATCACCATGACAACAAACAGTATCAATGTAAATATGCCGGAATTAGCGCAAGAGCTACTTTACATCCGTTGTCCTAAGGCAGGTCAGAACAGAAGAACATTTAGAGGAACACACAGAAGAGACAGAAGTGCAGCAAGTTCACCACAACAGACCGTTTTCCAGAGATGTCCACCCCGTGGAAAATCACGCTCTGGAAATCACGCCCAGAGAGTTTGGACCGCAAACGAGCTACGAAATGTGAGATGCGTTTTTTAATTTGCCTGGAGACACGTGAGAGTGTTTCCAGGCTCGGATGTCCTTTATCCGAGCCTCCGAACCTCTGAAATAACTTAATTTTATTTTCTGTGGAAATGTGTTTTATTTAATGCAACTCGTCTCATATCTTGCTCCGCTCTTAAAGATCCCATGACATGGTACTTCTTGATGCTTTTATATGGCGCCTTAATGGTTCCCTAATACTGTAAATGAATCCTTCTCCAAAATCAAGCCTCAGTGCATGAGATATGACTCTGACTGTCTTCATGAGGCTAAATATGTCTCTGAAACACTTTATTCTGGGCGTTGTTGCTTGAATGCAAATGAGGAGGACAGAGACAGGCCAGTGCAGCGGGTGGGGGTGTGGCCAAATACGCCGCTGTTTCCTGGATTAGCGGTGCGCTGTCACACACTTCTGTGTTATAAGCGCGGAGGAAGAGATGAGACAATTTCCATTGGAAAAAAAAAAAAATTTCCACAGAAAATAAAATTAAACCATTGCTGTTTCAGAGGTTCGGAGGCTCGGATAAAGGACATCCAAGCCTGGAAACACTCTCACGTGTCTCCAGGCAAATAAAAAAACGCATCTCACATTTCGTAGCTCCTTCGCGGTCCAAATTCTCTGGGCGTGATTTTCAGAGACGGTGGGTAGACATCCAGACGGGGGGTGGAAACCTTTCCTTTCCACTGGCCTGTCTCTGTCCTCCTCATTTGCATTCAAGCAACAATGCCCAGAATAAAGTGTTTCAGAGACATATTTATGACTCTGACTGTGTTCATGAGGCTTTCTCGTGCACTGAGTCTTGATGTTGAAGGATTAATTTACAGTATTAGGGAACCATTAAGGCTCCATATAAAAGCATCAAGAAGTACCATGTCATGGGATCTTTAATGGTGGAGGAGTGAGTCCATTTAAAACAGGGGTGTCAAACTCATTTTGGTCCGGGGGCCGTATCCAACCTACTTTGAACCCAAATGGGCCGGATCAGAAAACTCATGGCAAATATACCCCAAAAATAGCAATAAGTCCAAATATTTGTGCAGAGAAACACAAATCTATTACTGTCAGACTGCTGTTTCTTCAGTCCAGCAGTAATTCGTTTATCTTCTGTCTTCTCAATTCTCCGTTCAAGTTCTTGTATTGTTTGAAATGCCGCATCTCGCAGTGGCGTTTAAAATTATATTCCTTGAGCACCTCCACTTGTTGCAAACACACTGAGCGTACAGGTTTCCCATTCACCTCCTGAACAAATAGGAATTAGTTCATTTTTCTTGGAAAATCCTGCACTCGGCGTCCACTTTTCTCATGTTTGACATTTTGCTGATGAGGGTGTCACTCGACAGTCAAAACAATGGTCCTTTAAGAGCGTTTGGAAAGCAAGCAAGCATCCATAAATACCTGAGAACTTTCACGATCCAAAATATTATACTTAAGAAGTTACAATAGTGATACTGTAGAGGCTTTTGTCAAGTGTTTTCAATGTTTTTTGAAGAACTTATTCAGAACTTTACACTGAACACAAGTGTAAATATTCTTTGTACACGTCCCTATTGTCTCATCAGATCCACGTGTCGTTTGGTCAGGATCTTTTTTATGTCAGTGATTCTTTTTTTTCAAATCTGTAGCAACTCGGACCTGCCAAGATGTGTACGAACTCTGAATATCCTCCTGGATATTTTTTTGTGATTTTCTATTTGCAAACACACTGAGCGTACAGGTTTCCCATTCACCTCCTGAACAAATAGGAATTAGTTCAGTAAATGAACACCTTAGCATTTACATTGTGTTAATTTTATTTTTATTTTATTTATGTTTCAACATGTCCTCTGTAATGGACTGTAATAGTGTTAAATCCACGTGAAATTAACCTAACAAAAACATTTTTTTTGATGACCGACATTTCTGACAAGCTTCTACAGTTGCCTCAAAGAAATTTTAGACTCCCTTTTAATTTCTAATTTTTATTTATTTATTTATTTACTTTTTTATTTTTTACTTTAATTAATTTATTTTTTACATTTTTTTTTTTTTAACTTTTTTTTTTTTTTTACTTTGATTTACTATTTATTTATTTAGTTATTTTTATTTATTTATTTTTAAATCATAGTGCAGCCACAAACGAGTCTATCTCAAAACACTTAAAGACAGACTGGTTAACTCAATGTTCACTATAAAGAACACAAATGAATGGGCAGGTCTTAGGAGGATAAGAATCCAACACGTTTTTGTTTTATTTTGGTTGTGTTTATTGCATTAATAAACTTGGAAAAACGTGTCTTTTCTGAGCGGGCTTGCACCTCCACAAACCTGACTTTTAGCTGACCCGAAGAAGGACCTCCTCCTGTCTGTTGCCATGGAAATGTCGTTATGTGCCACCTCCAGAAAGTTCCATACTGTACTTTTTAAGATGCTGTGTACAGACAGGAACACAAGAGACTTGAGAATAAAGTTTAATTTGTAACTTGGGGAAATTGGTTTGTAGCAGTTTTGACAGACACATTTGCACATCAACGCAGCAGATACACAAGACGTCATAATTATAATTTAATTTCATATTTAATGTGTTTGAAAAAATAAATAAATACAAATCTTCAAATGACAAAAATGTGGATTTAAAACATAGAATATTTAGCATTTTACGAACTCGATGAAAAAAGAAAAGGTGTCTTCCCCACTCCGGGTGGTGGAGAGTCCTTGCCTCAGTTGGAGGAGTATCTCGGGGTCTTGTTCACGAGTGGGGAGGATGGAGCGTGAGACTGACAGGTGGATCGGTGCGACGTCGGCAGTGATGCGGTCGCTGTACCGAACCGTTGTGGTGAAGAGGGAGCTCGATTTACCGGTCAATCTACGTTCCTCCCCTCACCTATGGTCATGAGCTCTGGGTAATGACAGAAAGGACGAGATCGCGGATACAAGCGGTCGAAATGAGTTTCCTCCGCAGAGTGGCTGGGTGCTCCCTTAGAGATAGGGTGAGGAGCTCAGTCACACGGGAGGAGCTCGGAGTAGAGCCGCTGCTCCTCCACATTGAGAGGAGCAGATGAGGTGGCTCGGGCGCCTGTTCCGGACGCCTCATGGACGTCTCCACAACCAGCCACAAACAAACTGGTTGTTCCTCCAGACCTTTAGAGCTCTGAAGGTCTTGTGCTGTATCAGGGCTTGGGGAGAAGACCAGGTCGTCGACAATATCAGGATCTCTTACAGCAGCAGAATCGACAAATCGCCACTGTCACTGAACAAACTTGAATCCATCTCATATGGATCTTCTCGCCCAATTAATTCAAATTTTTTCATATAACGCTCCTTTTCTTTAGCATCAAATATATCCCTACACAACTGGTCAACTGTATCAGAATGTTTGGATTCCGATGTGGAAGGTTTCTCACGACATTTTGATTTTTTTCTGCATGGTTGCTTTATAAACACATGTAATTTTGAGCGCGTAATGCATCCAAGATGGCCGCACATACGGGTAATCGTCCTGTTTTTCCGGGTTCGTAAAAACGCTCTATTAAAAAAGAACGTTTTTTTACAATCTGAGCCTTATTTCGGTAATAAAACAAGTTGTTTTACTCACTCATAGCACTTTGGTGTCATTTGGAGCACTTCCGGAGATGTTGTAGTTTAGCGATATCCGTAACGTGAGTTCTCGGGTCAGGCGATTGCAGTCACAAAATAACAAAATTTAGCACTTTTCAAATCATAGAAGCTCAATGTCTTAGTCTACACTTTCGTTTGAGTCAAAAGTGGCCTCTACCGATGGCTGTTCTCTGGTGCTCCTAAAACTGTCTCCGCTTCATTCTTTCCGTATCCATTCTGTCTCCTCATCCGTATACTCCTCTTCAGTCCTCCATAAGTCCTCTTTCGCCTCAAAGTCCGAATCTTCTGGCATGTGTCACTCGCAACAGAAAAGTTATTAGCGTCTTCTTATCTGTAAAACAGCTGTGACTGAGCGCATGCACACTGGCCTCATCTACTCGAAACTATGGATAAATCTCGGATTAGAGGCCACTTTTGACTCAGATGAAAGTGTAGACTAAGACATTGAGCTTCTATGATTTGAAAAGTGCTAAAGTTTGTGTTATTTTGGTGACTTTTACGTCGTGCCCCGATCACTCACGTTAACGGAGATCGCTAATCTAAAACATCTCCAGAAATGCTCCAAATGAAACCAAAGTGCTATGGGTGAGTAAAACAACTTGTTTTATTACCGAAATAAGGCTCAGATTGTAAAAAACGTTAATTCTCCTTTAAGTCTTGATAAAGTCATGATTTAATTTGAGCTTCTTCATGCAGGAAGCCGAATGTGATGGTTGATAAAACAATTCTGAGAACAATTCAGTTCGTACACTCTTCCAGTCCACTCGTCGTCGCTATTTCACACTTCCCCTCACCGCGCGACAACACCAAAAATGGAAGAAACACGCGCGGCGGAAGAGGAAGTGGAACCAACCCGGAAGCGGCGCTGCCAGATCCGTTCCGCACCAGGGCAGCGCAAAACTGACCGCTGTCCGCCGCATTTCACACGATCCCCGGCCAAACACCACCGCAAACAACACGCCAACATGTCCAAGTCCACGCTGTCGGACCGCTTCAGGAAAGTAGACGTGGATGAGTACGACGAAAACAAGTTTGTGGATGAAGAAGACGGAGCGGAGAACCAGGGCGGACCAGATGAGGCAGAAGTGGACGCGCTACTTCGACAATATCCTTCCCAGTTTTCGCTTTAAACGTGTGCTCACTTTCACACGGACTTGGAAAATATGTGCTTAAGAAGTCCGCTTGTATTTGTGTCTGAAGGTGTTCCGAATTGTGTCAAATTGGCACCGTAATTCCAATATGCGGGTTAATAATTCGGGAGATTTCGTGCGTAATTGCGCATGGTGATTTGTGGTGCCACGCGTAGTGACTGTGCAAATAGTAGGTTTGTGAAGCACGTTAAGCTGTTTTATGATTCTGTTCTGAATTAGCTTCTGTGGAGCTGTCAAAGTTATTTCCGGGTTCATGTCAGAAATGGGTGTGGTTGTGCTTGAACTGTACTTTTTTTTTTTTCCTTCCCTAAAGGTAAAGGTATTGCTCCACTCCACTGGTTATTTTCAGATGGCAGACAGGCACAGTATATGGTGAATTCTGATCATTCATCTCTTAGATCACCATATGTATCCAACCTGTCCAAAAATCTGCACCATTGTGGACAAACAGCAATAAAACACAAATCACTGCAGATCTTTGTGCGCCTCGTGTGATGGCATCTGAAACCAGGTCATTTACCGGTATACAGTTTTTGTTTTGTTTTTTAGTTGGATCACTTCATTTAAGTGTTTAATTTCTCATTTTAATGTTTTAATTGTGTCTGTGAGCTCTAGGACATGCTTATTTTCAAGTGCAACGCTTTTCTCTGTGCTCCCAATTTTATCCTTATGAATTTGTTCTATTTGTGTTTTAGACTTCGACAAACTTTATTGATCCACAAGGGAAATTGCTTTGGGTACAGTAGCTCACTCATCAAATATAAAATATACAATATAAAACAGAAGGTAAAAGAACAAGAAGAAAAACAGATGGAATAGCAACCAAAGAGCAATAGACCTGTGTCAGATGAGACACAATGATATACATAAGATAATGATGATAAATGTATATGTACAATCAGATTTAAATAGAAAAGTAGTAGTCAAATATAAAATACAGTATCAAATATGATGTTCAGTACCAGCTGTATACAGTTGTAGGGAGTATTATCTGTTACATAAGGTGAGTTGTTGTACAGTTGTATGGAGTATGGTATGAATGTCGTCCTGTATCTCTCACTGTTTGAGTGGAGCTGTAGGAGCCTGTTGGAGAATGAGCTCCTCTGTCCCTCTATGGTCTGGTGCAGTGGGTGAGCAGGAGTGTCCATGATGGAGAGCAGTTTGTCCAGTGTCCTCCTGTCCCTCACTGTGACAAACGTCTCCAGCTCACAGCCAATCACGTGACCAGCTTTACGGATCAGTTTGTCAATCCGCCCGATGTCCCTTTTACTGGTGCTGCTCCCCCAGCAGACTACAACTGGTAGAAGATCTCCAGTAACTTACTGCACACATTGAAAGACCTGAGCTTCCTCAGGAAGTAGAGTCTGCTCATGCTCTTCTTGTACACAGCATTACAGTTGTCCCTCCAGTCCAGCCTGTTGTCCACATGAACACCCAGGTACTTTTAACAGTCTTGTGTGGTGTTTCCAGTTTTTTGATGATCGTAGCCTTCTCAGATATTATTTCATCCTTTCTTTCGCCTCCTTGAGTTTTTTTTTTTTACATCAAGTCATTCACCGACTCACTGATTAATTATGCAGTAAATCTATAGACATTCTTTAGGGTGGGATGAGCTGTATATTCAGACACGTTTAGACCTGTGCAGAGGAACAGGCCGCCACAGCTGGAGTTAGAATACTGGCCTGAGGTGATAAAAGATCCATGCAGTGTGCTCCTTGACTGTAGTTCTCAAGGGGAACATGAACGGAGCTCTTCTGGCTGTGCTCAAGAACCCTCCAATCAACACCAAGAACCAGAACGTGAAGGTGGGTCTAGTCTCTTTGTCCATCACTGTCCAATCAGCCCTAACCTTGCACTGCAACCTGGACTGTCAAAGTGTTACGTGAACCCAGTCCTGTCTGCAGCCTGCTGTTTGTGATCAGGTTGTTGCATTCATGTGGAACACAAGTCTGCGATGCGAGTGCTGCAGATAAACCTGTGTTCACTTTTACTCATCACTGGTTACATAACAGTGGTAGTGTCAGAGCTGGACTGGGACAAAAAAACGGCTCTGGCATTTCTGGCTTAAACCGGCCCCTCATAATCGGCGGAGCACAACGGACTAATTTATGTTTGTGTTCCCCGAAGCAAAGTATTTTACTATTGTTAGGTCTTGGCCGAGGGGAAGCCAGGGCGCAATATTTAAAGGAAAAATCCCCAAAATCACCAGCAAACTCGCAGTAACTACACATTCAACAGTTTATTTAAAATGCACCCCAGGCGAAGCATAAAAAAAAAAACTTTCCTCATGAAATCTACACGATTCACGTAGGTTACCTGGCTTCAAAACAGCAAATTTGGCCAAAAGGTGAGCGATTTTCATGCCTGTCCTTCACCTAAAAGTCCCGGTATTATCCTCACATTACTACCTGCTGACCTGCTGTGCCTGTGCGACACTTCCCTGGGCACTCTGTCCCTCAGGTTCTGTCAATGTAAAGTCAAAGCCAGAGCCGATGGAGCCAGAAGCACCCCCGTGATAAATGCGGGTTACACTTCCTGTTTAGAACGTGGTGGCTAGAGGGTCATTTATATTTACAGTCTGTCATCATCATAAGTTTTTCCTGTAGCGTATATCTGTACTGACTTGGTGTTTGTTTGGCGTGTCGCTCGCAGGACCGCACGGCCATGCTGGTGGTGAAGGTTCTGAGCAGCTTTAAGACCAGCGACATAGAGAAGGCCGTGGCGTCTCTGGACAAGGCCAGTGTGGACCTGCTCATGAAGTACATCTACAGAGGCTTCGAGAAGCCCTCAGACAACAGCAGCGCCGTCCTGCTTCAGTGGCATGAAAAGGTAAATGTACGAAAAAAAAGTCCGGTACAGATGTGAGAGTAACAGCAGAGGGTTCTGATTGTAGTTGTGATTGGTCTGAGGCCGGTTTTGTAATGTCCAGGTATTTGTCTGTTTTGATGTTCCATAGAGCTGACCTGAGAACAGTCCTAGATTAGACTTTTAAATTCAGTACTGTTGTTAGTCCAGGAATAATTGTAGGCAAGACCAGTTTTAATCCAGGATTGTTTGGGGTTTTGCGATAGTCCCACTATTTTTTATTTTCAGTGTTTCTGGTTTCAACCATTTAGAACTGATTCTGGAATAAATACTCTGTTTTACCCCTTCCCCTTTATCTACGTCTTTGTCTTGCCCCTCGATACTGAGCTGAGAGGGATCGGGGTACGAATGTTCACCTAAGAAATGAGACGCCACTCGATTACCGTCATCGTCCCTTGCCTCTACCTCAGTGTTTCCCACCCAGGGGTACAAGTACTCCTAGGGGTACGCGAGCACACTGCAGGGGGTTCTCGGCAGTGTCGCTGCCAGGTGCAGGGGAGATTTTTTTGGAAATTCTTTAATTCTCATTTGAGTACATTTGAGTTAAAGAGAGAAAATGCCTGAGAATTAAATTTTCAAATTAAGGAAATGAAATAAAATGATTTTCATTTTACTATGTAACAATAATCCGTTGTGTCACGTTCTACTTTTGGAGAATTATCAGCATGTATGAGTGAGGGGGTACTCGAGGTATGACAAAAGGCTCAGGGGATACACAAGACAAAAAAGGTTGGGAAACGCTGCTCTACCTGAGCTGCGACAACAATTGACGCAAACAAACGTCAAGGATTATCGGTAGGGATGTCCCGATCTGATCACGTGATCAGAAATCGGCCCCGATCACGTTACCTCCCGATCAGTATCACATATATATTCTTATTCTTTTTTAACATATGCTAGATGAGATCTGTGGTTGTGTGGTGGCACAGAGTGAGACTTCACACAGAAACATCTACGCGTGCGGCATGACACGATATTGGTTAAATACACGGAAGCAGCTCGAAGCGCAAAGCGCGAGTACAGAGAAGAGATAAGAGTGCTATAAGAACGCTATAATGTTTGGCGAGTATGTCTGGGTCTGGAAATACTATAAAGTTGATGACAACAACATTGCCATAGCAAACTGTGGGATATGTAAACTTGGGATTGTGAGGGGTGGAAAGGAAAGGGCGACATTTAACACAACAAACCGATACAGCACCAGCCAAAGACGAGTCAGCTCACGCTGCAGGAGAGTTTGAAAAGGAGAGAAAAATGCCCCTTGACAGTGTGAAGGCACAGGAGACCACAGCCCAGATACAGTAGCACAAATGATCACAATGAGTGACCTACCATTCGCCTTTGTAGAGAACCCTGGATTTCTTATGCTTGTGGAGCACGTCGAACCTCGATTTGAAGTGCCATCTCACCACTATTTCATAGAGAAAGCTCTGCAGCTCTTTATAAGAAGATTTCTGACAAACTACATGTCCTACATCCATGACACACACAAAGATAAAAAGTACTTAAAAAAATAAAATTAATAATAATAAATATAAGTGTACTTTTTTATGTATTATGTAAGAATCGGATCGGGACTCTGTATCGGCAGATACTCAAAATCAAATGATTGGATTTGGATCCATAATTATCGGGTACCTCAGCTCGACAAAATAACTAGCTCGTTTATACATGAAAGTTCGATGAAAACAATAACGCGTCTAAACGATAAAGCGTCACTACAATTAAAACTGCGACAACAGTTCACTAAAAGTAACGTAGAACATAAGCGTCATAATTGTAAACCTGCTAAACTGTTAATCGATAATTACAACTGCTGAAAATACATTTATGACACTCCTTGGCTGGTCGATGTGACGCTGCCATCTTGGGGACGGTGACGCGTACTACGTGACAAACGGAAGCTTGTAGTTTGAACTGACATGATTGGCTATGGGCTACGTATACGCCAAATGACATTCGTAACGCCCAATAAACGGCCGTTGGCGATCGTAAACCACACCTCCGCTACGAGATATTTCGAAGGTGGCTCCCAGACCATACAACACTTGTGATATGGTCTGGTGTAAACCAGGCAAGACCAGGATCAGACCGGTGTGTAGACGTGGTTTAGTCTGCGTTTAGTCCTGGTCTAGTCCAGGTCTAAACAAGGTCTAAACCTGGACTGGACCAGGACTAGACCAGGTCTAAACCAGGATTAAACCACCGTGTGCCGCTCTGCTGAGTGTTTAAACGAGAGAGAAATGTGAGAAAACGTTAATTCGAGGGATTACTGTACTGACAAATATCGGTCGTTAATATCGGCCCACTTTTACACATTGGGCCGATACCGATATGTTAACTTTTGGCAATATCGGCCAATACCGATGCTAATGCCGATATCGTGCATCCCTAATAAATTTGCCGTGAATGACTGAGGGATTCCACACACATCCTCCCAGAGAGTTTAGCAAATTATAAAGACCTTTTCTTTTCTTTACAAAGAGCAATACTGGTCCAAAAAACACTTAAATGTTTTTTAGAACTACAAAAGTCCTGTTTGTTTCACTCACTTTTGTCACGCTGATCAGACTTTGTACTGTCCCGTTCTCTAAATCCTCGTCTTCTTCTTCAGGTGCTTCCAGTGGGAGGGGTGGGCTCCATCGTCCGAGTGCTGACTGCCAGAAAGACCGTGTGATCCTGGACTGACCCTCGCCGAACGCTGGACCGGTGTCTGACCACAGGGACACGTCTCTCCCGCCCGTGTCCCGTCTCCTGCATGTGTCCTCGGGATTCCGGCAGGGCGGTGCTGGCGCCTCACTGCAGCACATTTCACACACACGGCCCCTTTACACACACACATGCTCTTTCGTCGTTTTTTTACTATCGCGTTGTTTTCCTCTTTAAAGGCTCAACGTGCAACTTTTCTGCCACTTGCTTGTTGTCGTGGAGATGTTATCGTTTTGGCTGGAATGTCCCATAGTGCTGCATTTATTTAAAGGTGATATAAAAATGTGAAAAACGACTCATTTTAAACGTTTTTTGGTCCAAAGTTATTCCTCATGAAGAGCTTTTTACAACTTTGAGACCAGAGTGGAGTTTTGCGTCACAGTAAAGCCAACAACCAGCATGCTAACTGTGCATTTCCTGATTCTCAGACAGTAAAGTGCTTCATAATTAGATCTAGACTTTATTTTGTCCTCAAGAGCTGCTCTGTGGGGCCACCTATCCGCAGATCTGACCTGTAACTTCACCAACTTGTTAGTGTCGCCTGCTCGTTTCCATGGAGACGTAGAAATCTAATGGCATACTGTAGAACATTCCAGATGGCAAATTCCTCCTTGAAAAGTTACACAGTGAACCTTTAATAGCTGAGCAGAGGTGGCGCAGCGGTCCAAGCCCGACTGACCAAAGACCAAAGAGTTGCCGGTTCAAATCTGGAATTGCGACGTACCTTAGCAGGACAGTGTTTAACCCTCTGGAACGGGGAGGGCATCTGGTGTAATAATTTGCCAAATATTCAGTGTTTTGGATTTTAAAATCTTACCGTAATTGTCTGTGTAAAGGGGCCTAATCATTGTTTTTTTTCTTATTCTTCCTCTGGGTGTTCTTTTCTGTCGGACTGCCTTCGCTCAGTGTATGTTGGTGTTTCTTATTCTTTTTTTTAAAGGACATTCCTACGTACGTACGGCCTATGTTAAGGCGACGCTGCTTCTGTCAGTTTTTGTATCAGAAATAAAGAGTTTATACAAGTTTGGTTGTAGATTCACATTTTTCCCCAAATGGAGTATCAGGTATTAAGTTATTCATTTGCAGGAGGAATGGTATGCATAAAGACCGGCATTTCTACAGACTTTTGTGTTTTAGTTTTTCTCCATTGGTTTGGCTCATTTCTTGAAATAGAAATTACATTCTCAAATCAACATGGATAAATTCCCAAATCATTTGGCCATTGTTCACAGCAGAGTGGATATTCTCATTGATTTAATCAAATTGCAGCTGTCTTATGACATCGCTTCAAATCATTAAAGGGATAGTGCATTTTTTTTATGTTAATCTGTATGGGTTTCCTTCTAAAAGTTACTTGACACCGGCTTACCTCTGACACACTCAGCTGATCCCGGTTCTGCTCGCTTTCTGGAGCCCACGCAAGTAGGTCCGGTAACTTCCCTGGAACATGAAATAAAGCTTGTTTTTCTTCTCAAAACATTTGTTAGAAAAGTGATATATTTGCGTCCCTAACAGTTGTCCACGAAACATCCAGCAGCGTAGATTGCGTTCGCGTATTGCCTCTCGACTCGTATCACTGCGCGCATATTAGCTGTATTAGCCTGTTCACTTGTAAACTTCCCCTTACGGCGGACCGCATCTGCCGTACACTTCCGCTAAAGGTTAACAGGCTAATACAGCTAATATGTGCGAAGTGATACAAATCGAGACAGACAATACGCGATAGCTAAGTACGCTGCTGGATGTTTCGTGGACGACTGTTTGGGATGCTAATGTATCACCTTTCGGACAAATGTTTTGTTTTGAGAAGAAAAACAAGATTTATTTCATGTTCCAGGGAAGATACCGGACATACTTACGTGGGCTCCAGAAAGCGAGCCAAACCGGGATCAGCTGAGACTGTCAGAGGTAAATCGGTGTCAACACACGTAACTTTTAGAAGGAAACCCATACAGATTAACATAAAAAAACAAAAAAAACCCCGCACTATCCCTTTAATTAAAATTTAAAAAAAATATCCTTTTGTGTACCATCTTTCTGTGTAAATATCTCAAGTTACAATGTGGACACCTGCGACTTATAATCAGGTGCGCTCCCCCCAGTCCTGGTTTAGACCCGGTTTAGACCCGATTTAGTCCTGGTTTAGTCCTTGTTTGGACCTGGTTTAGACGAGTTTTAGTCCCGTTTTAGACCTGGTTTAGTCTTGTTTTAGTCCTGGTTTAATCTTGGTTTAGTCCTGGTTTAGACCCAGTTTAGTCAGGTGCACTCTACAGTACAAAAAGTACAGTACATGTACCACAGATTTGAATAGAACACTGTTGAGTTTCGGTTTATGAACTGTTCTTCGACATTTGTCCAGACCTGCAGAACACTCACCGCTGCTGCTCCTTTTTTCTACGGGAAAAACACAATAAAAAGAGACAAACCACGACCACACGAGATTCCCTACAAGTCGCAGATCATCAACAGCTGCGACTATCGTGAACACAAACTATAATGAGAGGTTATCCTCCTTGGTGGCTTCAATTCCGAGACATTTCTTGGTATCTTCTTCCTGTGTCTGGTTACTCGAAACTATTTCAGATAATCCTTCCAGGTTGTCCCCGGCAGGAATGAAGAAAAGCCCTCCCTCTTTCAGGCCAAATAAGAGTCAGGTTTGTGGAGATGCAAGCCTGCGCACAGTAAGGACTCACGTTTTTCTAAGTTTTGGTTTTGACAAAAAGGCTTTAAAAAGGTGCTTGACTGCATGAAAATAATGATTATTTTGTCTGGAATGTTCAACAGTTTGGCATTAAACGTATCCACCTCCACAGAGACCAGAAGGTGGCGCCGCTAAGCCAAGTTCCTGGTCAGATCTGTGGATTTGTGCTCCAAAGTTCCACCTGTCTTGTACTACAAAAAATGTGATTCTTGAGCTTTTAGCCACGTTATAACTGTTACCTCCACAAAAACACACCTAGAGTTCTGTTTTGTTTTACTGACATGTTTGAGTAACTTTTTATTAGTCTGTTCATCTCCAAAGCTCAAAAATGCTCTGTTCCACCTTGTGATGTCATGAAGTGGTAGTTTTCAAGTTAACAGCTACTTTTTAAATCTAATTCAGTAGTCAGGCATGAAAACGGGTCAGGGGTGAAAAAGGTGAGTGTGCTAACCCCAACACCCCCCACCCCGGTCCCGGTTTAGACCTGGTTTAGTCCTGGTTTAGTCTTGGTTTAGTCCTGGTTTCGTCTTGGTTTTGACCCAGTTTAGACCTGGTTTAGTCCTGGTTTAGCCCCGATTTAGTCCTGGTTTTGACCCAGTTTTGACCTGGTTTAGACCTGATTTAGACCCACTTTATACCCGGTTTAGTCCTGGTTTAGACCTGGTTTAGACCCGGTTTAGTCCCGGTTTAGTCCTGGTTTTGACCCAGTTTAGAGCTGGTTTAGTCTTGGTTTAGTCCTGGTTTAGACCCGGTTTAGTCCTGGTTTTGACCCAGTTTAGAGCTGGTTTAGTCCTGGTTTAGTCTTGGTTTAGTCCTGGTTTTGACCCAGTTTAGACCCGGTTTAGTCCTGGTTTTGACCCAGTTTAGTCCTGGTTTAGACCCAGTTTAGTCCTGGTTTAGACCCAGTTTAGAGCTGGTTTAGACCCAGTTTAGTCCTGGTTTAGACCCAGTTTAGAGCTGGTTTAGACCCAGTTTAGAGCTGGTTTAGACCCGGTTTAGTCCTGGTTTAGACCCAGTTTAGTCCTGGTTTAGACCCAGTTTAAACCTGGTTTAGTCTTAGTTTAGTCCTGGTTTAGACCCGGTTTAGTCCTGGTTCAGACCTGGTTTAGTCCTGGTTTAGACCCGGTTTAGTCCTAGTTTAGACCCGGTGTAAACCTGGTTTAGACCCGGTTTAGTCCTGGTTTAGACCTGGTTTAGGCCCCTGTTGTCAGATAATCTGTCCCTTTGATGCAGAAAAAATACGATAATCTGACTCACTCCATAAGAACGCGGTCACTCTGCTGTAACAGTTTGCCGTGTTAATTTATGTATTCACGTGTATGCACGGGTCGCGTATATCCACAGACTTTAATTATCCGGAGCTCCAGAGAAACATTTCAGCCCCTGGAATTGACAAACGATTGTAGCGAAGGTTTGCGGAGTTTAAAAAACAGTGGAGCACTTCCTGTATTACCACATGACGTCACAAGGTGGAACAGAGCGTCTATACTTTGAGAGGACTATGCAGGTTTGTGTTAAACATGTGCGAGTGAAACAAAACACAACTCCAGGTGTTTTGGATTTTTTTTTAAAAACATAACATTGATCAGAAAACAGTGTAATATTGATCGGCCCTTTAAAGATTAAGAGTTCAAAAGTTGACGGTGCAAAGACGACGGACGAAAAACAGGAGCGCAAAATCCTACGGCCATTCCGGATTTTTTTCCAACCACCAAAAATTGAAACCATATTTAGGAACCAGTCCAGACCATTGTAGTTTAGATAAAAATGGTTTATGGGAGCATTTGAATCATTCGGAGTACAACTTTGTCCAATGCTCGGGTATCTAACCACTTTATGTCACAGTTTTCATTTTTCAACCAAAAGCAAAAGTACTGATGACTTCAAAAATACATGTACCCCAAAGCTGCACAGTCTAAAGAGGCCCGTAGTGATATAAACAAATAGATTTTTACATCGCATCGGAACATCGGGACGTCACCCACCAAGAGCGTCGGAGCAAATGTCCATACTGGAAATAAGGCCTCAATACCGTAATCGCATCCAAAGACTTCCACGAGTAAGTTGAATGAAAAAGCGCTTTCCATTTCATGTAACAGAGCTGCCTAGTAGGAAAAAAAACGTACAAATTCATCCATATTTGTTTGACTTTTGCTTTACCGCGGAGAGAAAACAGACCTTTATCTGAACCGTTACAGAACACTCCTTGATGTTTTACGTACAAATTATGTTCTAGGGATGCGCCGACCCAGCTTTATCAGCCCCGTTATCGATAATTTAAATGACCTTTTTTCCTCAAAACCATAAACGACTTCTAACAAAATCGATCCGAGCGTTATTTATCCAGCGAGTAACCGTTTTAGGAACAGCTTTGTGTGAAAAAACGTTCCAACATCGTGAGACGTTCTCGACCTAAATCAGCCTGTGAGTAAAAGGCACAACCTGAATACGGGTTTAACTGAACTTTTTCTCGAAACCGATGGCAAATCCAGGAAAAAATTCGCTGGATATCGGTGCTCCCCTGGTCGGTTTTATAGAAAAAGCCGGGATACCTGGTGTATTTCCAGCTGGGGTTCCATTATTTTACATTTTTGTGGTATTAAAAAAAATAAAACCGATGAAACAACAGACATAAACTTGGCAGTCTAAGCACAAATAACTTAAAGGTGTGATTTAAAAGGTGCACTATGTAACTTTTCAGGTGGCGTGTCTCCCACCTTGTCGTTTCCATGGAGATTTTATTGCTTTGCCTGGAATGTTCCAAGGTATGGCATTAGACATTAGACATTTTATCTTGTATGTATTCATTTAAAGGAATATTAAAGTTTTTTACAATCTGAACCTTATTTCGGTAATAAAACACGTTGATTTACTCACCCATATCACTTTAGTGACATTTGGAGCAGTTCCGTAGATTTGGTAGGTTAGGATATCCGGGTAACGTGAGAGCTCGGGGCACAATGTTGCGGTCAACAAATAAGACAAACTTTAGCACTTTTCAAATCACAGAAGTGATATGGGTGAGTAAATCAACGTGTTTTATTACCGAAATAAGGTTCAGATTGTAAAAAAACGTTAATATTCCTTTAAGAGCTGTTTTAATTGACTATTCAAAAAATACAATTAAAATAAAACACTTGTACTCCACAGATCTGACCTGTAACCTGTTGGAATCATGTGCTCGTCTCCATGGAGACACACAGGTTTACTACCAAAGTGAGGAACATTCCAGACAAAACATGGCGCACCTTTTACTCACACTTTAGAAATCTGATGAGAATACAACGTTCCGGGTTCTCGTCTCGCTTCCATTTCAGAGGAAAACTAATCGATACGTTGCGGCCGACATAGTCGACGACCTTCCCTGGGAGTGTGACGCTAACTGAAGGCTCTACGCTGTCTGAAGTGAGACTTTTAATCTGAGTTTTATTTAAACACAATCTGGACCAGAAAGAACTACCACAGATGAGCTGATTTGTGCTGTTGAACGAGTGTCTAACACATAAAATTACAGTCACGGCTAGCGAGCATTAGCCAACGTTTTTTTAATTTTTTTTTTTTTTTTTGTTGAAAATCAAACTCCTAAACAGGACCATGAACGCTCCTATTGATCACAGGCTCCTGGAAATGTGCTCTTTGAATCCATTTAGATTTTTTGACCATCTTAAAACATTTTTTTTGCTTGTATTGTTTGCTAATGTTCGCCTGCACGATAACCGCCGAACAGTCCGCCGTAGAGACGCGTGCACGACACCCCCAGCGCGACATCCCTGCAAAGTATCAACAGCAACACAAGGCTTCCGAAACACTTCCGCTCGTCCTGTGACACGTTTAAACCCTCGGTGCGACTTGGCGAATGAGGCCCCCTGCTGTCCGTCCGATGCGTTTGCACAGACTCGGGAGACGATTTGCTGAATTGATCCGCTACGTCCTACAGACAGAAAGACCCAAGAAGAGACACAAGAGACAGGATATAAAACAGTTTGTCTTTTTTTTACAGAAGTCCACGGAGCGGTCAAAGTTCACTCCTCTCCCTCGGACACACGCCGGGCTGCGGGGTGTGTGTGTGTGTGTGTGTGTGTGTGTGTGTGTGTGCGTTCCGGTCCGTCCTGCTCCGTTAGTGATCGTTCGTCGGAGTGTGGGAGGGGGTTCCTCGGAAGGGGGGAGGAGAGGACGGGGTCTACTTGTGTTCTTTGGTGGGGGCGAAGTAGAGCTCCATGGGCTTGTTGACCTTCCAGTACTTTTCACTGACCAGCTCCAGGGAGAAGGAGCCGTTGAGGACCTGGAGGAGAGAAGACGGTCAGAGTTTGGTCAGACAGAAGAGTGGAGGACAGGCGTGCACGCAGGAGATGTGATGGACAGAAGAAACTAGTGCTGTCAGGCGATTTAAAAAACAAATCTAATTAATGAGAGGATTTGTAATTAATGAATCTGATTAATCACATTTTAATCTCACGAGAGAGAGAAGAGAGAGCAATAGAAGAGAGAGAGCAAGAGAAAAGAGAGAGAAGGAAGAGAGAAGAGAGAGAAAGAGGAGAGAGAAGAGCGAGAGAAAAGAGAGAGAAGAGCGAGAGAGGAGAGAAAGAAGAGAGAAGAGAGAGAAGAGCGAGAGATAAGAGAAGAGCGAGAAAGAAGAGCGAGAGATAAGAAAGAGAAGAAAGAAAAGAGCGAGAGATAAGAGAAGAGCGAGAAAGAGAAGAGCGAGAAATAAGAAAGAGAAGAGCGAGAGATAAGAGAAGAGCGAGAGAGGAGAAAGAAGAGAGAAGAGCGAGAGAGAGAAGCGCAAGAGAGAGAAGAGAGAGAGAAGAGCGAGAGAGGAGAGAAAGAAGAGAGAAGAGAGAGAAGAGCAAGAGATAAGAGAAGAGCGAGAAAAAGAAGAGCGAGAGATAAGAAAGAAGAAAGAAAAGAGCGAGAGATAAGAGAAGAGCGAGAGATAAGAGAAGAGCGAGAAAAGAGAAAGAGAAGAGCGAGAGATAAGAGAAGAGCGAGAGAAGAGAAAGAAGAGAGAAGAGCGAGAGAGAGAAGGGAAAGAGAGAAAAGAGAGAGAAAGAGAAGAGGGAGAGAAAAGAAAGAGAAGAGAAGAGCGAGAGATAAGAGGGAGAGAAAGAAGAGAGAAGAGCGAGAGAGAGAAGCGCAAGAGAGAAGAGAGAGAAGAGCGAGAAAGAGAAGAGCGAGAGATAAGAAAGAGAAGAAAGAGCGAGAGATAAGAGAAGAGCGAGAGAGGAGAGACAGAAGAGAGAGAAAAGAGCGAGAGAGAGAAGTGTGAGAGAGGAGAGAGAAGAGCAAGAGAGAGAAGAAAGAGAGAGAAGAGCAAGAGAGAAGAGAGAGACAGAGGAGAGAAAGAAGAGAAAGAAGAAAGAAGAGAGAAAACCCACTTTGTGATTGAGTTTGTCAGTTTTTCTGTCGTCACGTTAATTTGCAGTGTAATTAATTAATCTAATCAATGGGGCCCTAGAAAAAATTCAAATGAATAGAAGAATTCTGCTTTCAGACCTCACCAACTAGACTGTTTCTTTGCCAGATGCAAACAAATACCCGACTTTTCTGTAAATATATAAAGTATATTGTAAAAGCAGGACTTTGTGATAAACGAGATCCCTGCGCACTCACCATCTGCATCTAAAAATAAAGTTTCTATTTCTCATCAACGCACTCATCCCTGAAAGCAGAGCTGTGATTGGCTGTGCGCCCGGTCTTACTTCATCTGAAAAAAGCCGTTCTAAAACTGTGCGCGCCAAAGTGAACGTATGTAGTAATTAATGATTTGCCAGAGGGTTAGTGAGTTAGAAAACGCCTCTTTCTCCTTCTGCGTTTTTGAAAATCAGTTTCCCCATCTTTAGATTGGAGCGCGGCGGTCGTACTCACGGTGAACTGGTTTCCAGCTGTGGGGATGTAGATGGTGTACTGCTTCTCTGACGCCGCCTCCACGTTCACAGGACTGGCCTCCGAGTTTCTCCGGAGCTCCTCCAGAGCCAGGCGCACGGCCAGGTACTTGGACAGGTGGTCCACCGTGGCGTTCCCAGACGTCTTTATGTAGCGCGGCACAAACTCCACACTGAACAGGACAAAGAGCCGTCACACACA
Organism: Paratrypauchen microcephalus; assembly: GCA_036785185.1. Taxonomy (NCBI): domain Eukaryota; kingdom Metazoa; phylum Chordata; class Actinopteri; order Gobiiformes; family Gobiidae; genus Paratrypauchen; species Paratrypauchen microcephalus. Next base: position 1,332,914 of record JAVJIX010000044.1, on the reverse strand, counting down.
CACACCGCAAAGCAAAACTCATCCTCAAACTGGGGCGATGTGACACAAATATATATTTGAGAGCAACATTTAAAATTTAGTTGTGTGAGTCAAGGTCAGTTAATGAAAATGAACGAAAAAATATTTGTTAACTGAAATAATTAAAAACAACAATTAAAAGAAAAAAAACAATAACTGAAACTGTATTGTGTGTTGTGAAATTATAGATGAATCGCTCTTCGTTTTCACCTTTTTTGGAGTTGGTAAATGTGGAAGTGGTGTGTATTTTTATTTGTTTTTGCACTTAAGGCTGCAGCTTGTGGACGGCTTTGGTTGTTGTGGGGGTAAACATGAATAAATGTTTTAAAACTGTATTTGTTTGTAGTCTTTCTTTTTGAATCCTGCACTTGAAAAATAACCCAAAGTATAACCCAAAAACTAAAACTAAACTAAAACTGAGCAGTTAGAAAAAAACAAAAACTAAAAAACTATCAGAGCCGCTCGAAAAACTAATTAAATCTAACTGAATTAGAGGGAAAAAGTTAAAACTAAACTAACCTTGGTGTTATATCGTGTTCAAGTGAACAGGACTTTAAATGTATTATTTATTGAATGTTATGCTGCGGGTGTTACTATTTTTCACATGTACTGGTTTAAATTAGCACTAATCTGGGTTTAGAGTAAATCTTTGACTAGTCAAATTGTCCACATCAAAAACATAAACCAGAACAGGGCCAAAACTGAACTAAAACCGAGCAGAACAGGAGGAAAACTGAACTAAAACAGCAGAACAGGGCCAAAACTGAACTAAAACAGCAGAACAGGACCAAAACTGAACTAAAACAGCAGAACAGGGCCAAAACTGAACTAAAACAGCAGAACAGGACCAAAACTGAACTAAAACAGCAGAACAGGGCCAAAACTGAACTAAAACAGAGCAGAACAGGACCAAAACTGAACTAAAACAGCAGAACAGGGCCAAAACTGAACTAAACAGAGCAGAACAGGACCAAAACTGAACTAAACAGAGCAGAACAGGACCAAAACTGAAGTAAAACAGAGCAGAACAGGACCAAAACTGAAGTAAAACAGCAGAACAGGACCAAAACTGAAGTAAAACAGAGCAGAACAGGGCCAAAACTGAACTAAAACAGAGCAGAACAGGACCAAAACTGAAGTAAAACAGAGCAGAACAGGACCAAAACTGAACTGAAACAGAGCAGAACAGGACCAAAACTGAACTAAAACAGAGCAGAACAGGACCAAAACTGAACTAAAACAGCAGAACAGGACCAAAACTGAACTAAAACAGAGCAGAACAGGACCAAAACTGAAGTAAAACAGCAGAACAGGACCAAAACTGAAGTAAAACAGCAGAACAGGACCAAAACTGAACTGAAACAGAGCAGAACAGGACCAAAACTGAAGTAAAACAGCAGAACAGGACCAAAACTGAACTGAAACAGCAGAACAGGACCAAAACTGAACTAAAACAGCAGAACAGGACCAAAACTGAAGTAAAACAGAGCAGAACAGGACCAAAACTGAACTAAAACAGCAGAACAGGGCCAAAACTGAACTAAACAGAGCAGAACAGGACCAAAACTGAACTAAAACAGAGCAGAACAGGACCAAAACTGAAGTAAAACAGAGCAGAACAGGACCAAAACTGAACTAAAACAGCAGAACAGGACCAAAACTGAACTAAAACAGAGCAGAACAGGACCAAAACTGAACTGAAACAGAGCAGAACAGGACCAAAACTGAACTGAAACAGAGCAGAACAGGACCAAAACTGAAGTAAAACAGAGCAGAACAGGACCAAAACTGAACTAAAACAGCAGAACAGGGCCAAAACTGAAGTAAAACAGCAGAGCAGGACCAAAACTGAAGTAAAACAGCAGAACAGGACCAAAACTGAACTAAAACAGAGCAGAACAGGGCCAAAACTGAAGTAAAACAGAGCAGAACGAGCTGCTCACACCTACAGCCATATTGTAACTATTATTCTGAGATGACTCACTGGCACTTTTACTGCAGTTTAAACCAGCTACTTTTATCTTGCCTTCTTAGTATTCAGCACAGAGACCCTGAGAATTCGCAGGGATGTGGCTGGTTTTGAGCAATCCTCCTGAAATAAAACTTACTGACAGTGACACAAACGTTCACCTCTCAGATGATACATTTTTCAGTGAAGGACACCTTAACAATAGCCTTAAGATGTTTTTTTGGAATCTTGGTTGCAGATTGAGCCCTCCTCTCACTGAGACTACAATCAATCTTTGTCAAAAATGTGAGGAAGAAAAAAAGCGCTATCTCACCATTTGTCTTTTATTTACCAACTTCAAAAAATAAGAGACCACTAAATTTGGACTAAACCCGGTCTGAACCAAGACTAAACCAGGTTAAAAAGGGAACTAAACCAGGACTAAACTAGGTTAAAAGGGGGACTAAACTAGGATTAAACCAGACCTAAACTTGGACTGGACCAGGGCTAAAGCAGGTCTAAACTAGGACCCAAGAACAATGTGACAGACTTGTGGAGGCCAAGACGCATAAAAGCTGTGATTAAAAATAAGGGTTATTGCACCAAATATTGATTTGTGAACTCTTCTTAAGTGTAAACATTAGTATTATGTTGTTTTAAAATGAATTTGATCTTGTTTCTTTGCATTGTTTGAGCTCTGAAAACATGGATCTGTTTTGTTATTTTGACCATTTGTCATTTTCTGCAAATAAATGCTCTAAACGATAATATTTTTATTTGGAATTTGGGGGAAATGTTGTCAGTAGTGGTCTCTTTTTTTCCAGAGATGTACACACACAAAAACACTGTGATATGACATAAAATAAACTGGACACAAACTCTACAGCTTCTCCTGTACATCTTCTAAACTGTTCAACAGGCTCGTCTCAAGCACTTCCACAGTCTGGACCAGGATAGATTTGACACATTTTCAAACATTTCTACATGAGTCATCTCCCCCTGCGGTCGAGTCGCGGCGTGGCGTACCTGTTGTGAGCGTCATCCTTCTCCATGAGGGTGGGGTGGGGCCTGAACACCAACTCAATCTCGCTGGCTCCTCCGTCGATGGCCGGGTCTGCGCCGCCGTTCTCCGCCGTGTTGTCCATGTCCAGGCCGCTGTCGTCGCTCGTCTTTGTGCGCTTAATACTGGGACCAGCCTCCTGTTAGGAGCAAACTACATGTGATTACAGGTCCCCATTATGTTGTGAAAATTGTCTGGGAAAACTAGAACAACACGTCTTTATCCTTGTATTCGACAAACTGGCTTTAGTCGTTGGGTAAAACAGAGCTTGAGGGTTTAATCCTGATTTGCTTGTACTACCAAGCAGGATCCTTTTCTATTGGGGTACATTTCTATGGCAACATGTTCTGAAAGTCATCCAGCGCTTTCAGCACCGCTCTCTGGTGGTCAGTAGAGATTAAACTGAACAAAGGTCAACTGAGTTAGTACGTTGTCATGTCACTCATCCAGGTCCATCTCGGTGAAGGACAGACAAGTCCATTTCACCCATGCTCACAAATCAGTTAATAAAGCAAACCAGAGATCTCTTCATAAGTAGGGATGCACGATATATCAGCATTAACATCGGTATCGGCAGATATTTTTTTATCTTTTTTTTATTTTTGTTTTAACATATCGGTATCGGCCCGATGTGTAAAATTGGGCTGATATTAATGACCGATATTTGTCAGTACAATAATACATCAAATTAACGTTTTCTCACATTTCTCTCTTGTTTAAACACTCAAACTTCTGTAGATTTTCAACAAAATGTATTAATAGTGAAGCGTGGGGGGGGGCATGTGCGCTCATCATGCTCAAATCTGTGATAGCGCAGCATGACCGGCGCGAGACCATGCGAGCTGCGCAGGACATGGGCTGCGAGCACGAAACCCATGTCCAAACCGTGCCTCCTCCTCGGGACCGCGGTTTAATCCTGGTTTAGACCTGGTCTAGTCCTTGCCTGGTTTACACCTGACAATATCACAAGTGATATATGGTCTGGAAGCCACCTACTGAATATCTCGTAGCAAGGGTGCGGTTTACGATCGCCAACGGCCTTTTATTGGGCGTTACGAATGTCTATCATTTGGCGTATACGTAGCCCATAGCCAATCATGTCAGTTGTCAGTTCAAACTACAAGCTTCCATTTGTCACGTAGTACGCGTCATCGTCTTTCCACCCCTCCCCGCTCTCTGATTGGCTCCCAGAATCGGGAGAGCTCGCTTGCCATAGTTGCCAGGCTGTCTTTCAGATCGGAATGAAGGAAAGCAGCCTGGGATTTCCCAGGTTAGTCTAGTCCACGTTTAGTCCTGGTTTAGTTTAGACTATTTAAAACTATTTTACACTATTTAAAAAAAAAAAAAGTTACACTATTAAAAAAAAATGAAAAATGAAAAAAACAAAAACAAAAACAAAACACAACTGGAAAATAAAAGAAGACATTCAAAAATTCATTTTGCATGATTTTCAGTCTGTGTAAAATGTTATCTAAATGTTAATTAAAAAATAAATAAATATCGGCCAATAACAGCAACATTAATATCGGATATCAGTATTGGCTAAAATGTTCACATGGGTGCCTCCCTCTTCATAAGTGTGTTGTGGTTGTGTGTGGACCTGGTTGCTGTGGACAGACGCGTTGCTACAGTGGGAGGAGTCTCCGTTGTCTTCTGCGCCACTGCCGTTCTCCACCGTGTGTCTCTTCCCACGCTGCAGTCTGAGCACAACATCAGTGTCATTAGAGTGAACAGAGTAGGGAGTGTACACAGGGATGAACTCTAGATGCTCTGAGATGCTCTGGGGTCATTCCAGCCAATAAAAACTAAGATGTCAAACACCCATTTTGGGGGGGAAAATTCCCTTTCCCTCTTGATGATCCCACTTTGCACGACCTTCTCGCAAAATGTTACAAATATATATGTTTGCAATAAAGTAAAACTGCAAATCAAAGCACAAACCACATTTATTTTTATTTTTTTTAAACCTCTTTTTTCAACTTCATACCTGGAGTCACATTCTCTTACTGGTTTTGCAGTGGTATTTACCTCTGCACATTTACCAAACACATGTGACAAACAGATGCATTTGTGCACTTTTATTAGGCAAAATTTAACCACATGTCGCGGTACACCTGCTCTGTGCCAACAGTGAAACATAAATTTAAATTAGTTTTTGCTTTGCACTTAGTCTTGTGCTTCTAATCAGAGGCATTGAGGAGGAGCCTGTGTGCGCTGAGCAGGAGGGAGTGCGTGAAAGGAGCGCTGACGTGAGGCAGACGGACAGGTAGGATGTTTTATAAAGTTTAACCTGCTCTGTGATACACGCTGGTACGCAAAGGTACACGCTGTTGCGAACAGACTTGCGAACCTGATGATGCTGTAGAAGCAAAACACATTGTTGGCTCTAATCTAATAAAGGAATAAGAGTAAAGTCAAGCGAGTGTGCAGTAAACTTTTTTTTCATGGAAATTATTCTATGTCCCTGCTGTTACCAGCACCTGGAAGCTGTGCATGGAGTTTTGAACTTTTGAACAGCTATACATACATTTTTCTCAACAGATTTGCACTAGGGATGTCAACAATTAATCGACTTACGATTGTCGATCAAGACGTTGGTCGAAGAAAATGCATTAATTGTAATTAATCGCTAGTCGCGGACACGCGCACCCGCGTGGTCATGAATCAAGGCAACGGCGCACTGCGCTCACTCAACGGCACTGCCCAGTGTACGCGCGGGGCTGCTGAGCACGAGATCGAACCGCGGCGCCCAGAGTCTCAGCCCTAGCCACAAACCAGACGCACAAAACCAGCAGCGGCACGTGGTGGTTTAATCCTGGTTTAGTCCAGGTCTAGACCTGGTCGAGTCCTGGTTTAGTCCAGGTCTAGACCTGGTCGAGTCCTGGTTTAGTCCAGGTCCAGTCCTGGTCTAGACCTGGTTTAGTTCTGGTCTAGACCTGGTTTAGTCCACGTTTAGTCCTGGTCTAGTCTCTTAGCCAATCAGGACGCAGAACACAATGTTACACTATTAAAAAAAAGTTACACTATAAAAATGTTTTTTTAACAAATCCGCGAACCGCGATAGAGCGAGGGATTACTGTATTTTGTTATTCAGCATCAATACATTTGTCTGCTTTTTACTAAGGAATAATTAATTGAGGAATATACAATATAATAATACTATGATATATTTATGACTCAGTGTTATGTATACTATAGACCAGGGGTCGGCAACCCGCGGCTCCAGAGCCGCATGTGGCTCTTTGGTCCCTCTGATGCGACTCAGTACATTGGTTCCTCATTTAACGCGGGGGTTACATTGTAAAAATAACCTGCGATAGGTTAAATCCGTGAAGTAATCAACTTTATATTGCGTGTATAAATATGTGTGTATTTCACAGTTCCTCTGACCGAGGCGCCGCTGCGCTGTTGCGGGTTTTATTGTAGTGAGAACGCTTCCGTGCGTTCTCAGGACTGGTTCCACCGCCTGGACTCCAGGTTCGTTCTGCGGAAACACTGCCGCTACTTCCCAACGCGCATTGACCACCCAGAGAAGTGTGTGCTCGGACATGTGCACCTGCACTCGTGGTCAAATCCGTAATAGAACAGCATGACCAGTGCGACCAGCCCCAGGTGAGACGCACGGCCGTGGCCCTTCTGGCATGTGCCGAAATGCCAGACCGCTCAGTCCTCACTGCTTCAGAGTCACACTGCTCGTGATCACGTTTAAATAAATTTGGCAAACTGAACGCATTCTGTAGCCTACTGTACAGGAGACACGGAGGAGAATGACTGACGAATCGGCAAAGGGCTACAGTCCCTTAGCCAATCAGGATGCAGAACACAATGCGTATTGATACACTATAAAAAAAATCTGCGAAACAGCGAGGGACCACTGTATTTAATTAAAATATATTTTATTTTAGTTTGTTCATTTTCAAAATGTAATTCTATGGCACAAAGATGTTAAAAAGTGTTATTTCATTTTAAATTTCAAAAGGGTTTTGTGGCTCCCAGTGTTTTCTTTACTGTGTGAAACAGGTCCAAATGGCTCTTTGAGTGGTAAAGGTTGCCGACCCCTGCTACAGACCCTATGAAGACCCTATTAAAACACTAAAATTCAGGTGAAAAATGCCGCTTATCAATTAATCGTTAATCGATCGATAAGGTCAATCAACTATAGATTAATGAATTAATCGATAATTTGCATCCCTAATTTGCCCTGATATAAAAAATGACCCAGGCGGCTGACAAAAAAGCAGAAATCCACCAAAAAGTGGAAAGTTTTCATCCCTGTGTACAGAGTAGAGCGTATACAGAGTGTACAGAGCGTGTACAAAGTGTGTACAAAGTGTGTACAAAGTGTGTACAGAGTGTACAGAGTGTACAGAGTGTACAGAGTGTACAGAGTGTACAGAGTGTACAGAGTGTGGGGATGCGGCAGTACCTGGTCATAGCCTGGATCTTCAGCCCCTCCTCTATGCTGTGGGACAGGGCCTGCTGGTTGTTGTGTTTGCTGATGCGGGCCAGGACCCTCTCCTGGTGAGCCTCGTACTCATCGCGGCTGGGGTAGATCTTACCTGAACACAGTCACATGTTTAACAGCAGAGTTTATCAGAGGGCCTGATGGGACTTCGGTGTGACTTACTGATGAGAGCGTCGAAGTTTGGATCTGGACGCAGTGACCGCTTTGACACCAGCTTTTTACGACAGGTTGGACACTCTTTGTTTCTGTAACATGACACACACAAGTATTAGAGGTTTTAAACCTGTCACATTTTTTGAGGACTTACTGGCATGAAAACCTCTCAAGGACACCCCACTGATCCCCAGGATGGCACTACAATAAAATTCAGAAGCTCAAAACATGTTTATGACCACAATTTATTGAAAGATTGATTCCTTATTTTATTGGTGTAGTTGTTTTCATCAAAAACATTGTATGTTTAGGACTGTATATCATAAGAAACTGTAGTATTCAAGCACAGGACAGGACACCTTTGGGGACAGGCTGTTGTCCCTGTCCTGCTACACGGAGACACTCTGGAAGTGGTACCACACGCCATACAGCTGTACAAAGCTTCAATATAATTTGATAAACTTATATAAATTGATGTTATGTATTATATTATGTATTGTATGCTGCCTGAAAAATGAATTTCCTCCAGGATAATAAAGTATTTATCTAATCATGTTCAATGAATGTTATCAGCTTTTTGCCACCACTTTGAGAAGTCCCGTTATAAAGGACATGTACAAAGCATCAACAGGAGAATGCCACAATCTTCACAAAAAACAACAAAACAACACAATAAAACACTTTGTTGATCCAGTAGGTGCTACACTTGGTTTAATATTTAAAGAAGCACACACAGTGGATAAACCACTTTGTTTCTAAAAGGTGTGATTTGGTCAAGTTTTAGCAGGTGTTGTTGAATTTTTTTCTAGCAAAAAAGTGAGGGACTCTAAAAGGGTTAAAAGTAACTGCATTAAGCCCTAACACCAAAATCAGGCTTCATCAAGTGAATGGAAGCCCACATGTTTTTTATGTGGTTATAAACATAACAATCAGTGCAGGGTAGAGTCAGCTAAAAACATGCCCTGCCCATTGATTAGCGGACTGAAAAGGGGGCGTGACAAATGATCTGACCGTGTATCTGACCCCAACTACTCAGTTCACCATGCAAAACAACCGTTTCAAAAGAAAAAGTTATGTGTTTAAAAAAAGGCAGATTCAATTCCTGATTCACTCCCAGATTTTCAGCTGGCTCACTCCATACCCTTTGGCGGCACGGTGGCTGAGCGGCTAACTTCACAGCAAGAAGGTTCCGGGTTCGATCCCTGGGTCGCCCGGGCCTTTCTGTGTGTGTTTTGTGTGGAGTTTGCATGTTCTCCCCGTGGGTGGGTTGCCTCTGGGCACTCCGGTTTCCCCCATCAACCCAAAACATGCGCCATAAGTAAAAATCCTCCAGCTTAGGTCCTGACCAAGCCTAAGCAACAAGATCATGGAGATGGTCCCCGGGCGCAGTCATGTGCTGCCCGCTGCTCCTAATAATAAGGACGGGTTAAATGCAGAGAACAATTACAGTCAAGGCGAGGTAGTGTAATTATGTGAAATCAATAAAGTCATTCTTCTTCTTTCCTTTTTGCTGTTGTGCATATCCTTAGAATTAAAGGTCCCATGGCATGAAACTTTCACTTTGAGGTTTTTGAACGTTAATGTGAGCTCACCTACCCTGTTTAGGCCCCCCCCCATGGCTAAAAGATGCGAAATGTCTAAACGGAGCATTTGCGGTCCTTTTCTGCGTTAGAAAAAAACACTGCTCAAACGGGCGATTCTGAACAAGGCAACTATGTGACGTCACATCGAAAAATGCAGCTCCACCCTCCGTCTGGGTCTCTACTCAGCGTCTCTGTAAATCAAGCCCAGAGAGTTTGGACTGCGAAGGAGCTACGCAATGCAAAATGCGTTTTTTTTATTTGCCTGGAGGCACGTGCGAGTGTTTTTAGGCTCGGAAGTCCTTCACCTGACCCTCTGGACCTCTGAAACAGCAGTGGTTTAATTTTATTTTCTGTGAAAATGTGTTTTTTTCATTGAAATGCCTCTCCTTTCTTCCTCCGCGCTTAAAACGCGGAAGTGGGGCCAGCACACCGCTAAAACAAGGAACCAGCGGTGTATTTGGCCCCCCCACCCGCTCCTCTAACCTATCTGTCCTTCTCATTTGCATTCAAGCAACAAGGCCCAGAATGAGTTGTTCAGAGAGAGACTCTGTACATGTGTCTTTCTCATGCACCGAGTCTTGATTTTGGAGCAGGATTCATTTACAGTATTAGGGAACCATTAAGGCACCATATAAAAGCATCAAGAAGTACCATGTCATGGGACCTTTAAATAATTAGTCAACTAATTGATACTTTGCAGGGACGTCACACTGGGGGTGTCCTGCCTGATGCCAATGGTGAATTTGGAATTTGATTTAACTAAAAAAAGAGTGACTAATTGTAAAACTGTTGTCTAACGCTACCTCGCCTTGAGACTTGGACTTGTTTAACAGCACAGATCAGCTCACCTGGTCTGTTCTTTCTAGGGTTGCAAAATTCTGTGAATTTTCAAAGTTGGAAACGTTCCATGGGAATTTTTGGGAATTAATGGGAATAAACTGGGAATTATCAAAGTTGAAGGTTAGTGGCATCAATATAGTTCATAGAAAAAAATACTGTAGCATAATCCTTGCTAAAATAATCAAATTTCTGTGAATAAAGTAGGACACCATTTTCTGCAGAGCCATCGAGCCACACACTCTACATGCATTTACATTCCTTTATCACATGCACAATAACTCCTAGAATTCTGAAGAATTCTGGTAAACTAGATTTGCGCTGAAGAAGTTATCTTATGATGCTAGCTACCGCAAAATGTGCTAGAGCTAGCTTACTGAGAAACCAGATAAATCATGTGAGTCATGTGTTTTAATTGTCTCCTTTTACAATAATGCTGCTGATGACAAAATAAAATGTTTATGTTTATGTTGGTATATGACTCACAATAATTCTCATAAATTCCCAAAACTTCTGTGCAAAGTTACCAATTTGAAAATTCCCAAAATTCCCAAGCCAAGGTTTCCATGGAAATTTTCCTTTGCAACCCTAGTTCTTTCTGGTCAGGTTGTGTTAAAACAAAACTCAGATTAAAATCTAACTCAAGTAAGAGAAGTTCAGACAGAGCAGTGCCTAGAGTTGGCATCACAGCCCCAGAGACTCGATGACACCAGCTGCAAAGTAGTGTGGAAAAAGATCTATACGCACCCGGAGCGCAGCGCTGTGATGATGCAGTCGGCGCAGAAGCGGTGCAGACATTCTTTGGTGGTCATGGTGTTCTTGAGCATGTCCAGGCAGATGGGACACATGAGCTCGCTGTGGAGAGAGCGCGGGGACACGGCAATCTCCAGCCCGTCTGTGATGGCCTCCTGAAGACACACAGCACAGGGGCATGTTCACGGCAAAGTCTATTGTTCTTTACTCAAATGAGAACAACTACGCATCTGACTGGACATTTTAATTCTGTGTGCTGTGGGAAATCAAATCAAACTGCCACATGTTTTGTTGACAATGATCTTAAAGAGGGGGTATTTACTAAAGGTGTGCAAAAACAATGAAATATCCATGTATCGTATCGTTTGACTTGATGATACAGTATCGATATCATGGGCAGCTGTATTGATATACATATTGATATAAATAAGAGACCACTGCAATTTTTTTTGTGTGAAATCAGCATCTCTACATGTATTACAGCCATTCCATTCCAGTGTCTGTTGAAACACAAAGCACAAACACAAAGCTGAGCTACTTCACTTCTTGCACCAGGAGTGGAATAAAGTCACCCAAGAACAATGAGAAACTTACAATTTATTACGCAGAATTGACTCTTTAAACCCTTTAAGCCAAGTTATAATGTCGTTTCCTCATCAAACGCAGATGTGAAAGTTTGTTTTTTGTTGTGTTTCCCTTTAGACCTGATGTAGTCCTGGTTTAGACCTAAGGTAGTCCTGGTTTAGACCTAAAGTAGTCCTGATTTAGTCCAGGTTTAGACCTGATGTAGTCTTGGTTTAATCCAGGTTTAGACCTGATGTAGTCCAGGTTTAGACCTGATGTAGTCCAGGTTTAGACCTGATGTAGTCCAGGTTTAGACCTGATGTAGTCCAGGTTTAGACCTGATGTAGTCCAGGTTTAGACCTGATGTAGTCCAGGTTTAGACCTGATGTAGTCCAGGTTTAGACCTGATGTAGTCCAGGTTTAGACCTGATGTAGTCCTGGTTTAGACCTGATGTAGTCCAGGTTTAGACCTGATGTAGTCCAGGTTTAGACCTGATGTAGTCCTGGTTTAGACCTGATGTAGTCCTGGTTTAGACCTGATGTAGTCCTGGTTTAGTCCAGTTTTAGACCTGATGTAGTCCTGGTTTAATCCAGGTTTAGACTTGATGTAGTCCTGGTTTAATCCAGGTTTAGACCTGATGTAGTCCAGGTTTAGACCTGATGTAGTCCTGGTTTAGATCTGATGTAGTCCTGGTTTAGTCCAGTTTTAGACCTGATGTAGTCCTGGTTTAATCCACGTTTAGACCTGATGTAGTCCAGGTTTAGACCTGATGTAGTCCTGGTTTAGATCTGATGTAGTCCTGGTTTAGACCTGATGTAGTCCTGCTCATGTGAGGATCAACTCCTGTCCTGATCTGAGAGAGGGACCCTGGGACATTTTACAAACTAAGAACTCTTTTAAGGATCTAAAACTCAATGTACAATTTATTAAAAGAGAGAGTGGAGAGCATGCCAAGACACATGAAACCTGTGATTAAAAATAAGGGTTATTGCACCAAATATTGATTTCTGAACTCTACTTAAGTGTAAACATTAGTATTATGTTGCCATGGGAGATTTAAATAAGGTAACAAAGTATTGACGTCTGATAATAATGTAATGCACATATACAGGCCAGTGCCAAAAACTGAAAAATTGATCACAATCTCAACATTGGTCGTTGCAATAGGACAAGAGCATTTTACCCATCTACAGCCAATCCTGTCGCTTAATTTTGACTTAAATCTGTGCAATTTCACTACAAGTCCAGCGTCTCATTCCCTCTCTAAAAGTTTTCTCCTCTTCCTCTGGTGCTTCTAATCTTTATAATCCAAGTTATGGAACGTAAAACAACTATTTTCACATCGTTTATGAGTGAAACTTAAGCCCTTATTTAGCGCTTGGACATCACTCGTGTTTCTGCTGCTAGAGTACTGTACACATGCATTTAGGTTTAATGTATTGTACAAACTCATTCCAAACTTTAGATGTGGATTTCTAATTATTGGTCCTATCAACATGAAACAGAAACTGCAGTAATCCTGACACCTTCCTCGTTATGTCTGAAGTCCAACTGTCTATGTTTTCAAAGATGGGAGAAAACCAAAGATCAATCAATATGGGGAAAATTATTCTTTTTTTTCCCCCCCATATCGCCCAGCTCTACACATATAGCACATGTGTGGCAGGAGAGAAACAGAGACAGCAGTGGAAATAGGAGAAAAGCGTGGAGTGAATGTGCTGAGGCGGTGCTTCACCTGAGGAGTTCTCTGCAGCTCGTAGAGGCTCAGCTCCCAGGTTTTACTGAGGGGCTGCACCCCGTTGGTCTGTACCGTCTGGGTCATCTCTGCCTCTGCAACACAGCCACAAAACACACCGTTCTTCAGCTCCACACACCACAGGGAACTGAACACGTGCTCAACAAAAATAAGGAAGCAAAAAGAGGCCTGTCACAATGGCATATTTTGAAGTTTAATGTATTTTAAGATATAGACAATAAACTACCACATTGTTTTTGTTATAACCTTAAATTAGGATTACCCCCAAAAACGATTTTAAATGTACAAAATCATTACACAAAGAGAGGAATTAAAACACTTTCACAGTTTATGTCTATAATCAGTTCTTTATTCAGTCCAAATCTTATAATATAGAAAAATAAGTTCCCCACTAGTGCAAAGAGAAAGTCCCCGACATAAATATTAATCCCCAAAAATGACTGTTTTTTCTCTCATGTACTGAACGATAAGTTGATATAATCATTATTGTGACAGGCCTAATCATGAACACAAGCTCCTAATGCTGTCACAGCTGCCTTGGGGCAGAATGGCAGGTTGTGCATGAAAACTCCCATTTCCATTCACACCAGCACAAGCCTTACAAACAAGACTGCCTCATGGACATAAACAAAATGTGACAAAGTGACATTCATTAAACTACAAAAAAACAATGTCACATGAACCCGTAGAGGCGACTGCACCACTTTGACAAAGTTCACTTTATTGCAGCGATTATGACAATTATTTTCCTTGATTCATTGATAAGGAATTGGTGATAAATGAGATTTTCATGAATTTGACTCAAATGAAGAGAGTACACTCACAGACACACAACACAGACACACAAACAAAATGTGCCGTTGTAACTAAATCTAATGTGTAACTACAGCTCAGTCTGAGCCATAACATGTCTTTGAATAGTCCAGATATTGATTATTCTATTCCTAAAGAGTATTGACTATCATTTCAGGTGAATAATAATAATAACAATAATAATAATAATAATATAGCATGTTTTCCAGACATTCAGTCGCTTTACAATGTACTGTGGCAATGGCCACAGCTGCCCTGGGGCAGAATGGCCAAAGTGAGATTGCAAGTCTTTGCAATGAATCCCTGACGTTGCTTGGGCCATACTTTCTTATCCAAAGACATTTTGTGTGTAACCTGTGCACCTGCACTGATACTTCAGGGGCCTCAAAGCTGAAGGGCCAAAAGCCCTGGCCCCTGTCTGAACACTGCCCCTCACACCTCCATGTGACTGGGACAGGGGGGACATGTTGGACAGTTATAGCACTGCTGATGGAGCCTTGGTTTTGTTTTTTTAAGAACAGAAGAAAATTCCCAAAATCGCTTTACCTGAAGTTTGAAGTTTTATTACCTCCTGTCTCACTCTGCATTCTTCTGTATCATTTCTTCCCTCTGACAGTCTAATTGATTTTTGTCTGGATTTGACCATTTTATTTAGTTTATAGTACATATAGGACCATAAATAAAAAAGGACTACACACTTGATTCATTTTGATGTAAATTTTGATGTGAAATCCAGAGGACAGACCCCAGACTCTGCGGCTCGGCTAATGCTAACCACTTAGCTTCCAATGCTAGCTGCTCCCCATACTCGTCCAGGTGAGCCAGAGAAAACAGGCCGATAGTGGCTCTTTAAAGCCTTATTCGTGTCCAGAGCCGGTGTGTGTGCGCTGGGGGCTGTGGGGAGCCCGCTGGATGCACAGTGTCCGGGGTAAAACGCTCCTAACGGGGGAGATTGTGGGAGAAGCGCGGCTGCGCTGCGCCGATGTGACAGAGGGAAAAACAACAACAGAAAGAGCCGCTCCGGTCTGTGCAGATGTGAGAGCTTCCCCCGGCTCCAGGGCTCGCTTAAACCGAAAACCACGGGCCAACACGCCGGTAACTACATGACAACAGCCCTCTCCACATTATATGCCCCTTACTTCAGTCAAATGTCACGTTTGTGCACTTACATTTTCAGTTGTGAGACGAGCAGATCCAGCGGCGCGTTTGGACCAAGGCAATATGGCGGACTCAGAGGAAGCGGGGCATTCTGGGAAACTGAGGCCCTCTGAGGGGCCCCTGGATCCGCTATGACATAACACTGGCTACAGACAGGGTCCTGAACATAGCATGGCCTGTAAATATCATATTATATATGCCAACTGTGTTTATTTTGTTATAAACACTGTTTTTTATTATTAAATAAATAAATGTGTTCCTCACCTTCCACGGTGGTTGGGCTCTCACCCTCATCCAGCTCGGGTCCTCTACCAGAGGCCTGGGAGCTTGAGAGTTCTGCGCAGTATCTTTGCTGTTCCTAGTACTGCACTTTTCTGGACTGAGATGTCTGATGTTTTTCCTGGATCTGCTGTAGTCATTCCTCCAGTTTGGGGGTTACAGCCCCGAGTGCTCCGATCACTACGGGCACCACTGATGCCTTCACCTTCCAGGCCTTCTCCAGCTCTTCCTTGAGCCCCTGGTATTTCTCTAGTTTCTCGTGTTCCTTTTTCCTGATGTTACCATCACTTGGTATTGCAATGTCCACCACCACGGCTCTGTTCTGCTGCTTATCCACCACCACTATGTCTGGAGGTCCATCACCATTCTCTCTGTATCTGGAAGTCCCACAGGATCCTGGCTCGGTCAGTCTCCGTAAGAGGTGTTGACCTTGGGGTCTCCAGCCCGTATTCTGCACAGATGTTTCTGTACACACACACACACACACACACACACACACACACACACACACACACACACACACACACACACACACACACACATGGGCTCACTGAGAAACAGAAAATACTGTGGAGGGCTGGGCCAAAATGCTTAACTTAATTCTGCACAATATTAATTGTAATTTTTTTATAAAAATAAAAAAAAACTGTGAATGGCAAATTGCCTTACAAAAAATGCCATTAAAAACACCTCTAAAATAAAAGCAATGCAGCTTTAGTCCATGTATGAGGCAAAATTATAAAATATGTTTATTTTGTAATTCCAAATGAGCTTAAACGAGCCGGTCGGGGTCAACCAAAGGGCCGTATGTGGCCTGAGAGCTGGACAATGCCCAGGTCTGTCTAGTCTGACCCATTCTCTACAAACATTTAGAGATCCAAACCTCAACATGGCAAAACTGCTGTCTGAGACTGATCAATGGTACGTCTATAGTTTCATGACTCATAGATTTAATCATTTATTTGTTATACTCAACTAGCAAGACATAAATAACCTCTGCAGCGTTTATATTAGGCCTTTATTAGGTTTAGATAAGTGGTGATGAAGTAGCCTTCTAAATTTCATTATTTAAATAAAAGTACAGATACAATAAAAAGCACATGATAATAGTGTAAGGCAATAATGAAAAACTTATTAATAAAATAAAGATACAATAATACAAGTATTTCACAGAAAGTTCTAAACTTGTTGTGTAAAATGTAGTAAAGAATTTATCTGATTTAATCCATTTAATTTATGTCTTATTTTTTCAAGCTGTTTTTATTTTGAGGTCTGTATTTTATTTGCTTAGGACTTTCACTCAAATTAAACATGCTAAAAATAAGACATTTTAGCAGGTCTCAAATAAAAGAAAATACTTCTCAGTCCGATTCAAACATGCAGATGAGTGGAAAGTACAGACACCTGCCTTTAGATTTCACTTTAAAGTAAAGTACAGATATTTAAAAATTGTACTTAAGGAGACTACTGTACTTTTACTTTTGTACTTCGTCACCTTCCATCACTGCATCTGTTCCTTTTCTACTATTCTATTTAAGACTTAGACTTAGACAAACTTTATTGATCCACAAAGGAAATTATTTTGGTACAAATGCAGTGATGGAAGGTGACGAAGTACAAAAAATAGACGGAATAGCAAAAAAAAAAAAAGATAACAAGAGATCGGTGTCAAATGGGACATAATTATAAAAATCTTAAATGTCTACTTAAATTTTTCTGCACTGAAGTGAGATGCTTTCAATCTCATTGTGAGTATGTATGATGTCAATTGTGCATATGAATAGTGAAATTCAGGAGCTGTTGGAGCTGTAGGAGCTGTAGGAGCTGTAGGACCTGGAGGACCTGGAGGAGCTGAAAGAGCTGGAGGAGCTGGAGGAGCTGGAGGAGCTGGAGGAGCTGGAGGAGCCGTAGGAGCCGTAGGAGCCGGGGGAGCTGGGGGAGCTGTAGGAGCTGTAGGAGCTGTAGGAGCTGGGGAGCTGGAGGAGCTTTAGGAGCTGGGGGAGCTGTAGGAGGTGGAGGAGCCGTAGGAGCTGTAGGAGCCGTAGGAGCCGTAGGAGCCGTAGGAGCCGTAGGAGCCGGGGGATCTGGAGGAGCTGGGGGAGCTGGAGGAGGTGGAGGAGCCGTAGGAGCCGTAGGAGCTGTAGGAGCTGTGAGAGCTGGGGGAGCTGGAGGAGCTGGAGGAGCTGTAGGAGCTGTAGGAGCTGTGGGAGCTGGGGGAGCTGGAGGAGCTGTAGGAGCTGGAGGAGCTGGAGGAGCTGGAGGAGCTGGAGGAGCTGGAGGAGCTGTAGGAGCTGGAGGAGCTGGAGGAGCTGTAGGAGCTGGGGGATCTGGAGGAGCTGTAGGAGCTGTAGGAGCTGGGGGAGCTGGAGGAGCTGGAGGAGCTGGAGGAGCTGTAGGAGCTGGGGGAGCTGGAGGAGCTGGAGGAGCTGTAGGAGCTGGAGGACCCTGCTCTTAGGCTGAGGCCTTGAATAACTGGTCTATTTGTATAAACTGTTTGACCATCACTCTGGTTATAACCTGTGTTTTTTTTTTTTTTTTTGTGATTTTCTATTTGGAGGTAAATGAACACCTTAGCATTTACATTTTGTTATTTGTATTTTATTTTATTTATGTTGCAACATGTCCTCTGTAATGGACTGTAATAGTGTTAAATCGACATGAAATTAACAACCTAACAAAAATATGTTTTAAGATATGTTAAGATATGTTAAGATATGTTAAGATACAAAAATATGTTGTTAACAAGCTTCTACAGTCGCCTCAAAAAAAATTTAGACTCCCTTTTAATTTCTAATTTGTATTTATTTATTTAATTATTTATTATTTTATTTACTTTTTTTAAACTTCATTTTATTTATTTATTTATTTTTATTTTTATTTTTTTTCCTTTTTTTCCTTTTTCCTTTTTATTTGATTTCCTTTTTATTTACTTATTTATTATTATATTTATTTATTTATATATATTTATTATATATATTTATTTAATTTATTTTTTAATCATAGTGCAGCCACAAACTAGAGTCTATCTCAAAACACTTAAAGACAGACTGGTTAACTCAATGTAAAGGACACAAATGAATGGGCCGGGACTCCACCCTGCTTAGCCCGGGGATCGAACCCGGGACCTCGTGGTTGTAAGGCCTTGTACGGCAGAGCAGCACACGGAGCTGAGCGCGCGACTGCAGGGGAAGAGGGCGTGGCCACATCAAAGGCCCGCGGCTCACAGGGCGTGGCCTGATCAAAGGGCCGCTCGGAGGGGCGGGGCCTCGCGGAGGCGGTGAGGCGGAGGGACGAGAGGCCGAGCCCAGGGGCCGAGCCACCGCGGAGTGTGAGCTCTGAGGCGGCCGCGGCCACAGCTGGCGCTCCCTGACATGAATGAACCATGTTCGGACACGGAGGCTTAGCTCTCCCCGTTTACTGCGCGCTCCTGCTGCTCCCCCAGGCCCACAGTCACCGCTGGAACAGTAAGGTAAGGGCTCCATTTACTCCGAGCTAAAGTTAGCGGTGTCCCGACAGCTCCAGAGCCTCACTTTGTCCCGGTGAGCACTCCAAATGTCCTTAAATGTAGGTGTTGGACTTCCAGTTTATACATTTAGATTTTATCACGTTTCTATGCTGAGGTTTGTTTGTATAAGTTAAACACAAGGTAATATAAACAAACTACTGTGTTATGAGTTCTACTGTGTTCCTCGAGCAGCCTCGTAAAAGCAGGAGAATAGTTGAACTTTAAACGACAGGACTCAGCTGAGGAGGGACAGAGGAACCAGGAGGGACAGAGGAATGAGGAGGGACAGAGGAACCAAGAGGAACCAGGAGGGAAAGAGGAACCAGGAGGACACAGGAGGGACAGAGGAACCAGGAGGGACAGAGGAACCAGGAGGACACGGGAATGAGGAGGGACAGAGGAACCAGGAGGACACGGGAATGAGGAGGGACAGAGGAACCAGGAGGACACGGGAATGGGGAGGGACAGAGGAACCAGGAGGACACAGGAATGAGGAGGGACAGAGGAACCAGGAGAGCACAGGAACGAGGAGGGACACAGGAACCAGGAGGACACAGGAATGAGGAGAGACAGAGGAACCAGGAGGACACAGGAACGAGGAGGGACACAGGAACCAGGAGGACACAGGAATGAGGAGGGACAGAGGAACCAGGAGGACATGGGTATGGGGAGTGACAGAGGAACCAGGAGGGACACAGGAATGAGGAGGGACAGAGGAACCAGGAGGACATGGGTATGGGGAGTGACAGAGGAACCAGGAGGGACACAGGAATGAGGAGGGACAGAGGAACCAGGAGGACACAGGAATGAGGAGGGACAGAGGAACCAGGAGGACACAGGAATGATGAGGGACAGAGGAACCAGGAGGGACAGAGGAACCAGGAGTACAGAGGAACCAGGAGTACAGAGGAACCAGGAGGACACAGGAATGAGGAGGGACATAGGAACCAGGAGGACACAGGAATGAGGAGGGACAGAGGAACCAGGAGGACACGGGTATGGGGAGGGACACAGGAACCACGAGTGACAGCGGAACCAGGAGGACAGAGGAACCAGGAGGACACAAGAACGAGGAGGGACAGAGGAACCAGGAGGACACAGGAATGAGGAGAGACAAGACCAGGAGAAAGCAGGCAGAAGAACTGTTTGTTGACATGCGGGACAGATGCAGGACCAAACCGGCCCTGTGGTCATCTCACCTGCGCTGGGCTTTGTAATTACATTATGCCCATAAGATGGATTCAGCTTTTTACAACTAACTACAGCCACTTTAATGATTTTAATTTTAAACAATCGCTCCTAAAAGTTGTTTTGCTATAAATGACATTGCAAATAAATGGTAATAATCCATAATTTTACCACAAAAGATGAATACGGAGGCATCTAACACTCGGATTCACATTCTGCCCTCTCCAAGCTCGCCTTCTTTTGCCATGTCCTTCCGTATAACCCCGTCCAAACATATCTAGTGCTGGCTTCAGATTCAGTTTTTGTTCACGAAATGCCCTTTTCAGCAGCACTCAGCATTTCCCAATATCTCAGTTTTTATTTATCTGAGTAACTTGTGCTTGTGCATAGGGGCTGAATATCTCTATACTAGGACGGCAACCACAGACTGTACAGAAGTGGGCTAAGTGTGACGTCGCCCATAGTGTTCGGCTCCAATCAAGTGAATCTCGCGATGCTCGCAGTTACTGGGGTGAATTTGGAGTTCCAGGTTAGGAACAGAGATTGATTAATGGGCAAAATGGCAAAGTGAAAACACCAGGATCATGTAGAGCGGGATAATAGGAACATTTTAAGAGTTACACAGAGAGCGGGGACAATATTCCAATGTAAAACAATGAGAGCTAGAGTCAGAAAGAGCTGGAAGTACCTCCACGTTCACTTCCTTTTTGGAATACGGTGGCTTGCACGTTAGCTATGTCTAATTGTAGTCTATGGCTGCAACAAAGTTATTTTTCTAGTGGACTAGTTGACAATTAATTACATAATACATTACTTAATTACGGAAGAAGACAGAGGCCATGTTCGTAATGATTATTTTCCACCTTAAAGGGATATGCCATTGCCACCCCCAGTTCAAACTTGGGCATCTCCCCACAGTCCAGAGACTAAAATAAGTGGTGGAAAGCGTTTTCCTGGTCACCCAGCCATTGTCCGAGTCTGTCAGCACTGACCGCCGCGCGCAGCTGCAGAGAAAGATTTCGGCCAAAAGGAATTAATTTGCTCGATTAATTTACTTTTCCCAATTACTTTCTGTGGAGTGCACATTAATATCGAGTGCAAATAAATGTGCAAATCAACACGGAGAGCTTGCCTTGGTCATTTTGGGGTGGGAACTATTTTACAGTGCGGAAAAACACAGCCGAAGCACACAGGGGAATCCCTGTTACGCACCACGTTGGGAGTTCCCCTGTTACGCAGCGTGGTGTGTGCTTCGGCTCTGTTTTTCCGCACTGAAAAATAGTTCCCACCCAAAATGACCAAGTCAAGCTCTCCGTGTTGATTTGCATATTTATTTGCACTCGATATGAATGCGCACTACACAGAAAGTAATTGGGAAAAGCATCGAGCAAATTAATTCCTTTTGGCCGAAATCTTTCTCTGGCGACGTTAGCCTCCAGTCTAACGCGGAGTAGCTGCAGCTGTGCGCGGCGGTCAGTGCTGACAGACTCGGACAATGGCTGGGTGACCAGAAAAACGCTTTCCACCACTTATTTTAGTCTCTGGACTGTGGGGAGATGCCCAAGTTTGACCTGGGGGTGGCATATCCCTTTAATAATGAGAAAATTAACTTGAAATCTCGAGAAAACGACACAATTCGTGATCTCGAGAAAACAAAGAGTTATTCCGTGATCTCGAGAAGACCCTGTATCTCCGTCGGTAAAGACGAAGCCGGGCCAGTCTTCTGCGGAGGTGCCGTGGATTAATCTTGAAATTATCCCGAATTAAAAGACGTAATGCAATCTCCCCCTGTGTCAACCCCTGATCAAAATATCACCTTTTTAGCTGATCGATTATTATTCCAGACATTCTAATGACCAAAAACGCGTCTATTCAGAATGAGAAATAGACCCAAAGTCAGCCCGTCACAACGTGGAGGTCGACGTTTCAGTTGTTTTCTCGAGATCACGGAATAATTGTGTTGTTTTCTCGAGATCTCAAATGAATTATCTCGTTATTTCGGGATGACAAGGAAGAAAAAATATTATGAATGCTTATGAATATGGCCTCTGTCGACTTTCGTAGAAATAAAACATTGACTTTTTTTTGTTTGTTTTTGTTTTGTTTTTGTTAGAGAATATCTTTTGAATTGGGTTTTACAGTCTGCTAACAATTCTGATTATGAAAAATGAATGAATAAATGCCTTTTATTGTCACTTTTGAGATTGAAAAGGATATATACAACACAGTAAAAAATAGATTATGCAAAAAAAAAGTCCTATACAAGCTGGTACTACACATTAGTTATCCAAATACGATAAGGATTGTTTTAAAAGTCGGCTTCATTATTCAGAATAATCATTACAGCCAGTATTTGTACTGGGACAATGTTTCAGGTCTCACCAGGTAAAACAAAACACAAAATTGTACAAATTCTGTAGCACATTGCTCATATCACCCACTCCAGAGATGATTTCTGTTTTCTATGAACAATACCTGACATTACAATGGTGCCATTATCTGATTCAGTATTGCCCAAAGCTATGATTGCTTCTACATGTCTCTCTGAATTTATGTCTTGAAAAAGACAGTTGTGTAATGTTCACAAGTGTTGACATATATCTGCGGGTGAATACTGTTCTCAAATGTGCAAATCGCCTTCTTACAATGCTAGTTTTAACAATTGTAGTTCAAAATACTATTAATTAACGAACGATAAATTACAGTAAGGCATGTCACCGTCTAACTTTTCTGATAAGGTACCTGACACCTCGTCTCCATAGAGATTACGTTAGTCTTTTGCTTTGAACGTTAAACAGTCTTGCATTTGTTCATTGCTAAAATACCATCTCTAATAAAACAGCAATTCGTACAGAGAGCGTGTTTGCCGTTCCAACCACATTTCAGCCTCAATCTGAGCGCTGTGTGTCCCCGGAGACCGAAATCTCACAATCTCCCACATGTGTCCACGCAAGAGGGCATGGACAATTTAAAGGTCCCATGACATGGTACTTCTTGATGCTTTTATATGGTGCCTTAATGGTTCCCTAATACTGTAAATGAATCCTTCTTCAAAATCAAGACTCAGTGCATGAGAAAGACACATGTACAGAGTCAGAGTCAGAAAATCTCTCTCTGAACGACTCATTCTGGGCCTTGTTGCTTGAATGCAAATGAGAAGGACAGAGATAGGTTAGAGGAGCGGGTGGGGTGGGGGTGGGGGGCCAAATGCGCCCGCTGGTTCCTTGTTTTAGCGGTGCGCTGTGTGCTGGCCCCACTTCCGTGTTTTAAGAGCGGAGGAGGAAAGGAGAGCCTTTTCAATGAAAAAAACACATTTTCACAGAAAATAAAATTAAACCACTGCTGTTTCAGAGGTCCAGAGGCTCAGATAATGGACTTCCGAGCCTAGAAACACTCGCACGTGCCTCCAGGCAAATAAAAAAACGCATTTCGCATTGCGTAGCTCATTCGCGGTCCAAACTCTCTGGGCGTAATTTGCAGAGACGGTGGGTAGACATCCAGACGGGGGGTGGAGCTGCATTTTTCGATGTGACGTCACATAGTTGCCTTGTTCAGAATCACCCGTTTGAGCTGTGTTTTTTTCTAACACAGAAAAGGACCGCAAATGCTCAGTTTAGACATTTCACAACTTTTAGCCATGGGGGGCCCTAAACAGGGTAGGGGAGCTCACATTAACGTTCAAAAACCTCAGAAAGTGAAAATTTCATGCCATGGGACCTTTAAAGGAGAATTAACGTTTTTTTTTTACAATCTGAGCCTTATTTCGGTAATAAAACAAGTTGTTTTACTCACCCATAGCACTTTGGTGTCATTTGGAGCATTTTCGAAGATGTTTTAGATTAGCGATATCCGTTACGTGAGTGCTCGGGGGACGATGTTGCAGTCACCAAAATAACACAAACTTTAGCACTTTTCAAATCATATAAGCTCAATGTCTTAGTCTACACTTTCGTTTTCAAAAGTGGCCTCTAATCCGAGATTTAGCCATAGTTTCGAGTAGATGAGGAGGACAGTGCTCATGTGCTCAGTCACAGCTGATTTCGCTCTCAGCTCTCGGGACCCAAACATGAAAGGCAAAGCTGTAAGACGTTTGGACCATCGTGTTTGCAGTACCCACTTCAGTCAGGACGATTTTTTACCAGCAAAGGAAAAGAAAGAAGGCCAGCGGATTCAGCACACGATTCTGAGAAGTAATGCGAAACCGATGGCTGTTCTCTGCTGCTCCTAAAACTGTCTCCGCTTCATTCTTTCCGTATCCATTCTGTCTCCTCATCCGTATACTCCTCTTCAGTCCTCAGTCCTCCATAAGTCCTCTTCAGCCTCAAAGTCCGAATCTTCTGCCATGTGTCGCTCGCAACAGAAAAGTTATGAGCGTCGTCTTATCTGCAAATCAGCTGTGACTGAGCGCATGCGCACTGTCCTCCTCATCTACTCGAAACTATGGATAAATCTCGGATTAGAGGCCACTTTTGACTCAAACGAAAGTCTAGACTAAGACATTGAGCTTCTGTGATTTGAAAAGTGCTAAAGTTTGTGTTATTTTGGTGACTGCAACTTCGTGCCCCGACCACTCACGTTAACGGATATCGCTAATTTAAAACATCTCCGGAAATGCTCCAAATGACACCAAAGTGCTATGGGTGAGTAAAACAACTTGTTTTATTACGGAAATAAGGCTCAGATTGTAAAAAACTTTAATTCTCCTTTAACCAAGTGATGGAGGGTGTATCAAATATGTGTCTCAACAACACAGACTCTTCATCAGACTGGCACTTCATCAGTATTGTTAGTTGTATTTGTTATATTTGTCATACATGGATATTAAACAAAATGGCTGAAATTTAAATTCTACAGCTGTTAACCACTGGAGCTGACACAAACGCTGTGTTAAAAGCATTCACCACTGACACTATTTGTCTGGTTTATTTCTGGATAGCATCTGAACACTGCCCACTGACCATTAGCTCTTTACATATCACTTTTTATGATTTAGGAATCTTTTGTTCAGCGACCAAGCACCTGACCAAGCATCAGATTGTGAACCATTTATTCAGGTGGTATTTTGGTGTGTCATCCCTCTTCTCTTGGACTGCGTCTGTCCTGAACCCATCATTACTCCTCAAAGGCTAAAAGCAGTCGTTGTGTTTTCCTCTCTGTATGTGTGTCTCTGTGGCAGCAGCATGAGCGGCTGGGTGCTAGCCAGAGGGTGGTATGACAGAGCAAGGCCTGTGGAGGCTTGTAGAGTCTGGACCCACACCACACATCCTATGGAGAATAAGGCCTAATATAAGCATGCTGTGTGTGATGTTTATGTGCTGCTGTGCTGTGTCTGTCAGGACAGAAGTGACGCGAGACTGGAGACACACAGGACGCCTGCGCAGACACACAGCCGGACAGCAGCCAGCAAGGTACTGTCATCATCAACGTCCGCACACACTCCAACACAAACACAAGCACACACATTCACTCACACATTTAATTAGACTGAAAGCTTTCTGTATAATCAGCCACACCTGAATTACTATGTGGCTAAAAGCACTATGTCTGGACACCTTAAATTAGGGGTATCAAAACTTTTTATTTTATTTGAAGTGCACATGAAACACATTTGATACGCTGAAGTACAGACCACTACAGTGAAAGTGAATTCAACACAGCTGACAGAATGACAGAGCTACTGTAATGTGGCTTGAAATATCATAATACAATGTGATGTTACAGATGTTACAGAGGCCATAGTGGTAGAGTTACTTCTACCACTTACAGTAAAAAGTCAAAAGTACTACTTATGAGCATTTGGGACAATTCAGTAGAATGCCCGTGGGCCAACAAAAATGGATCTGAGGGCCACATTAGGCCTGTAGGCCATCATTTTGACACCACGAGGGTGAGTTTGTTTTCTGTATAAAATATAGTTTTCATTCTTTTAATTTTATTCTATAACCTGGAGAACCAGCGTAAGGTGCCCATGTGTGAGTGTACTTGAAAGAACCTGACACTGGTATACGTACGATTATAGTTTGATGCATGTTGTGTGGCAGGAGGAGGTGTTCCAGTGGTGGGGCGAGTGGTCAAGCTGGTCTTCCTGCTCTCGGAGCTGTGGAGGTGGGGTCCGCAGTCAGGAGAGACACTGCCTCATCCAGAGGTAACACATGTGCTTACACTACAGGGGTAACACTACAGAGGTAACACTACAGAGGTAACGCACGTGCTTACACTACAGAAGTAACACTACAGAGGTAACACTACAGAGGTAACACGTGCTTACACTACAGACGTAACACGACAGAGGTAACACTGCAGATGTAACACATGTGCTTACACTACAGAGGTAACACATGTGCTTACACTACAGAGGTCACACAACAGAGGTAACACTACAGAGGTCACACTACAGAAGTAACACTACAGAGGTAACACTACAGAGGTAACACTACAGAGGTCACACTACAGAAGTAACACTACAGAGGTAACACTACAGAGGTAACACTACAGAGGTCACACTACAGAAGTAACACTACAGAGGTAACACTACAGAGGTAACACTACAGAGGTAACACTACAGAGGTCACACTACAGAGGTAACACTACAGAGGTAACACTACAGAGGTAACACTACAGAGGTAACACTACAGAGGTAACACTACAGAGGTAACACTACAGAGGTAACACTACAGAGGTAACGCATGTGCTTACACTACAGAAGTAACACTACAGAGGTAACACTACAGAGGTAACACATGCTTACACTACAGACGTAACACGACAGAGGTAACACTGCAGAGGTAACACATGTGCTTACACTACAGAGGTAACACTACAGAGGTAACACATGTGCTTACACTACAGAGGTCACACTACAGAGGTCACACTACAGAGGTAACACTACAGAGGTAGCACATGTGCTTACACTACAGAGGTAACACTGCAGAGGTAACACTACAGAGGTAACACATGTGCTTACACTGCAGAGGTAACACTGCAGAGGTAACACTACAGAGGTAACACTACAGAGGTAACACATGTGCTTACACTACAGAGGTAACACTACAGAGGTAACACTACAGAGGTAACACATGTGCTTACACTACAGAGGTAACACTGCAGAGGTAACACTGCAGAGGTAACACTACATAGGTAACACGTGCTTACACTACAGAGGTAACACTACAGAGGTAACACATGTGCTTACACTACAGAGGTCACACTACAGAGGTCACACTACAGAGGTCACACTACAGAGGTCACACTACAGAGGTCACACTACAGAGGTAACACTACAGAGGTAACACTACAGAGGTCACACTACAGAGGTAACACTACAGAGGTAACACTACAGAGGTAGCACATGTGCTTACACTACAGAGGTAACACTGCAGAGGTAACACTGCAGAGGTAACACTACAGAGGTAACACTACAGAGGTAACACATACATGACAGCAGTTTGGCCTCATGTGGACCATAAGCTGCTCTGTCTCTGTCGTTTGCTGAAACAGTGCGTCATGTGCAGCAGGTGCACGGCTGACGTGTTAATTTGACAATTTACTCTAACACAAGACGTGATGTGATTGGTTTGACTAGTGAAAGCAATTGCTCTGCAACTGTAATGAGATAACAGTTGTGGTTACTCTGCTGGATGATCACATTCAATTGATCACATTATATAAGAATAATGAGCTCCATGTAAGTATGTTCAAGCCAAGTTGATGTGTAGCATCCACATCCTACACTTTATCAATCTCACACTGTTGAAACCATTGAGGAGGAGGTGGAATTCATTCAGAGGAATACTTAAAGCTGACTGGGTGAAGCTTCACAGCCAATTCAACATTTTTCTATCCACAAATGCACAAAGTACTTCCTTCTGCTCTTATGTGAAAAATGAAATAGTGTTCCCTTTGGCTTCTGCTGAAGACCACAGAGCTGCCCTGTCATTGGTCTGGTCCACCAGTGAATATGATGATAAATGGAAGACTGACAAGATGTGAGTCTGTGAACTAAAAGAAACTCCTCAATATTCAAGGTAAACATGGGTCTGTGCAAGGTAAGTATGTGTCTCTGTCCTCTGCATAGTTTCCATCAGGAAAATGAGAAGACACCATGCTGTGCTGTAAACAAATACACAGATAAAATAATGCTAAAGTGTGGATTATGATTACGACATGTCCTCCAAATACCCATTATATAATACGTGTCAAAGCAATCATGCCTGTCATTTGTGGTTGTTTGCCATGTAAAAGGGCCCATTGTCCTGGGGTGTGCATATCCAGGAGACAGGAGCAGTGTAATGTGGATCTGAGACGCTGAACAGTGACCTCCGACCTCTCTGTCAGTGCACGGAAGTTTGTGCCAATGTTCATTACCTTCACCAAGTGCGCCGCCCTGCTCTCTCCCCACACTCTCTTCAGCCTAATACACACCAAATAAAGCCAGACTTCAAAAACAGTGTTCCAGAGTGATACAATACTATTATAGAACCTGGTGGACATGATGCACTTAGCTGTGACTAACAATTATTTCAGTAGTCGACTAGTCCTTGATTCATTTTTGATTTGTTAGCTCGTCAAATGATTATTTCTGCTTTTGAAAGACTGAAAGCTTCTAGATGGAGAATAGTTACAAATAGTGTATTATTGATGAAAATCATACATTGTTCGTTGATTTAACAATTTGCCAATAGAGTTGTAGTCAACCGAAGATGTGCAGCTGATCGATTAGCGTCAAATCAGAACTATTGTGCATCTGTGTATGTGACCCAAACTGCACTCACAAGACTGCACCTGGAGGGGAGTTCATGCCAAAACAATTATTTATGCAGGAAAGAGTACTAGGAAACAATATAAAAACAGATTAAACTTGTGAATCATGAGTTTAGACTGTCTGTTTAATAAAAAAAATACCAAATACTGCACTCCTCCTTTCTGCTGTTGTCCAAATATAGTTTAAATTAAATGATTAGTCGACAAATTTTTGTTAACTAAGACACCGCAAAAGACTGTATCCCTAAATGCCACTGTCTTTGTTATAAAAGGTCTTTAGACAAATGTTATAGAGCAGGGGTCGGCAACCTGCGGCTCCGGAGCCGCATGTGGCTCTTTGATCCCTCTGATGCGGCTCAGTACAGTGGTCCCTCGTTTATTGCGGTGGTTACGTTCTAAAAATAACACATTTGACACTTTTCTCAGACTGCCATTCACATTTTCTCACATTTCTCTCTTGTTTAAACACTCAAACGTTTGTAGATGTTCAACAAAAAAAAGCATAGTATTATAGAATGAAACCAAAGATCCAAACCTGTTTTCAGGCCCTAAACATATCATGTGTGTATTTCACAGTTCTTATGACCGCTTCGCTGTGGCGGGTTTTGTCGGGGAGAAAACTTGCAAACAGCACTTCAGAGTCACACTGCGATCGAAAATTTATATAAATCTGGAAAACTGAATGCATTCTGTACAGGAGACACGGAGGAGAATGACTGACGAATCAGCAAAGGTCTACAGTCCCTTAGCCAATCAGGACGCAGAACACAATGCGCGTTGATACTATAAAATATTGGAATAAAAGAAATCTGCGAAACAGCGAGGCCGCGAAACGTGAACCGCAATATAGTGACGGACCACTGTATTTAATTAAAATGTATTTTATTTTAGTTCATTCATTTTCAAAATGTAATTCTATGGCACAAAGGCAAAAAAGAAAGCCGTTATATGCAGTGTTATTTCATATTAAATTTCAAAAGGGTTTTGTGGCTCCCAGTGTTTTCTTTACAGTGCGAAACGGGTCCAAATGGCTCTTTGAGTGGTAAAGGTTGCCGACCCCTGTTATAGAGTCTGTATAGTCCAGTTAATGTTTGTGATGATCAAATTAGAAATAGAATGCATCGACTTGTCACAGTTCTTCTGATGACACTGACCATACACAGCCAGTTCTGAAAGCATCAATTTTTTTTCCCTCCAAGCTGAAGTACGCCATTCCTCTAACATAGACCAGGACGACAGCCCAGTTACAAGAGTTGATTTTATTCACCCCTCTTCTTTACTTTGAGTGACCAGATCAAAGCGTCTGTGCGCACATGGGGGAAGCAGTGGAGCTAACAGGGCCACTTAATAATGCGGGCTGAGGAAGGGGGCCTTTTAATTCCTCTGTTGTGTTTCTGGAGCTTCCTCTCCCCGGCGCTCCTTTTGTGCCGCAGCCCTTAACTCTATCCCCCCTTTGTGCCCTTCTCTCCGCTTCCTGTCCGGCGTTCATCACCTTTCGCCAATTAGACGTGACACTCTTCCACAGTGACCTCCGGCTCACCCCTGGCTGCTGTCTCCGCTGCTTTACGGTCTAAACATTGGAGGATGTGTGCGCGCGAGGGGAGGGGGGGGATGCTAACACGCTAATGCAACACAGATGCATTAAGTCCATGTTGGAGTCTGGGGGGGTGGGGGGTGGTTGTCCCAAACACTGCCATAAACCACAGCTCCTCTTCTTCACAGACCTCTGCTGTTCTGTTCCACACATGTTTGCTG
The DNA here is from genome assembly GCA_036785185.1 of Paratrypauchen microcephalus. Taxonomy (NCBI): domain Eukaryota; kingdom Metazoa; phylum Chordata; class Actinopteri; order Gobiiformes; family Gobiidae; genus Paratrypauchen; species Paratrypauchen microcephalus. Next base: position 1,302,318 of record JAVJIX010000044.1, on the reverse strand, counting down.
TTGGGAAACTGTAGGACAGACACTGGACATGTGTTTCAGTGTTCTGCTATTATTAAAGCAACCTGTGGCTCCGAGTTCCACAAGCGCCTCTTTCACAACCTAAACACCCTCTCATGTTGTTGTGGAGGTTCATCACCTATATTTGTTAAATGAGAGCTCGTTACACTTTAAACTGTCATTATGAGAGGAAAAAAATGTGTAGATAGGAAGATAGAAAGGTATATGGAGCTCTGTTGGCTTCGAACAATAGGACTGAATGATTTGAAATATCTTATTATTTTTTTGGACAAGCATTGGGATTAAATTGAAATATGATTCTGTTGAAAGCTCATATTTTAAGAATTGACAAATGGACTGAAATATGAACTAATGCAGGAATCTTAAGATGTGTGTAGAATCTCTCAGTCGTCCAGGTAGAATCCTTGCCTGGTTTTACACCAGACCATATCACATGTGATATATGGTCTGGAAGCCACCTACTGAATACCTCGTAGCGGTGGTGTGGTTTACGATCGCCAGCGGCCGTTTATTGGGCGTTACGAATGTCTATCATTTGGCGTATACGTAGCCCATAGCCAATCATGTCAGTTGTCAGCTCAAACTACAAGCTTCCGTTTGTTGCGCAGTACGTCACCGTCTTTCCACCCCTCCCCGCTCTCTGATTGGCTCCCAAAATCAGGAGAGCTCACTTAGCCTAGTTGCCAGGCTGTCTTTCAGATCAGAACGAACGAAAGCAGCCTGGGATTTCCCAGGTTAGTAGAAACCATGGCAAAAGGAGAAATTCAATTTGTCAACTGGACAAAAGTTTATTTGGTTGAATACGTTTCGCAGCTCATCCAAGCTGCTTCTTCAGTTCTGATCAGACGCTGGTGGACACTGCCTATATCTGCCTGAAGGGAGGAGCTAACTACAATAAAATGACTCTGAAACTACCACACCTACTAGTTTCTGTTAGTTAGGTGGGCCTATTAGATCTGCAGTGGGAGTGGAGTGTGGGTCTTTGTTTGTTTTGATTTAGGTTTGAGGATAGAGTTATAGATGGAGACAAATGATGTCTGAGACCTCCATTTCTGTTCAAGGAAGGATTCTCTTTCTTGACAAAAATCGCCTCTTTAACTCCCTTCTCAAACCAGTTCTTTTCTCTGGCCAAGATCTGTACCTCACTGTCCTCAAAGGAGTGGCCCGTGACTTTTAGGTGGAGATGTACGGTAGACTGAGGTCCACTCTGGCTCTCTTGTCTGTGTTGGTACATCCTCTTGTGAAGTGGCTGTTTTGTTTCTCCAGTGTAATGCAGACTACAGTCTATTACAGAATAAGATGGTAAATTTTGTGGAGGCAATGATTGCACTTCAAAAATTACAGCCTTTGTGATTTCCTAGCTGTGTCCATCCAAATTGTGATTTCGATTAGATTGCGATTAAAGGACCCACAGTTGCGCTATTTTCTGATCTATGGTATAATGTTTCCTCATCAAAAACATGTCTGGAGTTCTGTCCCTCTGAAAGAACACTCTGTCTCTCCTTATGATGTCATGTAGTAATACAGGAAGTGCTCCACTGTGTGTTTTCGATACACCTTCACTAGAGTCATTTGGATGATTTTAGCCCTGGAATTGCCAATCTGTACTGAACAAAAGGTAAAAAGGAGCTGTTAACTTAAAAACTACCACTTCATGACATCAGAAGGTGGAACAGAGCATTTTGAGCTGGCTGATAAAGGGTTACTCAAAAGTGTGAGTGAAACAAAACACAATTCCAGGTATGTTTTTAGTGAAGAATCAAGACTCAGTTTGGTGTATTGTAGGACCTTTAATCTTGCAGCCCTAGTGAAGAATAACAGACATTGTTCTGTCTACTCCAGTGTGTACAGTAAACCAAGACTATTGCAATGCATATCCTCTTGGGACCCGGCTCATTCATTTGTGTCCTTTATAGTGGACATTGAGTTAACCAGTCTATTTTTTAAGTGTTTTGAGATAGACTCTAGTTTGTGGCTGCGCTATGATAAAAAAATAAATAAAAAAATTAATTAATTAATTAAATGATTAAAAAAACAATAAACAAAAATAGGCCTACGTAAATAAATAATAAATAAAATATAAATAAAAATAAACAAACATACATAAATAAGTAAACTAATAAATAATAAATAAAAAATAAATAAAAATACATAAATACATAAATAAATAAGGAAGTAAATAAATAAATAAATAAATAAGAAATTAAAAGGGAATCTAAAAACTTTTTGAGGTGACTGTAGAAGCTGGTCACAGATGTTGGTCATTAGGTTGTTAACTTCACATGGATTTAACACTATTACAGTCCATTACAGAGGACATGTTACAACATTATGAATAAAAATAAAATTAATAAAATGTAAATGCTAAGGTGTTTATTTACCTCCAAATAGAAAATTTAAATAATAATAATAATAATAATTTAGATACACTTTTTTCTTCGGGTCCCAGGAGGATATAATGTTTTTGGGAAAACATGCATGCATTTGAGGTAGGGATGCAAATGATCGATTAATTCATTAATTGATAGTTGATTGACCTTATCGATCGATTAACGATTAACTGATAAGCGGCGTTTTTCACCTGAATTTTAGTGTTTCAATAGGGTCTTTAAGAATATAAGCTATAGTCAAAAATATATCATAGTATTATTATATTGTATATTCCTCAATTAATTATTCCTTAGTAAAAAGCAGACAAATGTATTGATGCTGAATAACAAAATACATTCTTTATTGAAAATAAATTGAGGACGTTTTTTGTAAAACCTCCGTGATATGAAATGATAAAAAAATGAATTGATCGGGGAAAACATTTCACTCACACACACGCACAGTCGCACACACACGCACACACACACCGTCACACGGGCCGGACAGCGGGCTGCTTCCACTGCGCTTTCACGTGGAGCCTGTTACGCAGCCCGGAGCGGAGGAGCACGTGCAGCGCGCCGCGCACGTGTTCACGCAGACAGCGGGACGCGGAGCGAACAAAGCCGCAAAAATTGGGTTCGCAGGAGAACATTTTGCACTGCTTCTAGATCCGGCCGCGGATGTAACGCTATGGTCCTTCTCGCGAGTGGGTTTGCATCTCGTGTTCACATTCCAGAGCAGCGCCCTCTCCTCTAGCGATTAGTTACACTTAATGCATTTTAATCGACCAACGTCTTGATCGACAATTAATCGTAAGTCGATTAATTGTTGACATCCCTAATTTGAGGGTATAAATGTAGAGTATATTTGACTTAAAAGAGGAAATGGTAGCAGTCTGTCATTTGCCGACAGTGACCGACAGGTGATATGGTAGGAAGAAAGTATTTTCTTTACAGAATTATCTTACATTTTTATTGCTCAGTTTGGGGTTTTCAGGCCAAGATAATAAAGTGGCAGTAAAATAAGATATTTTATTAGATATTACTATATGATATTACGATATTACTAGGACCGCAATCGACTAACATATTGACATTCTTCCCCATTTATGATTACAGAATTTAGTACTTTACTTGTTTAGCTGATTCATTGGTCAGTGGTGTCTTAGTTGACACTTATTCCTATAAATACGCACTTTCAGTACTTGTACACACTGTATGAATAGTTGTAAATGGTAAATGGTCACATTTATATAGTGCTTTTCCACTTTCAGGGCATTCGAAGTGTTTACATCAAGGAACCATTCACCCATTCACACACACACTCATGTACCAGTGTACGCAAACACTAGGGGCGAGGGGAGTCGAGTGTTTTGCCCAAGGACACAACAACAGCATTCATCTGTGGGAGCGGAATCACACCCCCGATATGTGGGTCATTGGAACTCACTGCTCTACCGACAGTGTTTACGTTGAGATTCGAACCGCCAACATTCAAATCAGTGGATACGCTACCAACTGAGCTACTGCTGCAACAAAAATAGTGTTTTTGCATGACCTCTTGTGTTTTTCTTCTCTTGTGAGTGCAGTGTTGGTTTGTCCACTCATCCGAAGGTTAGCAGTTTGAATCCCTCTCTTGACATAAACATCATTGGTTGAGGGGATCAGATCCACTGACCCACGTCCCCAGTGTCTGTGCACACTGATGTATGAATTTGTTCGTGAGTGGGTGAATGGTTCCTTGATGTAAAGTGCCTTGAAAGTGGAAAAGCGTTGTATAAAAATGTGACCATTTATCATCAGGCATGAAAATCCCTCACCTTTTGCCGAAATTTGCAGTTTTGAAGTCAAAATGGGTGACCTACGTGAATCGTGTAGAACCGAGGAGAAAAAAAAGGGGGGGGGTCGGGAGGTCAGGAGGTCGGGAAAATATTAATTGAGCAAAATCCCCGCAAGTTCGAAGGGCCGAACTGTGCTCCAGCTTCCAATCATCTTGCAGCATAATTACCCACCAATCGCGCTCCCGCCAATCATGACGATTACCGTTGTTGTTTGCGCCTGTTCGCCGATCAGCAGTGAGCGAGCCTCGTGAATATGTACGCGGCATTTCATGAAACTGGACAAAATCCTTAACTTGTTACGTTAATGCTACGTAAGAAGGAACTCCTGCCTCGGGACACGGGAAATGTTCGGGATACGTCTGTTTCTCCGGAGCTCCGGATAATTAAAGTCTGTGGATATACGCGACCCGCGCATACACGTGAATACGCAAATTAACACGGCAAACTGTTACAACGGAGTGACCGCGTTCTTATGGGGTGAGTCAGATTATCGTATTATTTCTGCATCAACGGGACAGATTAGCTGACAGCAGGGGCCTAAACAGGGTCTAAGCCAGGACTACACCAGGACTAAACCGGGTCTAAGCCAGGACTAAACCAGGACTAAACCAAGACTAAACCAGGTCTAAACCAGGTCTAAACCAGGACTAAACCGGATCTAAACGGGACTAAACCGAGACTTAACCGGGACTAAACTAGGACTAAACCCAGACTAAACCGGGTCTAAACCAGGACTAAACCAGGACTAAACCGGGACTAAACCAGGACTAAACCAGGTCTAAACCGGGTCTAAACCTGGTCTAAACCGGGTCTAAACCGGGTCTAAATGTATGTGGATGCTCCAAACGCACTTTCATTGTTCTTTCTTGTGCAATGACAATAAATACTTGAAATCTGAAATCTGAACCAAGACTAAACAGGGTCTAAACCAGGACCGGGGGGTTAGGGTTAGCGCACCCTTCTCACCTTTTTCACCCCTGACCCGTTTTCATGCCTGATCATAGTTAGAGCTTTTGCCATGCCCCTTTTTAGTCGACTAATCGATCAGAATGACTTGAAATCTTTTGGACACTTTCTGGACACTTACGGAGGACCGACATGCAGTTGCTGTTGAGTCATTTGGCCTAATTGAGTGTTTCAGACACTGTATGTGGTGGTTAGTCATAGTCAGTAGAAGTTTTTCCAATAAGAACGTGCCACTGTCATAAAAGCTGGTCAGGTGAAGTAAAGTGCCTGAAGAATAAACAGTTTACTGAAGGAGCAGCTGTGCACAGCTCGCTTTGGCCTGGGAACACTCAGACTGTGACTGTGCCTAATGGACCCTGGACTTCACATAGCCCCTCTTATAGTGTATTTGCTTCACAATTTGGACAAGTATTGCGATATATGTTTAAAAAGTAGTATTCTTTTCAGCACTCACATTGTAAACAACTCCAGGAGAATTCATATTTGAAAGAAGACTGAAATCTGAACTGCTACATTAATTCAAGAACATGTTTGTCAAGGTCTGAACTACAGGTGCAAGATTTTCAATTAAAAAAAAAAAAAACTTTTGTTTTGGTTTTTTTGGGTTTTCTTTTTTTCTCTCTCTTTCTCTCTCTCTATTATTTATTTATTTAATTTTTTTTCTTTCTTTTTTCTCTCATTCCTTTCTCTTCCTCTGTCTCTTTTCAGGTTGTTCTGTTCCTGTTTATATATATAAAAAAATGTATTTTCCTTCTATGCTACTGAATATGTATATGGATGATTTTATATTGTGAAAGTTGGAAATACTAATAAACAAATTATTTAAAAAAAAAAAAAAAAAAAAAAAAAAAAAAACAGATATAATGATCATAATGGAGGACATTCTGTTACCTACAAAAATGCAACCTTTACGATTTGATAATTACACCAATATAGATGGCCATTTTGACACTATAATGAGAACTAATGTGTAATTATCTGTAAATATGTGACCCGCCACGGGAAAACCAGTGACATGTCGGGATTCGTGAACACGAGAAAATCGCATTAGAAGCATTTTTTTCTAAATTTGTGATTTTCATTTTTTTGCAGAATGTGCTAGTTGAGATCATGAAGAAGCCACTCCATGTTCCAGATAACAGCACTGGTTGCTTAAACAGGACTAAAACAGGACTAAACCAGGGCTAAACTAGGACTAAACCAGGACTAAAACAGGACTAAACCAGGACTAAAACGGGACTAAACCAGGGCTAAAACAGGAGTAAACCAGGACTAAACCAGAACTAAAACAGGACTAAACCAGGGCTAAAACAGGACTAAACCAAGACTAAAACGGGACTAAACCAAGACTAAAACGGGACTAAACCAAGGCTAAAACAGGACTAAACCAGGACTAAACCAAGACTAAACCAGGACTAAACCAGGACTAAAACAGGACTAAAGCAGGGCTAAAACAGGGCTAAAACAGGACTAAAACAGGACTAAACCAGGACTAAACCAGGACTAAACCAGGACCATCTTTAACGTGTTTTTTCCTCAGCTCGTCGTTTCAGAATGTCCTGCTTTCAAATGGCCACAAATTCTTCAAATGTTCTCAGATTTCCATGTGTAAGGCATTGTTGGAAAGCTTAGAATCTATACTTTCAGGATCTGTGAATAACTCAAAACGCCACCGGGACGACTTGTCTGTTTTTTCCATGGCCGGTCACATAATTTGTTTTGTTTCAGGCTGTCCACCAGTCAGCATGGAAATGGCTCATTCTGTGCGGGCTCTCCTAAAAAGTACCAGCTGTGTCCAAACCAGGTGAGACACTGCAGATAATGTGTTTGTATGTGATAAGATCTGACTTAACCAGTGTGTTTTGTGTAGGCCTGTCCAAGCCACAGTGCGAGTTTCAAACAGCACCAGTGCTCACAGTTTAACTCCAAAGCATTTGGCCGAAGATACTATCAGTGGATCCCTCTGTATCCAGGTAAAGAGCAGAGCTTAATGTTGCTTAATGCACTCATTTACTTTTCCCAGACTTCCCTTATACAGCTTTACCCCAGAGTAGCAGCTGTTAAAGGTCCCATGGTATGAAATTTTCACTTTCTGAGGTTTTTGAGCATTAATGTGAGCTCCCCTACCCTGTTTAGGGCCTTCCCCCATGGCTAAAAGTTGCGAAATGTGTAAATAATAATAATAATGATACATTTTATTTATATGGCGCTTTTCATGACACTCAAAGACGTTTCACAAAGCAATACAATAAAATAAGTCCATAAAACAGTCAGAAATAAAACAAAATGAATAAAAATAGCAAATGTCCACCGCGTCTCTGGAAATCACGCCCAGAGAATTTGGACCGCAAACGAGCTACGAAATGCGAGAAGCATTTTTTTTAATTTTTTTTTGCCTAGAGAGACGTGAGAGTCTCTCCAGGCTCGGATGTCCTTTATCCGAGCCTCTGAACCTCTGAAACAGCAGTGGTTTCATTTTATTTTCTGTAGAAATTTGTTTTTTAAAAAAATGGAATGCGTCTCATATCTTCCTAAGCGCACAGCGCACCACTAATCCAGGAAACAGCGGAGTATTTGGCCACACCCCCACCCGCTGCACTGGCCTGTCTCTGTCCTCCTCATTTCCATTCAAGTCTTCAGGAGGCTCTCATGCCCTGAGGCTTGATTTTGAAGAAGGATTCATTTACAGTATTAGGGAACCATTAAAGGAAAAGTAACGTTATTTTACAATCTGAGCCTTCTTTCGGTAATAAAACAAGTCGTTTGACTCACCCATATCACGTTCGTGTCATTTGGAGCTGTTTGAAGAAAGTTATGTTGTAGCGTATCCGTTAGCATTTGTATTCGGGGCATTACTTTGCGGTCTCCAAATAACACAAACTTTAGCACTTTTCAAATCATAGAAGCTCGTTGTCTTAATGTAAGATTTCGTTTGAAGCAAGAGTGACCTGTAATCCTGTTTGGGTCCCGGGAGCAGTCCGCGCATGCGCACTGGCGTCTTCATCTACTCGAAACTATGGCTAAATCTCGGATTACAGGCCACTTTTCCTTCAAACGAAATCTTACATTAAGACATCGGGCTTCTATGATTTGAAAAGTGCTAAAGTTTGTGTTATTTGGACACCGCAAAGTAATGCCCCGAGCATATGATACAGCACCATGTTAATAGATACGGGATCATTACTAGAACAGAACGGCTCAACATAAGTTCTGCGATACTGCTCCAATTGACAGAAAAATGCTATGGGTGAGTAAAACTACTTGTTTTATTGCCGAAAGAAGGCTCAGATTGTAAAAAAACGTTAATTTGCCTTTAAGGCGCCATATAAAAGCATCAAGAAGTACCATGCAATGGGATCTTTAACGTTAATAAACCTAATCTTTCATGCTGGCCAAACTAAAGACATGTATTCTAAAATGTCCTTTTTAAAAACTTGTTATTACTCCATGTTATTTTGTTGTTTTCTGCCTGGAACTGTATTTTTTAAGTTTATTAATCCTGTTTACAGGATTGCCTTCCTCAGAGCCTCTGAAATCCCTTTAAATTTTGCCTGGATTGTGACGTCAAAGGTAGAAATGCGGAGTCATTGCTAGAGCGTTTCTATCTTCAAAATCACGTTCATTCCAATTGCACACTTACATTAGCATGCTGCAGGTCCGTGCTGCTTAATAGCTAACAGGTTTTTTCCATGGTAATTCCCCCTGCTGCCAATAGATGCTAACACAAATCCACAAATCCAAGTAAGAGTGCTACTGATGGAACGTGATTTGTGTTTGTCTAAACAGATGGATTATTTTAAGTCCTGAAACATGAGATGCCAAAGCACAGATGTGTTTTAAGGCCAACATAACACGTGCCTTTAAATCCAATCATTTTTAACGATATTACATTTCCATACATCCTTTTCTTACACTTTGATTTTGCTCACAGCGGATTACATTAGCATCTCCAACAAACCGTGTGACCTGCAGTGCACCACCATCAGTGGAGAGAGGCAGCTGCTCGTCCCCGCTCACGACGGCACCTTCTGTAGGGACACCAAACACCACGGAGTCTGCATCGAGGGCATGTGTCAGGTAACACTAACACCACAGCCAGGACATACACGATGTAGCTCTTTATACCATGGTCAGTGAGAATTCTAATACTAAATATAAATACAACTGCACAGGTAGTCTGGCAACAGTTAATCACTGTTCTGTATCTCTACTCTGTGAGCATCACCATACCAAAGGGTAAACAAATGAACTACTGCTACAGCTAAAAGGTTGCCAGATTTACAAGTGAACTATTGTCAGTTGGTAGGACCAAGTGGATTAAACAACTCTGAGCAGTGTGGCACACTGTTTTCCCGCACGCCACCAGAACAGCTCTAGACTGTGCGCCAGTGCGTTAAAACAGTGTAATGGTCCTTGTTGTTTTAATCTTTACGTATATGCTACATGTTGTCAAGCTAATAAAATCTAAGGGGTCAGTCTGGTCACTTCTGTTGCCGACTCTAAATCTGGAAAGATGAAACGTACAGTCGTCAGGAGATGTATATACCTGTAAGACATCAGGGGGTTTGTGTGACATCTGGAAGGAGCAAAAGTGATGATGGACCTCTGGTGGAGAAAATGATTAGCTAAAGAGAGGAGACGGCAGAAGAGTGGAGTGTACAGTGATGTGAGGGGGAGTCTGACAGGAGCAGTGGTCTCATGCCAAGAGTCTGACTGAGCTGTGTTTGCGCTGAGGTGCTGATGGCTCTGCGTAGACTTACACAGAGCTTATGACAGGGTGACCAAAGAGTGAAGGAGGAGGCCTGGACAAGTGTGTAATGTCTGGGGGATTTGTTTAGTGAAAGTGTAATCTTTGGAAAGGATTATTCATATCAGCAAGCCAAGTTCCTGTGAACAAAAAGTGGATTCATATATCATGACTAGCACAGTGTATGGTGTCGACTGCCCAACCTTGGATTGTATTCTGCTTCTTGCCTCCCAAAACTTAGCAATAGAGTCGTTTTTGTTAGTTTATTTTAGGGATGCACCGATGTGAAAATTTTATCTGATACCGATATTAATGTCACTGTTATGGCCGATAACCGATATTAACTGATACAGATATATATATATATTTTTTTATTCTGAGATAACATTTTATACCGACTGAAAATCATGCAAAATGAATTTTTGAATGTCTTCTATTTTCAAAACCTGTTTTGACTCCATAAAGCTTAACTTATTTTATTCACAAAACCCCTGTGAGAAAGTTTAGATTAAAAAAAACAAAACACAAGGATGATAAATCACCATGTGCCGTCCTCATGACACGTGACTATGTGAGGCTCGACAGCCAGAGAACTAATAAAGAAAAACTCTGCACACTTTTCTTGTTTTATGGAGATCTCTTATATATTTATGTAGTAACTGAAACACAGAACAAAAAAGGCACATTACTAATTTCGTAGAACATGTGATGAACAAAATACGAGTAGCTAGCTTAAACCGTTAGCTCCGTGAAACCACAAGTTCAGGTCTTACTTGTTCAAATGCAGTATATATACATCACCTTAATCAAAGTGCTTGTTAACATAAAATACTCACAAAGGCGAAAGTTTGCCGAGGTTCAAATGTATAAAACATATTCAGCGTGAACACGAGCCGTCTTCATGCTTAATTTGTACAAAACAGAGCGGACTTTAACACAGGAACGCTCACTCTTTACTCAAAATAAAACGATCCTTAAAGGTGAAGGTTTCTCACTCTGATTTTACCTAACTCTTTTTAACAATACAAATATGAAATGAACTCATTTATAACCTTTAACTAACTTATTGATCTTATGAAATATTGATCTCTTTTGAGATCATGTCACTCTTAATTTGGTATTTATAGTACTGACAAATATCGGTCGTTAATATCGGCCCAGTTTTACACATCAGGCCGATACCAATATGTTAACATTTTGGCAATATCGGCCGATACCGATGTTAATGCCGATATATCGTGCATCCCTAGTTTTTTTGTTTTACACCTTTAAGTTCTGTGAAATCGTCTCAGATAAAAATGTTTAGAACTCATTCTGATCTGTTCTGTTCTGTCCCAGTTCACTGCAGTGCTACTTAAATATGCTCCATTCCCTCCTGTTTCCAGCAGAGGGCTATTATTTCACAAAAAAACAGGACATACTAAGAGTGCTGTAGGGATGGGAAGTGTCCTTGAGAACTATCTAGTTTAAAAAGACCTTGTAACATTTGAGCTGACTGGCTGTATCTTTCTCTTGTTGTTATTTCCTCTGCAGCCTATAGGCTGTGACGGGGAGTTGTACAGCACCAAGACGGTGGACAGATGTGGGCTTTGTGGAGGCAACGGGACGTCCTGTCAGCGCATCTCTGGATCCTACAGAACGGCACTCACACAGTTAGGTAACACACACTCACACATGCTACAGGGCCAGCTTACTCTTGCACTGCTCCAAATCTTAACTATACCATATGAACACAAGTGCAGGATTCACCAAAACAGCAGCTATAAGAAATCATACAATACCGTCCTCTATATAGACACGGTTGACATCGTTTTTTGAGATTACTGTTTGTATTATTTGTAATCTAAATTCCACTTTAAATAATTGTGTTTTTGACCAGGTTATGCATTCGTCACCAACATTCCACGTGGAGCCACGGACATCCAGATCATCGAAAGACACAAGACGGAGAACATCCTGGGTGAGAGCCTCCACTTCTTAAGGTCAATACACTGAATCAAACATATTTGAGAAAGTTACACTTGACTTTATTGCTTTTCTTAAGTGAATAAGGTGCATTTCCAACCAGTTTTTCCAACTGTTTGTCCAGTTTCCAGATATAATCACCACCTTGTAATGTATGCGATGTAATGCTTGCATCCTTCCTTCGTAGCTCTATCAGATGAAGCAGGGCATTTCTTCTTCAATGGAAACAGCCTGTTCGATCACCCGCAGAACTTCCATGTGGCTGGAACAGTGTTTAAGTACCGGCGTCCTAACAGTGTGTTCTCTGACGGGCTGGAGTACATCATTGCACAGGGACCTACGCTGCAGGGGCTTAACGTCATGGTAATACACCAAAACATACTGTCAGTTGTGTGTTTTTACAAGCACATTGTCTTTTTTGTCAGTTCTAATGCCAAAACCACAGCTAAAAGTGCACAATAGGTTTGGTTCACATAAGCTGTGTCTCAATTGTCAGGCTGTACGTCACTTCTGGCGCGACAACTGCTGTCCCATTTCATTTTTGTCCCATGCGCAGTTAACACGCAGTCTGAAGACCGCAGTCATTTCCATGGAAATTGGGGCGTGGACCAACTGCGTGAAAAAGCACACTTCGCGCAGTCATATATCCCAGCATGCACCGCGCGCTACTTCTTCTAAGGGAGAAAATGGAGTTGGCGGCTGCATCTGGTAATTTGCGAGACCTGTCGCATTTCGCCAATGCTCATGCGGTCCGCGGAGTGCACTCAGGGCTGAGCAAGTATGCACAGTCTTGACTGCAGTCTGAGTACCCTTAAAACCACACTCCGAACTGTGCACACTGAGAATTGAGACACAGCTATAGATCATGAGTCTAAACTAGGGATGCACTGATCTGATACTGACTGCGATACTGACACATTGGCTTTCCAAATATCAGTTCAGCCGATTACTGCTCTATAACACATTTGGGTCAGTTTTATCTTATTTAGGGGGCCAAGCACCCTATAGTGATTGTTCTGCGTTGCCTGGCAAAGTTGCCTAGCAACCCTTTGATCTTTCCTTTGATGTTTTGGTCTCCTGATTCTTATTATTTTTCTTTATTCCTTTCACCATGGGAGTCTATGGAAACCCCTAGAACCGTCTGGTAAAAAGTTGTGAAATTTTGCATGCACATTCCAGCCAGTCTCCTCATTACCCACAGCGATTTATAGGCCCCCAGCCCCAACCGTCTAGTGGCACTACAGGTCAAAGTTGCAGAAATTGGTCAATTGCCTAGCAACGCACCTAGCAACCTTTGATCTGTCTTTGATGTGTCTGTTCTGACAGGGTTAGACCCTGACCCTGTCAGACCCTGTCAGACTGTTAGATCCTGTCAGACCTTGTTAGACCCTGTCAAACGGTGCTTGGCCCCCACATTGCTCCTTGAAGCTATATTTTTATTTCATTTTTGTTTTAAGGAAATGAATGCTGTTTTCATTCTCTGCACTGTATTGGTTGATAGCGAGTATTGACAGGTCCTATATTAAGCAAAATTGACTCTTGTGAGTGATAAGCCATGTTATACTACTGTTACATCATCAGAAACAGACCTGCAGTTATGTTTTGTTCCATGTTTGAGTAACCCTTTATTATTAGTCTGTCTACATCTCCAAAGAGTTTTCTGTTTGAGAGAAGAACTTGGTCTAAATATGCAGGATTTGTGTGTGGTATGGTATATTTGTGATGAGGAAACAACATTATAACCTAAATCAGAAACTAGTGTAATATGGGCCCTTTTAAAGGGATAGTGCGTTTTTTAAAATAATTAAACATTAAAAATGTTAATCTGTATGGGTTTCCTTCTAAAAGTTATGTGGTTCACACTGGCTTACCTCTGACACTCTCAGCTGATCCCGGTTCGTCTCACTTTCTGGAGCCCACGTAAGTAGGTCCGGTAACTTCCCTGGAACATGAAAAAAGCTTGTTTTTCTTCTCAAAACAAAACATTTGTTAGAACGGTGATATATTTGTGTCCGAAACAGTTGTCCACGAAACATCCAGCAGCGTATTTCGCATTTGCGTATTGTCTTTCTCCACTCATATCACTACACCCATGTTAACTCTATCAGCCTGTTCACTTGTAAACTTCGGCGTAGACATCCGCTGAAGGTGAACAAAATGTTTTGTTTTGAGAAGAAAAACAAGCTTTATTTCATGTTCCAGGGAAGTTAGCGGACCTACTCCAGAAAGCGAGTAGGTCCGCTAACTTGGGCTCCAGAAAGTGAGCCGAACCGGGATCAGCTGAGAGTGTCAGAGGTAAGCCGGTGTCAACACACGTAACTTTTAGAAGGAAACCCATACAGATTAACATAAAAAAAGAAACTATCCCTTTAAAGCTCTGAACTGAAAAAGCTGTATCGGTGCATCCCTATTAAGAATAGCAAAAACAGAATTCTATGATGAATTTGTCTTAAGTGTAAAAAATGATGTTTCAACCTGCTTCATGCTGTAATTCTATTTAATTCACAGAATGACTTATGTATAATTCAAGAATGATTCTTTCAAAAACTGTCAATCCATTAGAAGTATATAGGCCCTGCTCTCCATCTGAAATTATGATCACAACTTTGGTGGTACTTAATTGCATCCCATTACTCTGTCTTACTCCTTCCCCTTTATCTACATCTTTGTCTTGCCCCTCGATACCGAGCTGAGAGGGCTAGGGGTATGAATGTTCCCCTAAGAAATGGGACACCACTCGATTACCATTTGCGTCATCATCCCTCGCCTCTACCTGAGCTGCTACGTCTACAGAGGCGACAACAATTGGCGCAAACAAACGTAAACAAATGTCAAGGATTATCGGGTACCTCAGCTCGACAAAAAAACTAGCTTGTTTATACATGAAAGTCCGATGAAAACGGTAACGTCGGCTAAACAGACATCACTACAATTAAAATCGCAACAACAGTTCACTAAAAGTAACGAACATAAGCGTCATAATTGTAAACCTGCTAAACTGTTAATCGATAATTACAACTCCTGAAAATACATTTATGAGACGCCTTGGCTGGTCGATGTGACGCTGCCATCCTGATCCCAAAACCTGCCTGAGCTTGTAGGCGTACCCCTTCGTTCCAAGACTGGTCGAGAGTTTACTTCGTAGTCCGAGGTCGTGGCCCGAGCCCTTGATCAGAATTAGAATCGGGACACCCCTTGCCCTCACATGAACGAGCAAAACCAAGGGGTAGGGGTAAGACGAAGGGGTAAGACAGAGAAATGGGACGCAGGCCAAATCTCTCTTTCACTTTCTAAAGGATTCGCCATTGTGGCCTTGTTTCCACAGTATTACAACCTAAATGGGAAGCTGCCCCACATCACCTACGAGTACACCGTCCCCCTCTCCTCGCACGTCACCACAAGCCCCGCCCACTCTCATGCTAACCACACCCTCAATGAGCTGAGCGAGAGTCTGTCAGAGAGTCAGACCTCAGCCAACCACAGTCACCCGTTTGACGGCGTACTAGAGTCTGACAACCAATCAGAAGATAATCCACAGGAAGAGGCGGAGTCCGAGGAGGAGGGGCTAGTGTGGGAGATCCGGACGCCCAGCCCTCCTCCTCCACCTGCCGCCATGTTGGTGTACAGACCTGTGGACGTGATCAGCCATGTGTTCAGTCATAATGACGTGGAGGAGCCAGGACCACCCGCCCTCGTTGATTATAGTAAGTTTCTCATAAAACATACATTAAAGGAATATTAATGTTTTTTACAATCTGAACCTTATTTCTGTAATAAGACAAGTTGTTTTACTCACCTATAGCACTTTGGTGTCATTTGGAGCAGTTTCGTAGATGTCGTGGTGTAGTGATATCCATTAACGTGAGTGCTCGGGGCAGGCGATTGCAGTCACCAAATAACATAAACTTTATCACTTTTCAAATTACAGAAGCTCAATGTCTTAGTCTACGCTTTCGTTTGAGTCAAAAGTGGCCTCTAATCCGAGATTTATCCATAGTTTCGAGTAGATGAGAAGGACAGTGGGCATGTGCGCAGTCACAGCTGATTTCGCTCTCAGCTCTCGGGACCCAAACATGAAAGGCAAAGCTGTAAGATGTTTGGACCATCGTGTTTGCAGTACCCACTTCGATTTTTTACCAGCAAAGGAAAAGAAAGAAGGCCAGCGGATTCAGCACACGATTCTGAGAAGTAATGTGATACCAATGGCTGTTCTCTGCTGCTCCTAAAACTGTCTCCGCTTCATTCTTTCCGTATCCATTCTGTCTCCTCATCCGTATACTCCTCTTCAGTCCTCAGTCCTCCATAAGTCCTCTTCAGCCTCACAGTCCGAATCTTCTGCCATGTGTCGCTCAAAACAGAAAAGTTATGAGCGTCTTCTTATCTGCAAATCAGCTGTGACTGAGCACATGCGCACTGGCCTCCTCATCTACTCGAAACTATGGCTAAATCTCGGATTAGAGGCCACTTTTGACTCAAACGAAAGTGTAGACTAAGATATTGAGCTTCTGTAATTTGAAAAGTGATAAAGTTTGTGTTATTTGGTGACTGCAATCGCCTGCCCCAAGCACTCACGTTAACGGATATCACTACACCACAACATCTACGAAACTGCTCCATATGAGACCAAAGTGCTATGGGTGAGTAAAACAACTTGTTTTATTACAGAAATAAGGTTCAGATTGTAAAAAACGTTAATATTCCTTTAACCTTTGTGTCTCAGGCAAAGGTCTCCGTGCAGCCTCACAGGTCAGGTCAGTTTGAGGAGAGTAACATCCCTCAGGACTAAAGTATTCCTCCTCTTTGTCTCTTTGCAGACATCCTTTTCCGCATTTTGTGTTAAAAACAACAACAAAAAAGAGCTGGCGGTATGACCAAAAATTGATATCACGGTATTTTTCAAAATTATATCAGTGTCATGGTATTTGACGGTATTTTTTTTTTCATGCATGACTCGGTGTTAACCCCATTTCCTAATAATTTTGAGAATAATTATTGCAGTAAATTGGACTTGGTAAAACATATCTGGATCAGTTAGGGTCCTGTGTCGGTTTGAGGAGAGTAACATCCCTCAGGACTAAAGTATCCCTCCTCTTTGTCTCTGTGCAGACATCCTTTTTCGCATTTTGTGTAAAAGCTCATTTCACTCAATCCACCTGTCCTGAACAATAGTCCTCCGATGGTGCACTTCTTAATCCCAAAATATGCTAAAAAAAGAAGAAGTAAAAACTGCCCAACCAGGTAGCCTTGACATCAACCTTTGCGATGTTATACTAATCAAACATCTAGTTAGATTAAAGGAAAAGTAACGTTTTTTACAATTTGAGCCTTATTTCGGTAATAAAACAAGTTGTTTTACTCACCCATATCACTTAGGTGTCATATGGAGCATTTCCGGAGATGTTTTAGATTAGCGTTAGGCTAACGCCATTAGCCTAGCGTGACTTATAGCCATAGCTCGGGGCATTCCCCAAGCATGTAATATGCCCCGTGCGGGCTCCAAATAACACAAACTTTAGCACTTTTCAAATCATAGAAGCTCGATGTCTTTAGTCTACGATTTCGTTTGAATCAAAAGTGGCCTGTAATCCGAGATTTATCCATAGTTTACAGCTATGCGTTCCATGTTTGGGTCCCGGGAGCTGAGAGCACACTCCGCGCATGCGCACTGGCGTCCTCATCTACTCGAAACTATGGCTAAATCTTGGATTACAGGCCACTTTTGACCAAACGAAATCGTAGACTAAAGACATCGAGC
Source organism: Paratrypauchen microcephalus (assembly GCA_036785185.1). Classification (NCBI taxonomy): domain Eukaryota; kingdom Metazoa; phylum Chordata; class Actinopteri; order Gobiiformes; family Gobiidae; genus Paratrypauchen; species Paratrypauchen microcephalus. Next base: position 1,284,657 of record JAVJIX010000044.1, on the reverse strand, counting down.
TTCTATGATTTGAAAAGTGCTAAAGTTTGTGTTATTTGGAGCCCGCACATATTACATATACGCATATTACATGCTCGGGGAATGCCCCGAGCTATTGCTATAAGTCGCGCTAAGCTAACGGCGTTAGCCTAACGCTAATCTAAAACATCTCCGGAAATGCTCCATATGACACCAAAGTGATATGGGTGAGTAAAACAACTTGTTTTATTACCGAAATAAGGCTCAAATTGTAAAAAAAAAAAACGTTACTTTTCCTTTAAGAGTGATACAGTATATTTTGTATATTTCTTACAATATGCACAAATCATTTTCTGCTTGTTTTTTACTTATAAAATTGATAAATTGTTATTTTCTTTTCACAAAAAAGGGAGTACCTCCAACTCGGTGGATGACCCGTCCACTGATGAAGAGAACGCCCTCCTGCTTTCGTTTCCAGGTGAGAGTTGTCAGGCGTCTGTTAGAGTTTTGAGGCACAAGTCATGGTTGGAGCGGCACTATTTTCTGTAATGAAATTGCAGTATTGCGTATTAAAGGGATAGTGCGTTTTTTTTTATTTTTATGTTAATCTGTATGGGTTTCCTTCTAAAAGTTACGTGTGTTGACACCGGTTTACCTCTGACACTCTCAGCTGATCCCGGTTCGGCTCGCTTTCTGGAACCCACGTAGGGAGGTCTAGTAGCTTCTCTGAAACATGAAATAAAGCTTGTTTTTCTTCTCAAAACAAAACTTTTGTCTGAAAGGTGATATATTTGCGTCCCACACAGTTGTCAACGAAACATCCAGCAGCGAACTTAGCGATCGCATATTGTGTCTGCCGACTCGTATCATGGTGCTCACGTTAGCGTATTAGCCTGTTCACCTTTAGCGGAAGTGTACGGCAGATGCGGTCCGCCGTAAGGGGAAGTTTACAAGTGAACAGGCTGATACGCTATGTGAGCACACAATACGCGATCGCTAAGATTGCTGCTGGATGTTTCGTTGACAACTGTTTGGGACACAAATATATCACCTTTTGGACAAATGTTTTGTTTTGAGAAGAAAATCAAGCTTTATTTCATGTTCCAGAGAAGCTACCGGACCTCCCTACGTGGGCTTGAGAAAGCGAGCCGAACCGGGATCAGCTGAGACTGTCAGAGGTAAGCCGGTGTCAACACACGTAACTTTTAGAAGGAAACCCATACAGATTAACATAAAAAACTGCACTATCCCTTTAACTGCTAATACTGTAGACTGTGTAAAGAGGTGGACTAAGCGAGTGTGACGTCATCCATAGCATTCAGCGCCGCTCAAATGAAACTCGCAATGCTAACGGGTACAGGAGTGAATTTGAGTAAATTTTTGACGGGAGAAAAAACACCATGATCACGTCAAGCGGGTTTGTGAGTTTTAGAAAGGGATCGAAAGAAAGGCAGAAACTCGAGATCGAGGTTATTAGCATTTAATGTCGAATTAGGCAGAAGAATACAAACGTAAATGGCATCAGACATCTTCAGTTGTCACATGTTGTCATCACACTGCATCGTCTCCTTGGCTCACCCTGGTCTTCCCTCGGGGACACCCCCATCACACAGAACTGACCACTGTGGCTACTTAAATACAGATCTGTGGCATGCTATGACATCAGCTCCCACAGCTAGCCAATCGCAGCAGGGGAGTTTACCAATATTGATGGATTGAGAACAGGTGGACATCCCATTATACCCCAACCTATAGAAGGGTCTTTAAGTTACCCACCAACAGCTTGAAATAAAAGGAGGAAAACAAGTGGGTCCAATTACAACCCCACAGCTAAGACCCATATAGACACACCTTTCAGTACTTAAATTCAGAGAACATGAGAATGCACATCTTGATATGAAAATGCACATAATGAAAGAATGAAATCCCACTGGTTAATACGAACATTTTAAGACCAAAATGACGAGGCTCACAGCAGCAGTTACAGAGAGAGGGACGACAATATTCCAATGCAAGTCAACGGAAGCCAGGGTCAGTAGGAGCCGGAAGAGCCGCATGCAAACTTCCTATGTGGAACCTGGCAGCTAGCGCGTTAACTCTGTCCATTTATATATACAGTCTATGGCTAATACGTAACATATTTAGATCACAATTTTATCTTTTATTGTTTTTAAAAAGCTGTATTTGCTGAAAAGAACGTATTAACATGTTTTACAAGTTTCACTTTCATATTTGACACTTTGAGTCTCCCGTCCCAAACACAATTGGCATGCATCCCACTAATAATACTACTGCACCCGTTTGTTTACATTTTTATATCATGCTTCTGTATATTTCTGGAAGAATGCCATGTGGGAGTATAGATGATGTATTCTAGTGGGCTGAGTATTGGACAGTAGAGCTGGGCGGTATGACCAAATTTGATATCACGGTATTTTTCAAAATTATATCGTTGTCACAGTATTTGATTTTTATTTGATTTGATATTTATTTATTTATTTATTTATTTATTTTTTTCATGCATGACAAGGCATTAACCCCATTTCCCAATAATTTAGAGAATAATTACTGCAGTAAATTCGACTTGGTGAAACATATCTAGGTCCAGTGCTTTAAAGGTCCCATGGCATGAAATTTTCACTTTCTGAGGTTTTTGAACGTTAATGTGAGCTCCCCTACCCTGTTTAGGCCCCTTCCCCCATGGTTAAAAGTTGTGAAATGTCTAAACTGAGCATTTGCGATCCTTTTCTGCGTTACAAAAAATCGGAGCTCAAACGGGTGAGTTTGAACAAGGCACCTTATTGACGTCAGATCAAAAAAAGAAATGCAAATGCAGTTCCACCCCCGTCTGTCTGTACTCAGCGTCTCTGTAAATCACGCCCAGAGAGTTTGGACTGCGAATGCGCTAGGCAATGCGAAATGCGTTTTTTTATTTGCCTGGAGGCACGTCCGAGTGTTTCTAGGCTCGGAAGTCCTTTATCTGAGCCTCTGGACCTTTGAACAGCAGTGGTTTAATTTTATTTTATGTGGAAATGTGTTTATTTTTCAATGGAACGCTTCAAATCTCTCCCCCGTGCAAAAACAAGGAAATGGATCAGCTGTGGGCTCTGAGCTCTGAGCGGAGAGTTTGGCCACGCCCCCACCCTCTACTATTGGCCATCTCTTTTCTCCTCATTTGCATTCAAGCAACAACGCCCAGAATAAAGAGTTTGAGAGAGATATTTATGACTCTTTCTCATCTTATCTCTGTTTCTCATGCACTGAGTGTTGATTTTGAAGAAGGATTCATTTACAGTATTAGGGAACCATTAAGGAGCCATATACAGTAAAAGCATCAAGAAGTACCATGTCATGGGATCTTTAATCATCTCCTTGAAGCTCCTTTCTCAACAGTACTAAGTGGTTCCATGTCTTTGGTGAAGTGGACAGTAACAGCGTTGGTAATATCGTTCCACCATTTGCTTTTCTTGTCGTAGGCGGTCCCCTTAGCAAACGCGTGTTTGAGCGACGTCTGAGTGGCGTTTTGTGTAGCGGCGCCGACTTGAACATTCCCTGCAGACGTGGAAGAGGATGCAGATCTTACTTTCGTGCGTTCTTTCATATTCCAGGACACGTTTGTGACGGAGGTGGTGAAGCAGATCACTCATGTCGCCTCCTGCGGCTACGATTTAAGCCCAACATTTACAGAATACGGTTGTTTGATCGGCGTCAGATTTTTAAAATCTAAATAAAAGTTCTTCCACACAACTGACACAGCTCCTCTTTTCGGTATAAGTTCCACTGTGTCTGTAACATTTTCTCCGTCCATGTTGTTCACCGCTCGACACACACTGAGCTTCCACCGCTCTCACGCCGCTGCAGAACAGTCCCCCTCTCAAACAATATCCTCCGGCGCCACGTTCCGCCGCTCTGTGTTCCCGACGTTTTGTACGCACACACTCACCGGATTTGGGATATATGAAAAATCCATATCATTAAAAAAAAAACAAACACCGGTATTTGGTATGAACCGGTATACCGCCCAGACCTATTGGACAGAATCTTACTGGTGACCATAAGGAGGGTTCAAATATGGCCTGGGAGAGATTGCTAAATTACTGAAAACATGCGTGGATGACATTTAAAGGAGAATTAACGTTTTTTTACAATCTGAGCCTTATTTCAGTAATAAAACAAGTTGTTTTACTTATCCATAGCACTTTGGTGTCATTTGGAGCATTTCCGGAGATGTTTTAGATTTGCGATATCCGTAACGTGAGTTCTCAGGGCATATGTTTGCAGTCTCCAAATAACACAAACTTTAGCGCTTTTCAAATCATAGAAGCTCAATGTCTTAGTCTACACTTTCGTTTGAGTCAAAAGTGGCCTCTAATCCGAGATTTATCCATAGTTTCGAGTAGATGAGGAGGACAGTGCGCATGCGCTCAGTCACAGCTGATTTCGCTCTCAGCTCTCGGGACCCAAACATGAAAGGCAAAGCTGTAAGACGTTTGGACCATCATGTTTGCATTACCCACTTCAGTCAGGACAATTTTTGTTCACAGTCACAGCTGTTTTGCAGATAAGAAGACGCAACTTTTCTGTTGCGAGTGACACATGGCAGAAGATTCGGACTTTGAGGCTGGAGAGGGCTTATGGAGGACTGAGGACTGAAGAGGAGTATACGGATGAGGAGACAGAATGGATACGGAAAGAATGAAGCAGAGACAGTTTTAGGCGCAGCAGAGAACAGCCATCGGTTTCACATTACTTCTCAGAATCGTGCGCTGAATCCGCTGGACTTCTTTCTTTTCCTTTGCTGGTAAAAAATCGTCCTGACTGAAGTGGGTACTGCAAACACAATGGTCCAAACGTCTTACAGCTTTGCCTTTCATGTTTGGGTCCCGAGAGCTGAGAGCGAAATCAGCTGTGACTGAGCGCATGCACACTGTCCTCCTCATCTACTCGAAACTATGGCTAAATCTCGGATTAGAGGCCACTTTTGACTCAAACGAAAGTGTAGACTAAGACATTGAGCTTCTATGATTTGAAAAGTGCTAAAGTTTGTGTTATTTGAAGACAGCAAACATATGCCCCAAGAACTCACGTTGCAGATATCGCTAATCTAAAACATCTCCGGAAATGCTCCAAATGACACCAAAGTGCTATGGGTGAGTAAAACAACTTGTTTTATTACCGAAATAAGGCTCAGATTGTAAAAAATGTTAATTCTCCTTTAATACCTTTTCAGGCATGTTTTTGATGTGGAAACGATGTTATAACATGGTAGAAAGCTGAGAAACCTCTTTAAACTTGTGCTTGTTGTTTGTAGGCAGTAAGAGCGTTCACTTGGCCCTCCCTGACGACGCCCCTCTTCTGCTGCTGGAGCGACTGCAGCTGAACCAGAGCCACACAGACCCCTCCTCACTGAACCCTCCCTCCGAGCCCCAGGCAGAGAGCGAGTCCGTCCTGGTGACGCTCCAACAGCTCGCCCAGGCCCCCAGCACTGAGAGGTACAGCACACAGCTCATCACTGTCACAAAGAACATCAGCCTGTTCCTGTTTCCATCTTTAAAGAACCATCCAGATCACTTTTGCTTGAGTTGTTTACTATTTTGCAGAACTTAAACCAGTGTATTTTAAAGAGCCCATATTACGCTACCATCTGATCTCTGTTATAATGTTGTTTCCTCATTGCAAACAGACCTGGAGATGTGTTTTTTTTTTTCATTCACACATGTTTAACACACAAACCTGCAAATTTAGGCTGGGTTCTTCTCTCTGATAGAAAAAAACTGTTCCACCTTGTGATGTTATTTCGTAATACAGGAAGTGCTCCGCATTATTCACTAGAATAATGGATCATTTTAGCCCTGGAATTGCCAATCTCTATTAAGCCATACGTAAAAAGAGCTCTAGAGGTCTTCAGGAAGCCCACACACACGGACCAATACCTGCTTTTTGATTCACACCACCCACTGCAGCACAAACTGGGAGTTATTCGGACATTACAACACAGGGCCCAAGTGGTTCCCACAAGCACAGAGGGTAAGGAGAAAGAAGAACAACATGTGCAGGAAGCCCTCTCTGTTTGTGGATATCCTAAATGGGCTTTCAACAAAACCAAGAGAGACAAGGACAAGAAACAAGACAACAGAGAATCAGAACCCAGGAGGAAAGGGGTAGCGATTCCTTACCTGGCCGGCGTTTCTGAAAAACTAGAGGATTTTCAGACAATATGAAACCCCAGTTTATTTTAAACCCACAAACACTTTAAGACAGAAACTGGTCCACCCAAAGGACAAAACACCGAGCCACAAACAAAGCAATGTGGTCTACTCCATTCAGTGTAATGAAGACTGCAGTGAGCGCTACACTGGAGAAACAAAACAACCACTTCACAAGAGGATGTGCCAACACAGACGAGAGAGCCAGAGTGGACCTCAGTCTGCCGTACATCTCCAGCTAGAAGGACCTCAGTCTGCCGTACATCTCCACCTAGAAGGACCTCAGTCTGCCGTACATTTCCACCTAAAAGGACCTCAGTCTGCCGTACATCTCCACCTAAAAGGACCTCAGTCTGCCGTACATCTCCACCTAGAAGCCACGGGCCACTCTTTTGAGGACAGTGAGGTACAGATCTTGGCCAGAGAAAAGAACTGGTTTGAGAGGGGAGTTAAAGAGGCTATTTTTGTCAAGAAAGAGAATCCTTCCTTGAACAGAAATGGAGGTCTCAGACATCATTTGTCTCCATCTATAACTCTATCCTCAAACCTAAATCAAAACAAAGAAAACAATAGGGCAGCAGGTCAGGTCCAGAGGTGTGAAAACACCATTATGGTCCTGAATGGTTCTGCTAACAAGACCCACACTCCACTCCCACTGCAGATCACTGCAGATGGGGCGGCAGTAGCTCAGTGGTAGAGCGCTTGCCTGGTGATCCAGGGAATGGCGGTTCGAATCCCGCTCTTGACGGGTGGACCACATGTGATCCAAGCTCCCACAGATGAGCGCTGCCGTTGTGTCCTTGGGCAAGACACTTAACCCCCACCTCGCCCCCAGTGTCTGCGGACACTGGTAGCCCCCATGGCAGAAGATACATCGAGGCCCGTTGTGACGTGAGCCACCTGTGGGAGGATTCTCCAGCTGAAGTCCTGACCAAGCCGAAGCAAGATCATGGAGATGGTCCCCGGGCGCAGTGATGTGCTGCCCACTGCTCCTGATGACAGGATGGGTTAAATGCAGAGGACAAATTTCGTTGTACTTGTGACAATGACAAATAAATAAATATTCTATTCTATAATAGACTCACCTAACTAACACAGACTGTAAACAAGTAGGTGTGGTAGTGTCAGAGTCATTTCACTGTAGTTAGTGCTCCCTTCAGGCAGATATAGGCCACCAGCGTCTGACCAGAACTGAAGAAACAGCTTGGATGAGCTGAGAAATGGATTCAACCAAATAAACTTTTGTTCAGTTGACAAATTGAATTTGTTCTTTTGCCGTAAAAGGAGCTGTTAACTTGAATACTACTGCTTCATGACATCACAACGTGGAACAGAACATTTTGAGCTTTGCAGAAATGTGTGAAAAAAAAACAACTCCAGGTATCTTTTTAATGAGATAACAACATTGTATTTTATTTTATTTATTTTTTTATTTAACCTTTATTTATCCAGGTAAACCAATTGAGAACCAGTTCTCATTTACAATGGCGACCTGGCCAAGAGAATTAAAAGATACATGTAACATGATTTAAAGCTCTCAAGCGTAAATTTTGCATAATATAGGGCCTTTATATCAATTGCATACAATTTACAACATGTGAGTGTGATTTTTCTTGTGTTCCCTCAGTAATGATTTTGATGTGGGGATAGATCAGGACATCCCCAGTATCTCCGACATGTATCGCTGGAAAGTGTCAGCCTACGCCCCCTGCAGTTCAACGTGCACTACAGGTAGAGAGCTCTGGGTTCGGAGAGCCCTCAGTGAACACCAAAGCATCACTATAAACCTTAACTTCAAACTATCATTTGGCATATGTTTAAACTAGGCTAGTCTAAGCTTCTTCAGCCTCAAAATCAGGACTTTAAACGCAGATATTGGAAAAATAATACCTTAATACTGAGCCTTTATTATAGATATAGGCATACCAAGGTTATAATAGCTTTGGATTTTTGATTATAGTTTAGTCCTATAACAGAACTGATAGAACTGATAGTTTTGACTTTTGTCCCCTCTAATTCAGTTACTTTTAATTAGTTTTTAGAGCGGCTCTGAGAGTTTTAGTTTTCATTTTTTTCTGCTGTTTTAGTTTTTCTTAGTTTTAGTTTTTGGGTTATACTTTGGGTTATTTGTCAAGTGCAGGATTCAAAAAGAAAGTATTGTGTTATCAAACTTACAACAAACAAATACAATTTTCAAACATTTCTTCAGGTTTACCCGCACAACAACCAAAGCCGTCCACAAGCTGCAGCCTTAAGTGCAAAAACAAATAAAAATACACACCAAAACTTCCACATTTACCAACTCCAAAAAAGGCTTGGAAATAAATTGACAAAGACGAAAACAAAGAGTGATTTATCTATAATTTCAGTTGGTTTTAGTTTTAGTTAGTTTTGTAAACACACAATACAGTTTCGTTTTTTTCTTTTAATTGTCGTTTTGATTTATTTCAGTTAAGGAAAATATTTTTTCAATTTTAGTTTTTGTTTTTTCATTCGTTTTTGTTAACAACAATAATAACTTTGGTGCATACTAGGGCTGGGCGGTATACCGGTTCATACCGAATACCGGTATTTTTAATTTTTTTTTAATGATATGAATTTTTACCGCAATACCGGTGAGTGTGTGCATGCAAAACGTCGGGAATACAGAGCAGCGGAACTTTGCGCTGGACCGTTGCGGCGGGGAACTGTTTTGCAGTGGCATGAGAGCGGTGGAAGCGTGAGCTTTGTCCCAATTGGAGGGCTGCAGTTTCTGTTGCTTTTTCGACAGCTTTTTTGGCGGCGTTGAAGGCTGCAGCCCTCGAACTACCCTCTACGGACCGCAAGGGACATGGGACAGGTCCACAGAGCCGCTCGCAGCGCCCAGACACGCTGCTAACTCTAATGCTAACAACACGCACCACGCAAATTACGCACACGGATCAATAACCCTTGAATTTGGACATGGCTAGAGTGTGTGTTGAGCAATGAACAACATGGACGTTGTTGTTAGAAACAAAGGAACTTATACTGAAAAGAGGAGCCATGTCAGTTGTGTGGAAGAACTTCGGCTTTAAAAAATCTGACGCTGATCAAACAAACATTCTGTAAATGTCGTCGGGCTAAAGTTGTAGCGACTCAGACGTCGCTCAAAGACGCGTTTGCTAAGGGGACCGCCTACAACAAGAAAAGCAAACGGTGGAACGATATTACCAACGCTGTTACTGTCCACTTCGCCAAAGACATGGAAAAAACTTAGTCCTGTTGAGAAAGGAGCTTCAAGGAGATGATTAAAGCACTGGGCCCAGATATGTTTTACCAAGTCGAATTTACTGCAGAAATTATTCTGTAAATTATTAGGAAATGGGGTTAACACATAGTCATGCATGAAAAAAAATAATTCCGTCAAATACCGTGATACCGATTAAAATTTTGAAAAATACAGTGATATCAGTTTTTGGTCATACCACCCAGCTCTAGTGCATACTACTACATATTTAGACCTAAATGGTAAAATAGCCATTTAGGAGCCACAAAAGCCTAAATAAGTAAGCATATTTCCAACTAAAGTGCTGGTTGTGTATGTTGTGTGTGTTTGTGTTGTGTGTGTGTTGCATGTGTTATGTATGTTGTGTTGTGTGTGTTGTGTGTCAGGTATCAGCAGCAGCTATGCCCTGTGTGTGCGTTACGACGGCACTGAGGTGGACGACAGTTACTGTGACTCTCTGACACGCCCAGAGCCCACACACGAGTTCTGCACGGGGAAGGAGTGCCCTGCCAGGTACTCTCACACGGAGTTACTGTGGTCAGATGTTCTGCAGTAGACCTGTTGTGTAGATCTGATCCTAACCCTGACCCTTCTGCAGGTGGGAGACCAGTGGCTGGAGTGAATGCTCCCGGACCTGTGGGGAGGGCTTTCAGTACAGGACGGTGCGCTGCTGGAAGATGCTGTCCCCGGGCCTGGACTCCTCCGTGTACGACTCTCTCTGTCTGTCACATGACCTGCACAAACCGGCCAATCGCAAAGTGTGCTCCGGGCAGAGCTGTGGGCCGCAGTGGGAGGTCTCTGAATGGTCCCAGGTACAACAGTGGCTGTGGTTACATGCACACTCAAGATCTGATTACACCGGTCTGCAAATGTTTGGGCTTGATCTGCTTCCGAGATAAAAGTGGCTAAATCTCATTTATATTGATAAGATGAACTGAAAATCAATTGATAACTGTGCTGGTTATATTTAATCTATTTAATGATATTGTTTTACATCAAAATCGCATCTGTTTATACAATAGTTTTAGGCATTTTTGCTTAAAAATAATATTTATATTTTGAAAATATTTCACTTGCACTTCTTTCTCCGTCAAGAAATAAACAAGAAATATCTTAAGACATCAAGTTCACACAGTTTCGAGGCATCTCTCTTATGTGAAATAAAAATATTTGATGTTAAAACTGTTGACATATTAAAATGAATGTATGTGAGTGTGCAGACAGACTTTCAGATAGAACTGGTGCTTGTAGACACACTGTACCTTCAGATAAACTACCGTTTTTGCCTTATTTTGCATAAATTTCCTATTTTGACCCAATACTATATGTTGGAAACTATAGCCAATCAGCACTTCTGACTTACTTTTTCTTTATTAAACCTAAACCAAGAAAATTTTCACTACTTTTGTTCTGGAACCATTTTGCTTGTAGACCAGTGTTATTAACAGATTTTTTAAAGATGAAAGATTATTAAAATGGAATAAAAAACACGTTAAATTAAGTAACCTCTGAGTTCTAGAAATGAGATATCAGACTTTGTTGAGTTGTGGTGTGTCCTCGCAGTGCTCGGCCCGCTGTGGCGCTCAGGGAGTGCGGAGTCGAGAGGTGCGCTGCTCCATGGACCTGAAGCTGTGTAACCAGACGAGCAGGCCCTCAGACAGACAGCCCTGTGAGGGACCTCCGTGTGACAGGAGATGGACGGTGTCGGACTGGGGCCCTGTACGTGTGAGCGCTCTGAAGCTCAGTGCTGTGTGCTGTAGTGTCTGCAGCACGAGTGTGAGTGATGTGTCTGTCCTGTGCTCAGTGCTCCGGGGCCTGTGGAGAGGGCAGGATGGTACGAGTGGTCATGTGTCGCTCTTCTGGAGGAGTGCTCATGTCAGAGGAGCAGTGTGACCACGCCCTCAGACCACTGGCGGTTTACCCCTGTGGAGACAGAGACTGCGCCCCCCACTGGGTACAACAGGAATGGCAACAGGTGAAAACGCTGCAACTAGAATAGAATAGAATACAATAGAAGTCTTTATTGTCACTAGGTCTGTCAGTTTAACGCGTTAATTAGATTAATTAATTATACTGCAAATTAACACGTTATAAAAAATTAAACGAAACGCAATTAATTATGAGCGGCAATTCAATGTGCCCATTTTAAATTTAACGTGCGGCGAGCAAATCGCTGCCAGGGCCTTTGAACGGCAAGTTTATTTATAAAAGAATGAAGACGGGACGATCAAAAGAACGCCGTGATTTGGAGCTTTTGTAAAAAAGAATTTTCCGATCACCGAAGCTGCTCCAGCATGACGGATCATTTGAACGCGAAACACGTCCGGACAAGTTCCATTGTTACCGGTGATAGAGCGAGCGTGAGCGCACTTCAAACCGCGCTCACAGAATTTGGGAAACGATTGAGCAAAGACACCGCAGAAAAGCTGACAAACTCAATCACAAAGTGGGTTCGTTCGCTCGCTCACAATCTCTCCCTCTCTCTATCTCTCTCTCTCTCACACTCATAAAATGCGATTAATTAGATTAATTCATTACAAATCCTGTAATTAATTAGATTTTTTTTTTTAAATCGCCTAACAGGACTAGTTATCACTATAGAAAGTTTAGTGAGATGTCGTTTGGAGCAGCCAACAACAGAGGCATAATGGACACAGTATATAAGAATAGAATAAAATAGATAAAAAATGTCTGGGAAGAGTTAAAAATTTAGGTTACAACAATATATACAAGTAAAGCTATAAAACAATATGAAAACCAATACAGGGGGTCCTCGGGTTACGACGGTCTCGGGTTACGAAGTTTCGTGGTTACGAACGCGCCCCCATTAAAAAAAAAAAGTATATATATTACGCGTCATTCCGTCTTACGCGGTTTAGCGTGGTAAGAGATGTAAACAAACGCGAACGGCGCCTCCACCATTGTTCCTGTCCCCAAGAAGCCAAGAATCACTGGACTTAATGACTACAGACCTGTGGCTCTGACATCTGTGGTCATGAAGTCATTTGAGCGCCTGGTTCTGCCCCACCTCAAGACCCTCACGGCCCCCCTCCTAGACCCCCTGCAGTTCGGGGGCAGTTCAACATGGCTCAACACCTCACCCTGCAGCATTTGGACTCCCCGGGAACCTACGCCAGGATCCTGTTTGTGGACTTCAGCTCTGCCTTCAACACCATCCACCCAGACCTCCTCCAAGGCAAGCTTTCCCAGATGAACGTGCCTGATCCTCTCTGCAGGTGGATCACTGACTTCCTGACGGACAGGAAGCAGCACGTGAGGCTGGGGAAGAATGTCTCGGACTCCCGGACCATCAGCACCGGCTCTCCCCAAGGCTGTGTTCTTTCTCCTCTGCTCTTCTCCCTGTACACCAACTGCTGCACCTCCTCCCACCAGTCTGTCAAGCTCATCAAGTTTGCAGATGACACCACGGTCATTTGACTCATCTCGGACGGGGATGAGCCTGCCTACAGGACAGAGGTTGACCGTCTGGCGTCTTGGTGCAGCCAGAACAACCTGGTGCTGAACGCCCAGAAGACAGTGGAGATCATTGTGGACTTTGTGAACTGACCGACACCCCATCACCACTGTGGACTCATTCCTCAAATAGGACCTCAAATAGGAGCCCACCATCACCTCCATCATAAAGAAGGCCCAGCAGAGGATGTACTTCCTGAGGCAGCTGAAGAGATTCAACCTGCCAACATGGACAATGGTGCAGTTCTACACGGCCATCATCGAGTCCATCCTCACCACCTCCATCACCGTGTGGTATGCTGGAGCCACCACCAGGGACAAACAGAGACTGCAACGTGTTGTGCGCTCTGCTGAGAAGGTGATTGGTTGCAGCCTTCCATCTCTTCAGGACCTGTACACCTCCAGGACAGGGACACGTGCAGGTCGGATTGCATTCGATCTTTCTCACCCTGGACATGGACTTTTTGACCTGCTCCCCTCAGGCAGGAGGCTACGGTCCATTCGGACCAGAACCTCTCGCCATAAAAACAGCTTCCCCTCTGCTGTCCGGCTTTTGAACAATAATAACACTAGGACTGTTCCCACCCCCCCACTCTGTGTCAGTCACATGACCCCACCCCCCACTCTGTGTCAGTCACCTGACCCTGTGCTGGATTTTTTGCACCTGACCATTACCTGGACCTGCACTGTTATATTCTTGTAAATTTGTTAATTTAAGTTTTCTACTATATTTTATTTTATTCTATTTTATTCCACTCCAAGTACCGAAGCAATTTCCTAATGTTGTGAACCTGTTCAAACATATGGCCATAAAACTTTTCTGATTCTGATTCTGATAAATAAGATGCAGGATATGCTAGAATAACTCTCACGTCAGTGGCTATTTTACAGAGGGTTTGGTCAACAGATTATGAGAAGAGACACAGAACATATAGAATATAAATAATTAGGGCTGTCAGTTTAACGTGTTAATTAGATTAATTAATTACACTGCAAATTAAAGTGTTATAAAAATTAACGCAATTAATTATGAGCGGCAATTCAATGTCCATTTTAAATTTGGCGTGCGGCGAGCAAATCGCTGCCAGGGCCTTTGAACGGCAAGTTTATTTATAAAAAGAACGAAGACGGGACGATCAACAAGAACGTGGTGATTTGGAGCTTTTGTCAAAAAGAATTTTCCGATCACCGAAGCTGCTCCAGCCTGACGGATCAATTGAACGATAAACACGTCCGGACAAGTTCCATTGTTACCGGTGATAGAGCGAGCGTGAGCGCACTTCAACAAACCAACAAACCAACAAACCAACAAACCAACAAACCAACAAACCACCAAACCACACTCACAGAATTTGGGAAACAAAGCAAAGTGAACACTTGATAACTGACAAACTCAATCGGAAAGTGGGTTGGTTCGTTCGCTCGCTCGCTCGCTTACTCACTCACAATCTCTCTCTCTCTAACACTCTTGCGATTAATTAGATTAATTAATTACAAATCCTGTAATTAATTAGATTATTTTTTTAATCGCCTGACAGCACTATAAATAATACCAGTGTGTAGAATTAAATATAACTTCAACCAATCAATAACTCAAGCCATGAATTGTAGGATGATGATAGTGTTTAAATTGTGGCTATGCTGTATTTCATTGCTCCTCCTTTGCAGATCGTCGCTGTACAAAGTGTGCATTAGTTACATGTAGACAGAGGTGGCGAGCTGATGCCTGTGTCTGTGTATCTGTGTGTTGTCAGTGTAACGCGTCGTGTGGGCGTGGCGTGCGTCTGAGGCAGGTGGTGTGCGCCGGGCTGGAGGCAGGAGTCTTTAAAGAATTCCCCGAGAGCAGCTGTGACCTGGAGCACAGACCTGACAGTAGCTCGCCTTGTTTCCAGAGGCCCTGCTCCAAATGGTTCACCACCGCCTGGTCCCAGGTAACACTCACATCTGCATGCACAAGCACTCACTGCAGCACCTGACTACCCTACTGCTTAACACACTGTGCTTTTACAGGGATAGTGCGTTTTTTTATTTTTAATGTTAATCTGTATGGGTGTCCTTCTAAAAGTTACGTGTGTTGACACCGGCTTACCTCTGACAGTCTCAGCTGATCCCGGTTCGGCTCGCTTTCTGGAACCCACGTAATTAGATCTGGTAACTTCCCTGGAACATGAAATAAAGCTTGTTTTTCTTCTCAAAACAAAACATTTGTCCAAAAGGTGATATATTTGCGTCCCAAACAGTTGTCCACGAAACATCCAGCAGTGTAGATTGCAGTCGTGTATTGTGTCTCTCAACTCGTATCACTGCGCGCATATTAGCTAGAGGTGGGTATTGGCAAAGAAGTCACGATTCAATTCGAATCACGATTCATATGCCACGATGCGATACTATCACGATGCATCACGATACTTGAATTATTGTGATGCATTGCAATATATTCGACATACTTCAGTGAAAATGTACCAAAAGAAAAGAGGATAACTTAAATATCAGTGGCTGTGTATCTGGGTAGTGTCTTCAATTGATACATAACTCTGAGCAACTCAATTCATAACTGAATTTATTGAATAACAAAAACAAATAAACCAAACCAATAACAAAAAAAGTGCATAGGATGTTTTCAAAAAAAAAAAAAGATGTTCAAACATTTGCCATTTTGGAGGTAGCTACCATCATAACAAACAATACCCTTTCACAAAGAAAAAAGTGCATAGGATTAATTTAAAAAAAAACAACAAATAATGTATTTATTTATTAATATTAAATATTAAATAATTAAATATTACATTATTAATTAATAATAATCGATTTTTGGCATCAAGAATCGATGCAGTATATTGTGAAAGTTAGTATCGCGATGCATTGTCATAACGATTATTTTGCACACCCCTAATATTAGCTGTATTAGCCTGTTAACCTTTAGCGGAAGTGTACGGCAGATGCGGTCCGCCGTAAGGGGAAGTTTACAAGTGAACAGGCTGATACAGCTAATATGCGCGCAGTGATACGAGTCGAGAGACACAATAAGCGAACGCAATCTACGCTGCTGGATGTTTCGTGGACAACTGTTTGGGACGCAAATATATCACGTTTCGGACAAATGTTTTGTTTTGAGAAGAAAAACAAGCTTTATTTCATGTTCCAGGGAAGTTACCGGACCTACTTACGTGGGCTCCAGAGAGCGAGCCGAACCGGGATCAGCTGAGAGTGTCAGAGGTAAACCGGTGTTAACACACGTAACTTTTAGAAGGAAACCCATACAGATTAACATAAAAAAAACAAAAACAAAAAACCCGCACTATCCCTTTAAGTGCTGGATCAATTAGCAGAAGGGCCCTCAAAGTCTGTGTCTGTGGAATAAATCATGCTTGGGGTTTAGGGAATTAGAGGTGGGCACGTTATCTAGAATATTGTAAATGTGGTTGTATGCAAAAGTTGCTCCAAAATGATATCAATATTGCTGTTTTGCCTCTTGAAACACGGCAAAGGTGTTTTTGTCGAGCTTTACATTCAGACAAAATACAAACTGTGTGTAAAGCATGTTATATTGTGTAAATGTGGTTCACATCCAGCCCTGATCCAGCTCAAATCTCCAGAGCTTTACGGTGACCTGAGCTGCACTTGTGTTACAGCTGTGCCTTTTTCACAGAGGCTCAGTGAACCCTCATGAGGACACGGGCCTCACTGTTCACATCATGACTGTGAACGACTGTAGCATACTCTAGAGCAGGGGTGTCTCATTCTGGTCCGGGTGTCGTATCCAACTCTGATCCCAAAGGGGCCGGATCAGAAAACTCATGGCAAATATACCCCAAAAATAGCAATAAGTCCAAATATTAAATATTTTTATTATTTGTGCAGAGAAACACAACTCTATTACAGAAGTCTTTTTTATTCGATGTACTTTCTTTTACAATATATTATGAACAACCTGAAACTTCAAGAAAAATGCAATTTCAACACAATGTTTTAACATTAACTTGTATGCATTTCACAGAATTTAGTCATGTTTTCTTTTTGCTCCTGAAAGTGCATCCGTATCAGTACCATGTCAATACCATGTCCTGAGTAGCTGCCCACTTCAGAATGTCATTCAAGCGCTTGTGTGTTCGCTTTTGTTTTATTAATGTTCATTACTGAGAAAACCTGCTCACAAAGGTAGATAGTCCCAAACACGGAAAGCGTTTAGAAAGAGGCGTGTCTTCATTTGTGCTGCTCTGTTGGGAGGCGGCCACACACAGAGGCGCTGGAGACACTGCTATGATTAAACTACGCAGAAATTTACCAATATGTTAATAGAAAATGAAAATATAATTAAAATATTTTAATAGAAAATCAGCTGAGGGCCAGATTAAAGGTCTTGGAGGGCCGAATCTGGCCCCCGGGCCGCATGTTTGACACCTCTGCTCTATAGCTTTGTAGCATACTCTATAGCAGTGTTCCACAAACTGTTCCACAAAGGGCCGGTGTGGCTGCAGGTTTTCTTTCCTACCAAGCAGCAGCAGCACACCAGACTTGACTCATTTAATCAGACAGTTGAAGGTGTGGCCTTGGTTGGAAAGAAAACCTGCAGCCACACCGGCCCTTTGTGGAACAGTCTGTGGAACACTGCTCTATAGTTTTGTAGCATACTCTATAGCAGGGGTGGGCAATTATTTTTCCCCAGGGGCCAAATGAGAAGCAGAAAATATTGTGGAGGGCCAAAAGTTTGAAGTCTATGCTGGTTATTTATTTTATTTCTACGTTGAAATCAGTAAATGGCATTGTTTACAGAAGCTGGTAAGTTCTGTGTTATTATTAAGTAATGAATGAGTGAGGTTTTACAAAAACTTAATTTATTCAGTAAAATAATTCAAAATAATGGTAAATGTGAAACATTTGTAACTCTTTTTCAATCACATTAACCCCACAATGTTTTCTGAGTTTAACTTTCTTAACTTTGTATTAAGACACCACAATGTCTTTGTTTGCCAAATAACATAATACAAGATATGTCACAACATTTTTTTGTCCAACTGCCAAACTGCCAAATACGGCCCATGAGTCGGCTCATGGGCCGTATTTGGCCCCCGGGCCTTGAAATGCCCAGGTCTGCTCTATAGTTTATAGCATACTCTATAGTTAAGACTCAGGCGGTGGTTGGGCTTTTTCACAAGCAGCTGAAAGAATTGAAGTGCAGACAATGTAGATATTATTGTGTATTCCATGTATAGCAAATACTGTGAGTACTAGTCCAAATACTGCGAGTACTAGTCCAAATACTGTGAGTACTAGTCCTACGCACCAGTGTGCAGACCAGGTACAGATGCTGTGTGTGTCTCTCAGTGCAGTAAGACGTGTGGCAGTGGGGTCCAGGTGCGGGAGGTAAAGTGTTACCAGGGCGACGAGCTGGTGACCCGGGGCCACAGCTGTGACTCGGCGCTGAAGCCTGAGGCCCGGCAGAGCTGTGAGCTGCAGAGCTGCCCCACCCCTCCTCCAGGTACTACCCTTTACTCCTCTACACTACTCATCAAGATTCAAGATTGTTTATTTGTCATATGTAGAATCAGCACAGGGTCAACAATGCAATGAAATGTTTAGGATCAGAGGAACTGTTGACTCGCCAAGACAGTCAGAAGTACTAATAACAGCAATCACTGTAACACAGTGGTCCCTCGCTCTATCGCGGTTCACTTTTCGCGGCCTCGCTGTTTCGCAGATTTTTTTTTTTTTTTTATTTCAAATTTTTTATAGTGTATAAACATTGTGTTGTGCGTCCTGATTGTCTTCTCCTCCGTGTCTCCTGTACAGTACAGTATGTGTTCAGTTTGACACATTTATATAGATGTTATAGAGGGGGGACCCGGGGGTCCCGCTGGATCCACGAGGAGCCGAGACATGAGTCACTGGATCTGTAGGAAGTCCAGACCGGGACTAAGACATGAGGACCAGACCGGGACCAGACCGGGACCAGACCAGAGCTAGACCAAGACTAAACCAGGTCTAAGCCAGGTCTAAACCTGGACTAAACCAGGACTAGGCCAGGTCTAAACCAGGATTAAACCACTGCCTCTCTTTGCCGTTGGACGTGGTCCCGAGGGAGAGGCACGTGTCCATGCGTACCCCCCCATCCCCCCCCACGCTTCACTATTAATACATTTAGTTAAAAATCTACCAAAGTTTGAGTGTTTAAACAAGAGAGAAATGTGAGAAAATGTTAATACCAGTCTGAGAAAAGTGTATAATGTGTGTGGTGAGGCGTTTACAGCCTTAAAACATGTAGAATAATTGTAAAATATAAAGTTGTCCTACTTCGCGGATTTCACTTATTACGAGTTATTTCTGGAACCTAACCCCCGCGATAAACGAGGGACCACTGTACATGGTAAAAAAGTGTTGCAAAAAATGCAGTGGGAGAAGTAAACAATATAATAAAAATATGTAATAAAATGTAATAAAAATACAAAGTACAATGTACAGAGGTGCAGGTAGGATTAAATAAGGTGTAGGTAGAGTATTTCACAGATAATATGGTGTAGTATAAGTGTTGCATGTGGATTTCGTACTTATCCATAGAGATGTTTCTGTTATGGCCTGATCTGTCACACTCTGCTCCTCCAGCGGCGCCCCCTGGTGTCTCTGTGGCTGTAGAGGACTCGTGTCAGGACAAACCCACTGCTAACTGTGCCCTGGTGCTGAAGGTGAAGCTGTGCTCTCACTGGTACTACCGAAAAGCCTGCTGCCAGTCGTGCCGGGCTCCCAGACCGTGAGACAGCCACACTGCGTTTCCAAGAACTACCACGGGCCCCGAACCACACTGTTTCAAACTGGTGCTATACAAAGCCTGCTGCTACCAACTATTGAAAAGACTGTTCACCTCGCCAGCGTCAGTGTGCCAGTCCAAACAATGTGAAGAAACCTGAGCACTCCAGGGCCTGCTGTCGATGTTGTTTTCAGATTCACTCTTTGTGTCACGTTCCTTCTCCTCTCACGGAATACACCCCGATACACACACACGCACACACACTTCAGAACTACTTTTGGAATGGAGCTCAACACCAGTACATTTCCCATTCATTTTTCTTGTACTTTTTTATGGAAGTCAACTGAGGCCATTTTCGTTCTTCCTTGTTATCCCGAGAAAACAAAACGATTATTCCGTGATCTTGAGAAAACAACTGAAAAGGATAGTGCGTTTTTTTGGGGGGGATGTTAATCTGTATGGGTTTCCTTCTAAAAGTTTCGTGCGGTAACACTGGCTTACCTCTGACAGTTTGCGCTCAGCCCGGTTCTGCTCGCGTTCTGGAGCTCAGGTAATTAGGTCCGGTAAGTTCGCGGAGACTCGTAATCAAGCTTGTTTTTCTTCTCAAAACAAAACATTTGTCCGAAAGGTGATATATTTGCGTCCCAAACAGTTGTCCACGAAACATCCAGCAGCGTATTTTCGCATTCGCATATCTCATCTCGATTCGTATCACTGCGCTCCCGTTAGCTGCCTGTTCCCTTTTCACTCGTAAACTTCCCCTTACGGCGGACCACATCCGTCGTTCACTTCCGCTAAAGGTTAACAGGCTAATAATAAGTAATAGGAGCGCAGTGATACGAGACAAATCGAGACGAGATATGCGAATGTGAAAATACGCTGCTGGATGTTTCGTGGACAACTGTTTGGGACGCAAATATATCACCTTTCGGACAAATGTTTTGTTTTGAGAAGGAAAAACAAGCTTTATTACGAGTCCCCGCGAACTCACCGGACCTAATTACCTGAGCTCCAGAACGCGAGCAGAACCGGGCTGAGCGCAAACTGTCAGAGGTAAGCCAGTGTTACCGCACGTAACTTTTAGAAGGAAACCCATACAGATTAACATTAAAAAAACCGCACTATCTCTTGAAACGTCGACCTCCACGTTGTGACGGTCTGACTTCGGGGCTATTTCTCATTCTGAATAGATGCGTTTTTGGTCATTAGAATGTCTGGAATAATAATTGATCAGCTGATAAGGCAATATTTTGATCAGGGGTTGACACAGGGGGAGATTGCATTACCTCTTTTAATTCGGGATAATTTCAAGATTAGTCCGGGGCACCTCCGCAGAAGACTGGCCCGGCTTCGTCTATACCGACGGAGATACAGTGTTTTCTCGAGATCACAATTTAATTGTGTCGTTTTCTCGAGATCTCGAGTTAATTTTCTCGTTATTAAGGTGGAAAATAATCATTACAAACATGGCCTCTGTCGGCTTCCGTACTTTTTAAAACAAATATTTGTCTATTAAGAGTTTAAAAGTGTGGTCCAAAAACATGTTTAAAAACTAAAATTTTGCTAACATTTCCAATTATTATGATTAATGATTAATGATTAGGTGCACTAACCTTTCTGGTGTGGAAAAACACTTAGACATGTACTTTATCAAAGCCTCTCAAAGCTACACTGTGCTCATTATTCATTCACTCCAGAAACTAAACAGACAGTGTCTTTCCCAAAGCCAAGTTGGAATCGATCCTCCAACACACTGCTCTTACCACTGACCCACTGCCTCCCCAAATGCCCCACAGTATGATTTAAACTATGGCTCTTGCAGTTATTCAGTTACAGGTGCTTTTATTGCTCAAGTTGAGGAGAACTGCTTTTTCCTCTGGTGTTCAGTAGTTTCTGCTTAGACACAGAATGCACTTGTACAAGGAGTCTGTACAAGGAGTGTTGACATTTCCACGCCTCTACAAAGAGTGTGATACACCAGCTATAGTGGGAGGATACTGCTGACGAAAACAGCCTTTTCCTCTTGCGTTTGGTAGTTTCTGCTTAGATAAATAATTCACTTGTAACAGAAATAAAGTCCAGATAATTTACTTAATCAAATAGAAGAAAGCAATACTTGTACAAGGAGTCTGTGTTGACATTCCCAAGCAGAGACTCAATGTTTACGCCTATACAAAGAGTTTTATATGGAAACTATAGTGGGAAGCTACCATGGTTTAGGCTCCGTCCCGTTACTCTGTCTTACCCATTCCCCTACGTCTTTGTCTTACCCCTCGATACCGAGCTGAGAGGGCTCCGGGTACGAATGTTCCCCTGAGAAATGGGACACCACTTGATTACTGTTTGCGTCATCGTCCCTCGCCTCTACCTGAGCTGCTACGTCGACAGAGGCGACAACAGTTGACGCAAACAAATGTAAACAAATGTCAAGAGCCGTTTCCCAATTCGGAGTGTGGTCTCAGCCTACAGTCGAGGCGGTGCATACTCGCTCAGCCCTGAGTGCAGTCCGTGGATCACACGGGCATCTGCAAAATGGAACAGGTCCCGCCTCAGCTCAATGAGCCGGGTGGTCTGCTCCTTGTTCCCTAAAGACAAAAATATTATTCTATTGCGACTAGTAATACTTGGAATTGGGACATGGCGATACTCTAGAATATCCAGCATTACAACAGCAAAGGAAATATAGAAGTGTAAGGGGAAAAGCATGTGAACGGTAATACAGGTGCCGTGAACTATGCCGTTACGACTGCCGTCACATATGTTTAGTGTAGTTTATGAAGAGTTTCATGTAGCATAGTTGTAGGTGAGGTGAACCAGTACACACATTTTATAGTGAAGTCACAACTGTCACATGGCGATGTTGCTGGCATGCCGCGCTGTGCATGCTGGGGCTTTTGAGTGTGCGAAGCGTGCATGATTGCACGCTTGGTCCACGCCCTGATTTCCATGGAAACGACTGCAGTGTTCGGACCGGGGCAAAAACGAAATGGAACAGCAGTTGTCGCGCCGGATATGACACACATCCCCTTCAAACCACGCACCAAACCGTGCACTCGCTAAATTGGGAAACGGCTCATGATTATCGGGTACCTCAGCTCGAGTTCTGAAAGTTCGATGAAAACGATAACATCGGCTAAACGGACATACCTACAATTAAAACCGCAACAACAGTTCACTGAAAGTAACGTAGAACATAAGCGCCATAATTGTAAACCTGCTAAACTGTTAATCGATAATTACAACTGCTGAAAATACATTTATGAGACTCCTCGGCTGGTCGATGTGACGCTGCCATCCTGATCCCAAAACCTGCCTGAGCTTGTAGGCGTACCCCTAGAGAAATGGGACGCAGCCTAAGACTTGGCGCCTCTTCGTTGGTGCACAGGTCAGGCGATAGACAAACATGCAGAACACCCCCAGCGCGACGTCACTGCAAAGTATCAACAGCAGTGGTTATACAAAATAACAGTTATTTGTCCTAACAATATTCCCCCCAAAAAACGCCTTTTCACAGATCTGCTGAGTTTCATGCCGTACATCTCCACGGAAACCAGCAGGTGACACACCTTCCACCAGAAAAGTTACATATTACAGCTTTAAGTCCATTAGTCACCACATAACTGATTTTAACCCATTTATTTATTATTTACGGAAGGTTTTTTGGGGGAAAAATGAATGGGAATTTGATTTACAGAGCCTGAGAGGTGGGTGGGACTGTCAAACTCCACAAAACACAGCCAAGTCCACGTAAATAAGGCAGCTCTTCACACACGCCCATGAAACCCAGAGCCCGCACGACCAAAGACACACTCTCTATATTCCACATTTCACTGTCCACTGTGTGTCATGTTGCTGTTCTTGTGTTTTGTTGTTTTTCACATTTAAATAAAGAGGTTTTTATACAGTTGTGTTTACACATAACACTTTTTGTTTGAGTAAGCATTGAAAGTTTTGAAAGTGAAGTTGTTTAAAAAATATACAATACATTTGGTCCTATATTCAGTATGCGAGTTGAGGGGGTATGGGGGGGGGGTGGCATCCCCCCTGTGGGAAAAAATAGTCAAAATCATCCCTCTTCTAAAACGGGCATCCCTTCTTCCATCCCTTATGGCATTTTATCAATCAGGCATGAAAATCCCTAAACTTTTGGCGAATTTCGCCGTTTTTAAGTCAAAATGGCCAGTGCGCTCCAGCTTCCAATCATGTTGCAGCATAATTACGCACCGATACGCGCTCCCGCCAATCATGACGATTGCCGCTGTTGCGTTTGCGCCTGTTCGCCGATCAGTTTGAGCCTGATATTTACGCGGCATTTCTAAGAGAAGAAGAATCCTTAACTTGCTACGTTATTGCTACATAAGAAGGAACTCTCGCCTCGGGACACGGGATACGTTCGGGATTATGTCCTTTTCTCCGGAGCTCCGGATTATTAAAGACAACACGGCAAACTGTTAGAATGGAGCTGACCGCATTCTTATGGGTGAGTCATATTATCAGATTATTTCTGCATCTATTTCGGCACTAAACCAGGACTAAACCAAGACTAAACCAGGTTTAAACCAGGTCTAAACCAGGTCTAAACCAGGACTAAACCAGGTCCAAACCAGGACTAAGCCAAGACTAAACCAGATCTAAACCAGGTCCAAACCAGGACTAAGCCAAGACTAAACCAGATCTAAACCAGGACTAAACCAGGACTAAACCAGGTCTAAACGAGGTCTAAACCAGGACTAAACCAGGACTAAACCAGGTTTAAACCAGGACTAAACCAAGACTAAACCAGGTCTAAACCAGGACTAAACCGGGACTAAACCAAAACTAAACCAGGTCCAAACCAAGACTAAGCCAGGACTAAAACGGGTCTAAACCAGGTCTAAACCAGGACTAAGCCAAGACTAAACCAGATCTAAACCGGGTCTAAACCAGCACTAAACCAGGACTAAGGTGTGTGTGTGTGTGTGTGTACGTGTGTGATAACATATATCCTGTGTATTATTGAATTATTGAATGATTATATGGACTTTTTGTTATAAAAGTCCCCCCCCCTCCCCCGTTGGTGAAAAATTTCACCATCCCCCCTGGTTTCATTTTACAACTCGACTACTGCCTATATTACACAAAATTGACTCTTTAAGCCACGTTACAATGTTGTTACCTCCTCAAAAACACACCTGGAATTGTGTTTCGCTTCACACATTTGAGTAACACTTTATTACACTGGTCTACAAATGTTTGGACGTGTGAGCTTTCAAAAAGAGATCATGAAAGGGCAAAACTCAAGATTGAGGTTATTAGCATTTAATGTTGAATTAGGAAGAATACAAACGTAATAATGGCTTTAGGACATCTTCAGTTGTCTCATCGTGTCCCCATCACACGAACATCGTCCCCTCGGCACACACACTGGACACATACAACTGCTGTCTTAAATACAGCTCTGTGGTATGCAATGACATAAGCTCCCAACAGTTAGCCAATAACAGGAGGGGAGTTCACACCAACCAATAGTTAAAGTTAGCCAATAGTTGATGGATGGGAGCAGGTGGATATCCCATCACACCCCCAACCTATGGAAAACGTATGCTTATTCTTAGGTTGTTTCACGGCCTGCGCCGCGAGGGGGCGTTTGTTGGCGACGCCCCCTCACGTCATCAGTCCCGCCCCCTCAGATGTGAGAGTTGCGCTCTGTTGCGCATTGCCCAATTGCGCTGTGTTTGCGCTTGTGGTGGAGGGCTATGTGGCGTTAATGTACTGTCTCTTGGCGTTGCTCAGATCAGTTGTTGGCTTGGTTTTGTGGTTTGCAGGAGATCACTTGACCGAGGGTCTACATTCAAATAATAATAATAAACAAAACTCTCATCACTTTTTACTCTTACTCAGTCAGTCTCTTACAAAGGTGTAGTCGAAATACACGAGCTCTCGAGGAGCGCGCCTGACCCATTACGCACGCGAGGAGTGGGGTGTGTGTGTGTGTGTGTGCGCGACGCGACCCCACCCCCTGTGATAAACACATCGCCCCCTTAATATTTTATGTCTGGCGCCGGGCCTGGGTTTCTTTACCACCCTATAGTTTGCTTCCTTGGGAGGGTCTTTGAGTTACCCAAACAACTTGAAATAGAAGGAGAAAAACAGGTAGATACAATTACACCCAGACCGCTAAAACCTATTTTAACATATGGGCACAGCTCCCAGTACTTGAATTCAGAGAATATTACCAGGTACAGCGAATACCCTTTAATATAAGAGAATCAAATCTCACAGACTTGATCTGCTTCCGAGATAAAAGCGGCTAAATGTCATTTATACTGATAAGATGAACTCAAAATCAATTGATAACTGCAGGTTAACTAATGTATTCAAGATATTTAATGATATTGTTTTACATCAAAATCGCATCTGTTTATACAATAGATTTAGGCATTTTTGCGTAAAAATAATATTTATATTTTGAAAATGTGTGAAGAATCCCTCAGTCGTCCAGGGAGAATCCACGGCAAAAGGAGAAATTCAATTTGTCAACTGGACAAAGTTTATTTGGTCAAATCTGTTTCACAGCTCATCCAAGCTGCTTCTGAACTCAAGATTCAAGATTCAAGATTGTTTATTTGTCATGTGCAGGATCAACACAAGTTCAACAATGCAATGAAATGTTTAGGACCAGAGAAACCGTTGACTCGCTAAGATAGTCAGAAGTACTAATAACAGCAATAACAGTACATGGTAAAAAGTGTTGCAAAAAGTGCAGGGGAAGAAGTAAACAAAATAATAAAAATATGTAATAAAATGTAATAAAACACCAGGTGCAGGTAGGATTAAATAAGGTGTAAGTCAGGGGTGTCCAAACTTTTTTTATCAAGGGCCACACACATATCTAAATGCAGACGAAGCAGAGGGCCGATCGAGGACCATAGACCAGTGCTCAGTAGTCTAATTGAAATATATCCATGTTTAACACGTTAGAATGAGCTATCAGTTCTTTATTCATGCTAAGATCCTCAAAACAACACAATAAATATTAAATATTGTCTTATCGAGGTAGATAAAAAAAAAACTTGCAGTCAAAAGTTCTGCTTAAGGTAATTTGGGCCAATTCACCTGGAAGTCTGAGGGCCAAGAAAAATTTGTCTGAGGGCCACATTTGGCCTACGGGCCATAGTTTAGACGTGCCTGGTGTAAGTAGAGTATTTCACAGATTGCACATAATACGGTGTAGTATAAGAGTTGCAAGTGGATTTCGTATTGCAGAAGCAGCTTGGATGAGCTGAGAAACGTATTCGACCAAATAAACTTTGTCCAGTTGACAAATTGAATTTCTACTTCTGCCATATTTTGAAAATATTTAACTTGCACTTCTTTATCCATCAAGAAATAAATATCTTAAGACATCAGGTGCACACAATTTCAAGGCATCTCTCTTATGTGAAATCAAAAAATATTCTATGTTAAAACTGTAGACATATTAAAATGAATATATGTGAATGTGCAGACAGACTTTCAGATAGAACTGCTGCTTGTAGACAAACTGTACCTTCTGATAAACTACCATTTTTGCCTTATTTTGCATAAATTTCCTATTGTGACCCAATACTATACCTTGGAAACTATAGCCAATCAGCACTTCTGACTTACTTTTTCTTTATTAGTGACCTAAACCAAGAAAAATTTCACTACTTTTGTTCCGGAAGCATTTTCCTTGTAGACCAGTGTTATTAGTCTGTCTACATCTCCAAAGCTAAAAATGCTCAGTTTTATATTTAGTTCAGTAGAGATTTTGGCCATTTCTGAGCAGCGTTTGAATATTAAACGTGTGAATGAAACAAAACACAACTAGATCAGAAAATAGAGGAATATATACGAGCCCTTTAATATTAAACTGCTGAGCCTACTCGTTTCAGTTAAACAAAGATAAGATTGTACTAAAACTCCTGCATAGTTTTCTTTGGTTTTTAATTCATTTTGGTGAATAAATTTGGTGGTTTTTGCATCCTGGTTTTTGCATCAACCAAAGGACAAAACACCGAGCCACAAACAAAGCAATGTGGTCTACTCCATTCAGTGTAGTGAAGACTGCAGTGAGCGCTACACTGGAGAAACAAAACAGCCACTTCACAAGAGGATGTACCAACACAGACGAGAGAGCCAGAGTGGACCTCAGTCTGCCGTACATCTCCACCTAAAAGCCACGGGCCACTCCTTTGAGGACAGTGAGGTACAGATCTTGGCCAGAGAAAAGAGCTGGTTTGAGAGGGGAGTTAAAGAGGCTATTTTTGTCAAGAAAGAGAATCCTTCCTTGAACAGAAATGGAGGTCTCAGACATCATTTGTCTCCATCTATAACTCTATCCTCAAACATAAATCAAAACAAAGAAAGAAAACAATAGGGCAGCAGGTCAGGTCCAGAGGTGTGAAAACACCATTATGTCCTGAATGGTTCTGCTAACAAGACCCACACTCCACTCCCACTGCAGATCTAATAGGCCCACCTAGCTAACACAAACTGTAAACAAGTAGGTGTGGTAGTGTCAGAAGCCGTGTCTCAATTCCCAGTGTGCACAGTTCGGAGTGTGGTTTTAAGGGCACTCTGCAGACCGCATGGGCGTCGGCGAAATGGGACAGGTCCCGCAACTACAGATGCAGCTGCCGACTCCATTTTCTCCTGTAGAAGAAGTAGCGTGCGGTGCATGCTGGGATATATGACTGCGCGAAGTGTGTATGGATGCACAGTTGGTCCACGCCCCGATTTCCATGGAAACGACTGCGGTTTTCAGGGTGCATTTTAAGCGTGCATGGGACAAAAACGAAATGGGACAGCAGTTGTCACACTGGAAGTGACGTATGCACGCTTAAAACCACACTCCGAACTGTGCACACTGCAAATTAAGACACGGCTAGAGTCATTTCATTGTAGTGAGCGCCCCCTTCAGGCAGATATAGGCAGTGTCCACCAGCGTCTGACCAGAACTGAAGAAGCAGCTTGGATGAGCTGAGAAACGGATTCGACCAAATAAACTTTTGTCCAGTTGACAAATTGAATTTCTCCTTTGGCGCTGTAGTTATTCCTAATCTTTTAACCACAGGTGAATCTGAGAAGCCACTTTTTTGTCCTCTTCCCGTATAACCTGTTTACCGCTGTATAAACTCCTGCTGGAACCAGTGATTATTGACCAATACTACGAACTGTACACTATTGTTGTGACCACAACAGACAAATCCCACGGGAGCATTTTGTGAAACACGATCACACACACACCACCCAAAAGTTCAACGCACCCAGCACAGCCCATTTCATCTTTCTCAGTTCATACTCTGCCATCCTCCTGCTGCACTTCTGTTTGTGTCCATTTTCATGTTGTTTCGCTTATTCGGAATCTACATACCCAGATCTGTCAAAGCTGCGTACTGGGCCTTACCATTCAAAACAAGGTGAGATTTTGCAGGTTTTGTCTGTTTTGTTTTTAAATTCTGGCAAAATTTTAATTGTATGTTGTTGTTTTTTTCGTTAAAGAGGCGTACTGGGGCCAAACAACAAATGGGGGTAAGTCTGATTTAGTTTTTTATATTAGATTACATCATGTTGGTCTTAAAAAGGTGCTATATTACGGAAAAATGACTCTTGTGAGCTTCTTTTAGCTTTAGTTCAGAAGAGACTGGCAATTCCACGGCTAAAATGATTCTCTAAAATGATTCTAGAGAATGTGTATGGCCTTTAAAACCACTGTGGAGCACTATACTGTTGAGTATTAGTAAAAATACAGAATCGAATGTCGAGCACCCGAAACCCTCCTGGAAACCTTCAAGTAAAATGCACAAGGCTCTGGTGTAGAGTTACACTTTAAAGGAGAATTACCGTTTTTTCCTCTGAGCCTTATTTCGGTAATAAAACATGTTGTTTTACTCACCCATAGCACTTTGGTGTCATTTGGAGCATTTCCGGAGATGTTTTAAATTAGCGATATCCGTTACGTGAGTGCTCGGGGGACGACGTTGCAGTCACCAAAATAACACAAACTTTAGCACTTTTCAAGTCATATAAGCTCAATGTCTTAGTCTACACTTTCGTTTGAGGCAAAAGTGGCCTCTAATCCGAGATTTATCCATAGTTTCGAGTAGATGAGGAGGACAGTGCTCATGTGCTCAGTCACAGCTGATTTCGCTCTCAGCTCTCGGGACCCAAACATGAAAGGCAAAGCTGTAAGACGTTTGGACCACCGTGTTTGCAGTACCCACTTCAGTCAGGACGATTTTTTACCAGCAAAGGAAAAGAAAGAAGGCCAGCGGATTCAGCGCACGATTCTGAGAAGTAATGTGTTACTGATGGCTGTTCTCTGCTGCTCCTAAAACTGTCTCCGCTTCATTCTTTCCGTATCCATTCTGTCTCCTCATCCTATACTCCTCTTCAGTCCTCAGTCCTCCATAAGCCCTCTTCAGCCTCAAAGTCCCAATCTTCTGACATGTGTCACTCGCAACAGAAAAGTTCTGAGCGTCTTCTTATCTGCAAAACAGCTGTGAATGAGCGCATGCGCACTGTCCTCCTCATCTACTCGAAACTATGGATAAATCTCCGGAAGTGCTCCAAAATGACACCAAAGTGCTATGGGTGAGTAAAACAACTTGTTTTATTACCGAAATAAGGCTCAAATTGTAAAAAAAACCCAAAAACGTTAATTCTCTTTTAAAGGTCCCATGGCATGAAATTTTCACTTTCTGAGGTTTTTGAACGTTAATGTGAGCTCCCCTACCCTGTTTAGGCCCCCCCAATGGCTAAAAGTTGCGAAATGTCTAAACTGAACATTTGCGATCCTTTTCTGCATTTGAAAAAAACACAGCTCAAACGGGCGATTCTGGACAAGGCACCTTTGTTACGTAACATCGAAAAAAGAAATGCAAATGCAGTTCCACCACCATCTGGATGTCCACCCCCTGTCTCTGGAAATCACGCCCAGAGAGTTTGGACCGCGAAGGAGCTACGCAATGCGAAATGCGTTTTTTTATTTGCCTGGAGGCACGTGTGAGTGTTTCTAGGCTCGGAAGTCCTTTACCCGACCCTCTGGACCTCTGAAAGAGCAGTGGTTTAATTTTATTTTCTGTGAAAATGTGTTTTTTTCATTGAAATTCCTCTCCTTTCTGCCTCCGCTCTTCAAATGCGAAAATGGGAGCCAGCCACAGCGCAGCGAAACAGGGGCGCATTTGGCCCCCCCCCACCCGCTCCTCTAACCTATCTGTGTCCTTCTCATTTGCATTCAAGCAACAAGGCCCAGAATGAGTCGTTCAGAGAGAGACTTTCTGACTGTGTACATGTGTCTTTCTCATGCACTGAGTGTTGATTTTGAAGAAGGATTCATTTACAGTATTAGGGAACCATTAAGGAGCCATATAAAAGCATCAAGAAGTACCATGTCATGGGGCCTTTAAATCATTCTGAATAAACAATGTGCTTGTTATGAATTTGTCTTGTTTAAGCTTTATTAAAGGTGATGTCATGATATTTACAGCGACCGTTTACCTTTAGATCAGTAGAGATTGACAGGTCCAGGGCTGAAATTATCCACATGATTCTAGTGAGTTTTTTCAGCCTAAATGTGCAGGATTTGTGTGTTAAACATTGTACAAAAGAAACAAAACTCCAGGTCTGTTTGTAGTGAGGAAACAGCATTATAATATAGATCAGAAAACTGTAGTATGTTTTTTTTCTTTTATTTAATAGGGACAGTGCATACTAATGAACATCTACAACATTACAGTTTAAATACTCCAGATTATTGCAAAAATGTTCCTTTCCATCTGTCGTCCCTGGACAGGAGACACCACAGCAAAAACAAGAATCATGGCGTTGCTGTTTTCAGTACCGTCTTAGCGATATGGTTTGCACAGTTTTTACAGTTCGCACAAATGTTTGAGCAGCATCGTGAGGTTTACACTATTTTACAATCAATTAACAAACGACGAAGACACAGGGCAAGACGGAGGACAGCGCTCATGCGCGCATCAAGTTCTGACTCTTGCTCTTCACGCAAAACATAAGTAAGCCTTGTAAGTTTAGTTTAGTTTCGTCAGCCTCGGTTTCCCATAATGCTCGACATACGACGGGAGCTCGTTAAGTACAAAAAGCCAACTTGTGTCGGATCGAGTCCGGTCTGCATTCTCACCTCAAACAAACCGCACCAGAGTTCGAATGGAACCGTGCCGAGACCGAGCTTTTTAAGTCGTCTCGGTTCGCTTGTTTGCTCCGGATCGAGATTTTTGGTTTTTATTCACACCAGCCCAAACAGTCCGACTCAAAGGAGCAAACGAACTCTGGTTCGTTTTAAACAAACCAAACAAGGCCGGTGTGAAAACGACCTTAAAGGCAAATTAACGTTTTTTTTTTACAATCTGAGCCTTCTTTCGGCAATAAAACAAGTAGTTTTACTCACCCATAGCATTTTTCTGTCAATTGGAGCAGTATCGCAGAACTTATGTTGAGCCGTTCTGTTCTACTAATGATCCCGTATCCGTTAACATGGTGCTCGTATCATATGCTCGGGGCATTACTTTGCGGTGTCCAAATAACACAAACTTTAGCACTTTTCAAATCATAGAAGCCCGATGTCTTAATGTAAGATTTCGTTTGAAGCAAAAGTGGCCTGTAATCCGAGATTTAGCCATAGTTTCGAGTAGATGAGGAGGCCAGTGCACATGCGCGGATTGTGCTATCAGCTCCCGGGACCCAAACATGAAACGCAAAGCTGAAAACTATGGATAAATCTCGGATTACAGGCCACTTTTGCTTCAAACGAAATCTTACATTAAGACATCGGGCTTCTATGATTTGAAAAGTGCTAAAGTTTGTGTTATTTGGACACCGCAAAGTAATGCCCCGAATACTCATGCTAACGGATACGCTACAACATAACTTTCTTCAAACAGCTCCAAATGACACGAACGTGAGATGGGTGAGTCAAACGACTTGTTTTATTACCGAAAGAAGGCTCAGATTGTAAAATAACGTTACTTTTCCTTTAAATGTCAGTGTCGGGTCTAACGTCAGTCTCAGATTTTAAACTCTTTGACGAGGCTGAGTTTGGCCCTTTTGGCTCATCTACAGTAAAGACTTAGAAGTCTTATAAAGACTGGTCCCAATATGGTCCATTTTTCCTAAGTAAATCTCCCATAAAATGATCAATCTGAGATAATGACGTGTAATTCGGTGTTTTTGTTTGTGTTCCGTGTGCAGGTGCGAGTGTGGTCCTGGTCTGTGGCTGTGCTGCTGTGCGGTTGCTGGTTCGATTCCTCTCTGTGTTACCCGAACGGCTCCGTGTCCGCCTCCTGTGAAAGCATGAACCCGACGCACCCGCCCTTCATCGCCAACTCCAGCAGCCCCCCCTACACCCTGTCCGCCTCCGCTGCCACCTACAGGCCGGGGGACAGCGTTACAGGTCCACTCCACTGCACCCGTCCAGGAAACTTTATTTATTGATCCACGAGGGGAATTATTTGGACACAGTGGCTCACCGCATATTATAATAACAAACAAAAAAAACATGCATGGCTTAATAAATTCTAAATAAGCAGCAGAAATAGCCAGAAACTCCAGTACAGTTCAAATAAGTTCAAAATGTAGTTGAGAAAGGCTGAAAACTGACCTTTAACAGATGCAGGAGCTTTGTAATCATAGATGCAGATGCAGGAGCTTTGTAATCATATTTTCTTTCACTTTTTCATATTATTTGTACAGTTGCCTGGCAGATCCACACAGATATCTCTCAGGGCTGTTCATACAGACTGGTCCTCACACTCTCTTCCTCTGTCATTTGTTTATTTCAGTGACTCACGTGAAACGGAGGAGCTCATTGGTCACCATCATTTACAAATAAAATCACATTTCTGTCCCCTCAGATGAACAGAGTTTAGTGCCTCATTCATTCTGCAGAAATCTGTGTCCTGTGATATTTTTTTTCCTTTATTTTTCCTGATACAGACAGACCATGCATGCCCCTGATCAGGCTTGGATGGGTAATCAGGCATACCGGGCATTTTCCCGGTGGCCCGACAGTCCTAGGGGGCGATGCTGTTGTTGTTTTTTGGGTGTGGAAAAGTTACGGGCTAAAAGATGAAAAAATCTCACTATAGACGCTGCAAAATGTTCTAAAATAACAGACATATTCTCTGGAGGTGCTGGAGCCTCCACGTCCTCTGCAGCCCAGGCTGAAGGTGGACAGGGAACCTGGTCTAAACCTGGTCTAAACCTGGTCTAAACTTGGACTAAACCTGGACTAAACCTGGTCTAACCCTGGACAAAACCTGGACTAAATCTGGACCAAACCTGGTCTAAACCTGGACCAAACCTTGTCTAAACCTGGACTAACCCTGGGCTAAACCTGGTCTAAACCTGGTATAAACCTGGACTAAACCTGGACTAACCCTGGACAAAACCTGGACTAAACCTGGTCTAACCCTGGACAAAACCTGGACAAAACTTGGACTAAACCTGGACCAAACCTTGTCTAAACCTGGACTAACCCTGGACTAAACCTGGTCTAACCCTGTTCTAAACCTGGTCTAACCCTGGACAAAACCTGGACTAAATCTGGACTAAACCTGGTCTAACCCTGGACAAAACCTGGACTAAATCTGGACTAAACCTGGTCTAAACCTGGACTAAACCTGGTCTAAACCTGGTCTAAACCTGTACTAAACCTGTACTAACCCTGAACTAATCCTGGACCAAACCTGGACTAAACCTGGTCTAACCCTGACCCGAGGGACAGAGTGACCAGGGAAGTGTGGCACAGGCACAGCAGGTCAGCAGTAGTAATGTGAGGATAATACCGGGACTTTTAGGTGATGGACAGGCATGAAAACCACTCACCTTTCGGAGAAATTTGCCGTTTTGAAGACGTAACAGTAGTAAAATACTTTGCTTCGGGGAACACAAACATAAATTAGTCCGTTGTGCTCCGCTAATTGTGAGGGGCCGGTCTAAACCAAAAATGCCAGGGCTGTTTTTTTGTCCCAGTCCTGCCCTGCCCCTGA
Organism: Paratrypauchen microcephalus; assembly: GCA_036785185.1. Taxonomy (NCBI): domain Eukaryota; kingdom Metazoa; phylum Chordata; class Actinopteri; order Gobiiformes; family Gobiidae; genus Paratrypauchen; species Paratrypauchen microcephalus. The sequence continues at coordinate 1,250,019 of JAVJIX010000044.1, read as the reverse complement.
TTGCCTAATCCGCCTGTCAATCACAGCCATTTGAAAATAAGGAGATTCAGAGACCAGACTTTTTCTCACAAATAATTGGAACTCCAAACTCTGACACTGTCCCTTTAAGTGTAAACGAGTCTTTACGTGATATTCTTTCATTTTGGGAATAATGTGTTGTTGTTTTCTTGTATTTGTCTTAAATAAAAGTGCTCGTCTTGTGTTGTCAGTGACTCTGGAGGTTCTGGACGTCACGTTTTACTTTGAGGGTTTCTTCCTTCAGGCTCGGAGCAGCAGCAGACCAGGTACAACTCAACACTCAACACTGGGTTTGATTCAAACAAACTGTGGCACTCTTACAGTAACTTAAGTCCTACAACCACAACTCTCTCTTGTTCCCTCCCTCTGTCTCTACTCCCTCTCTTCTTCCATCTCTCCCTCTCCTCCCTCCCTCTCTTCTTCCCTCTCTCCTCCCTCTCTCTCCTCCCTCTCTCTCTCCTCCCTCTCTCTCTCCCCTCTCTCGTCCCTCTCTCTTCTTCCCTCTCTCTCCTCTCTCTCTCTCCTCTCTCTCTTGTCCCTCTCTCCCTCTTCCCTCTCTCTCTCCCTCTCGCTCTTCTTCCCTCTCTCCTCCCTCCCTCTCTTCTTCCCTCTCTTCTTCCCTTTCTCCCTCCCTCTCTCTCCTCCCTCTCTTCTTCCCTCTCTCTCTCTTCTTCCCTCTCTCTCCTCCCTCCCTCTCTTCTTCCCTCTCTCTCGTCCCCCTCTCTCTCCCTCCCTCTCTCTTCTTCCCTCTCTCTCCTTCCTCCCTCTCTCTCTCTCCTCTCTCTCTCTCTCTCTTCCCTTTCTCTCTCTTCCTCCCTCTCTCTCTTCCCTCTCTCTCCCTCTCTTCTTCCCTCTCTCTCCTCCCTCTCTCTCTCTCTCTCTTCCCTCTCTCTCCTCCCTCTCTCTCTCTCCCTCTCTCTCCTCCCTCTCTCCCCCTCTCTCTCCTCCCTCTCTTCTTCCTCTCTCGTCCCTCTCCCTCTCTTCTTCCCTCTCTCCTTCCCTCCCTCTCTCCTCCCTCTCTTCTTGCCTCTCTCTCGTCCCCTCTCTCTCTTCCCTCTCCCTCTCTTCTTCCCCCTCTCTCTTCCCTCTCTTCCCTCCTCTCTCTCTCCTCCCTCCCTCTCTCTCTTCCCCCTCTCCTCTCTCCCTCTCTCTCTTCCCCCTCTCTCTCCTCCCTCCCTCTTCCCCCTCTCCCTCTCTCTTCCCCCTCTCTCTCTCCCTCTCCCTCTCTTCCGTCTCTCGTCCCTCTCTCTCTTCCCTCTCCCTCTCTTCTTCCCTCTCTCTCCTCCCTCCCTCTCTTCTTCCCTCTCTCTCCTCCCTCTCTTCTTCCCTCTCTCTCCCTCTCTTCTTCCCTCTCTCTCTTCCCTCCCTCTCTTCTTCCCTCCCTCTCTTCTTCCCTCTCTCTCCTCCCTCTCTCTCCTCCCTCCCTCTGTTCTTCCCTCTCTCTCTCTCTCTCCCTCTCTTCTTCCCTCTCTCTCCTCCCTCTCTTCTTCCCTCTCTCTCTTCCCTCTCTCCTCCCTCTCTCTCTTCTTCTTCCCTCTCTCCTTCCCTCTCTCTCTTCTTCTCTCTCTCTTCTTCCCTCTCTCTCTCCTCCCTCTCTCTCTTCTTCTCCCTCTCTTCTTCCCTCTCTCTCTCCTCTCTCTCTTCTTCCCTCTCTCTCTCTTCTTCCCTCTCTCCCTCTGAAACTTCTCTTCTGTCCATATGTTTTTGAGGAGGTAACATTATAAAATGGCTAAAAGTTCGCTTGAGTCAATTTTGTGTCATTTATCCCCTTTATTGATCGTCTGCAGGAGGCGGGGTTCAGGTATTGATCGATCAGATCAGAGAGCGGCGTTTTCGGTTTAAACTAACTGGATGTTTGTGTTGAAACTGAAACACAAACATGTGAGGCTCATTCTCACCAAACTAAAACTTTAACAACTTCATCATGTCCAATACTTTTATAACAAAGAATCAATCAGTGTGACAGTTTTTATCCGTAAAATCTGTGTTTGATTTGAACATGTTAACGTCATAGTTCGGTCATGTTGATGGAATTAATTAACCAATTAACTAAAAACTCCAGGTTGAAGAACTTTTAGTATTTTATTTTTATTTCATTACATTTCATTTTTAAAATTTGTTTCTCATTTCTTATTTCATTTCTTATTTTATTTCTTATTTTATTTATTTGTGTTTATTTTTATTTATTTATCTTTATTTCAGATTTAATTTTTTATTTTTTTTAAATTTTATTTAAATGTTTTTAGGTCATGTTTATGGAATTAATAAACGTTTTTGGTTAATTATTTTATTTTTTTCTTCTATATTTTTTCTGATTTCTTTCTCATTTCTTATTTCATTTCTTAATTTATTATTTTATTTATTTGTATTTATTTTATTTGTATTTATCTTTATTTCATATTTCATTAGATTTTTTAAAATTTATTTTTTATTTTATTTTAATTTTTTAGGTCGTTTATGGAATTCATTAACCAGTTAAAGGAAAAGTAACGTTTTTTTTTTACAATCTGAGCCTTATTTCGGTAATAAAACAAGTTGTTTTACTCGCCCATAGCACTTTGGTGTCATTTGGAGCACTTTCGTAGAAGTTGTGTTGTAGCGGGATCCGTGAACGTGAGTGCTCGGGGCAAAGCTTTGCGGTCTCCAAATAACACAAACACAAACACAGATTTCTGTTATCATCACCCAGATGTTCATCTCCTGGCCGCAAATCCCACTCGACACAGCAAAGGCATTCTTCCTCTGTTGCCAGTGACATACAATGTCCACATAAACATCACGAGGTACTGTCTTTTCGTAGACGTAGACAGTCTCTTGCTGTTCTCTCTTCGCTTCCTTCTTTCTAATATCTCTTCCTCCGTAAACTCAAGCTCAAAAAGGTAGGGATGGCCATCATACTCAAATAAGTCCTCTTCAGTCTCAAAGTCCGAATCTTCAGCCATGTCTCGCAACAGAAAAGTAAAGTTCAGAGCGGTGTTAGCTTCTTTCGGACTAGCGATGTTTACCTGCTAAACAGCCGAGTTCACGCATGCGCACTGTCCTCTATGATGACGTCATCAAATAAAACTATAGCTGGATATCGGGTTTCAGGCCGCTTTGGAATCCACTTAAAGTCTACGCTGACACAGCGATCTTCTGTGATTTGAAAAGTGCTAAAGTTTACTCACGTTCACGAATCCCGCTACAACACAACTTCTACGAAACTGCTCCAAATGACACCAAAGTGATATGGGTGAGTAAAACAACTTGTTTTATTACCGAAATAAGGCTCAGATTGTAAAAAAAACTTTACTTTTCCTTTAACTAAAAACTTCAGGTTGAAGAACTTTTATTATTTTATTTTTATTTCATTGCATTTCATTTTTCTTATTTCTTTCTCATTTCTTAATTATTTGTATTTATTTATCTTTATTTCATTTTTTTTTAAATTGATTTTTAAATTTTATTTATTTAATTTTATTTTTAAGGTCATGTTTATGGAAATAAAATCACAATCTTCCACACAGTTCCTTTATTGTGACTGTTGTTCTGTGTCAGAGCATTGGCCCATTGGAAAGTTCAAGAACATCGACGACGGCGCGTTCACGTCTCTCGCCTGCAACGGCAAAACGGTGAGCGACTAAACCTCCAGCTGGACTCGTCTGTGAATACTGATAACAGAACCGTTCTCTTGGCGACAGGACTCGGCTGTGAGTCAGGCCGATAACGCCAAAAGGACCAAAGTGGAGCTGACGTGGGAGGCGCCAAACCACGACCAGTGTGGAGACGTGTACTTCAGGTACATGATATAACGTTCCCTCATCAGAAACCTGCCTGAAGAGGTTTTAGAGTCATCCATGCATGTTTGAGTAATCTAGCGATCTCTCCTGGGTCCTATTTAAACCCTCCTTATGGTCCACTGTCATATTACGTCCAAAGCTCCGCCTACAAACCCACGTCACCCTCACTCCCACGTGACAATTCTCCATAGATACACAAAAATAGATCATAAAATACTACACTACAACTTCACAAACCTGATGTGATGTGCAGTAGATTCATGAGCGGTACACGTGTGTGTGTGTGTGTGTTACTGTTTGGGTTGTTTGGTGGTGTGTTGTCGTGTAGCTGTGGGGCTGGTTCGGTGGGTGGAAGGAAATGTGGGTTGTTTTTAATCACTGTAAGGCGCTTTGTGTTACTTTTTTTTGTATGAAAAGCGCTTTATAAATAATGTTTGATTGATTGATTGAATTCTTTTGTAATGGCGCTCTGAAGGGGAGCGACTTAGCACGGGGAGCAAAGGGAGGGGGACTTGGAGCGCATTAGACATTATTTTGTTTTAAGCAAATTCAAGCATTTTCAAAACAATAAAAGGTAATATAGTGATCTAAATGTGTTTGAGTTAATAGTTAATAACCCATAGACGAAAAATACTCTATTTAACTAAAAACTTTTATTTTATTTTTTTAAATATTTTATTTTGTGTTATTTTATTATATTATTATTTTTATATTTGATTCTTTATATATATATTTTTTTATATATATTTTTTATATTGTGTATATTTTATTTTTTATTTAATGTATTATTATTTTATTTTTTTTACTTTAGTTATTATATTTTATTTTATTTTTTTGATTTGATTTTTATATCTATTTTATTTTATATTATATTATTATTTTTTTTTATGTTATTTTGGATCAATATTGCAGTTACAATACTATGAAGACACGACATATTCGATACTAAAAAGTCCTGCCCGTGTGTGTCTGGAGCAGGGCCACGGTGGTGAAGAGCTACAAGATGTTCTGGTTAAACGTGACCAGTCCCTCTGTTAAACTGGAGACAAGTCCTGGAGCGCCACCTGCTGTGAGTACGACAAACCTACACCCACGGAGCACGAGAGTTTATACAGAACACAAAACTATTTTCTGATGTGTTCTAATGTCGTTTCATCATCACAAACAGACCTGGACTTGTGTTTTGTTTCATTCACACGTTTAACGCACAAACTCACAAACTCAAACTCACAAACTCAAACTGTAACGCTCATACACCTCCATACACCTTTATTAGAATCATTTATTAGATCATTTCAGCCCTGGAGTTGCCAATCTCTCCTGAACTAAAGGTAAAAGTAGCTGAAAACGACCACTTCATGAGCAGAGCATTTTGAGATGACTAATAAAAAAGGATCACTTAAACTAGGCCCATCAGTTTAACGCGTTAATTAGATTAATTAATGACGCTGCAAATTAAAAACGTAATTAATTATGAGCGGCAGTTCAATGCACACGTTTTAAATTTGGCGTGCGGCGAGCAAATCACTGCCAGGGCCTTTGAACGGCAAGTTTATTCATAAAAAGAACGAAGACGGGACGATCAACAAGAACGCCGTGATTTGGAGCTTTTGTCAAAAAGAATTTTCCCATCACCGAAGCTGCTCAAGCCTGACGGATCATTTGAACGATAAACACGTCCGGACAAGTTCCATTGTTACCGGTGATAGAGCGAGCGTGAGCGCACTTCACCAAACCAACAAACCAACAAACCGACAAACCGACAAACCGACAAACCAACACACCACGCTTGCAGAATTTGGGAAACGATTGAGCAAAGTGACCACAGAAAAACGCAAAGTGGGTTCACTCGCTCACTCAATCTCTTTCTCTCTCAAACACTTAAAATACGATTAATTAATTACAAATCCTGTAATTCATTATTTTTTTAATCGCCTGACAGCACTGAGTGTGGTCACAAGGTAGGATCGGATTGGATTTCTCCAAATCCGATGCCGTTACTCGGCGGGTGGTCTGTCGTCCAATCCGAGTGCAAATGAAAGTCGTGTAATCGGATAATGGTCAGCGACCTGGCCGGCTCCGCTACGCTATGTGGTGCTGTGGTCCAACTACTTCCGGGTGATGGCGACTCAATAAAAACACAACAAACTATGTGGCGGTAAACAAAGATGGCGCTCGAGGAGTTTGACGGAGCAGCATTGGTGTACGTGTTGTGCATTCTTTCTTCGCAGCCATGATTTTGTAGGACTTTTCTGGCAACAATCGCTACTTATGACGGCGTCGGCGCCTCCTGCCACTTCCGGGTGAAATCCCTGGCCAAAATTCCCACGCATGCGCAGTACGCCAATCCGATCCGATATCGTGCACAAGGCGGCACCGAGCGGATTACTATCGGGGTTCCAATCGGATTCGCAAAACCAATCCCTATACGATCCTTAGCCTGTGCACACGAATCCGATACGATCCCAGTCCGTTTGCAGTCGGATTACACTCGTCCACGTGCACGCAGTGACAGACTTAAACATGTGAGAATGAAACGAAACACAACTCCAGGTCTGTTTCTGAGGAGTCTATTCTATTTCCACAGTACAGGACCTTTAAACAGAACACTTAAAGGTCCCATGGCATGAAATGTTCTCTGAGGTTTTTGAACGTTAATATGAGCTCCTCTAACCTCATAGCTAAACATGGCGAAACGTGTAAACCGAGCAATGGCGATCCTTTTCCACGTTTGGAAAAAAGAAAGCTCAAACAGACCAAAGGTTTCCACCCCTCTGGACGTCCACCCCGTTTCTCTGGAAATCCTGCCCAGAGAATTTGGAGCGGCCCTTTTGCAAACGAGCCACGAGACGTCAGGGCTCTGAAACGAGTGAAGCAGAAAGTGTCGTAAAAATCTCAAGTGAGCCCAAACAACCTATAAATGAGGTCTTGTCTGCTCGTGTGGTCAGAGGGGCAGATTGGCAGCCTCACTTCCATCAGTGTGTCCCAGGGCAGCTGTGGCAGTAGAACCTCACATCAGAGTGTGAAGAATGAGCACGGTGTAGAGCTTTGAGGCGTAGTACAAACATAACCCGCACCAAATTCTTTTATTAGACAAAAAGATGTATATTTTGTTGAACTTTACTCTGCAGCTGATGTCGTCAATATTCTCTGGGGTGAGATGCTAACTGAAGGTACTATTCTGTATGAAGCTGTCACCCAAATTAGACCGAGCTTTGTTTTAACACAATCTGAGCAGAAAGTGCTGGTGTAGCCGATTTGTGCTCTTCGAGTCCCTTAAAGTCCCTCTCAAATAAATTTTAGTCACTACAGCCACTCTTTGACACTCACATTTTTGTTGGAAATCAAACAGGACCATGAACATTCGGACTGATCACAGGCTCCTGAAAATCCATCCATCCACTTTCTTCCTCTTATCTGGTCACGAGGGCAACAGTCTAAACAGGGACTCCCAGACTTCCTTCAGCTCCTCTGGTGTTCCCAGGCCAGCCGGGAGACATAGTCCCTCCAGCGTTTCCTGGGTCTTCCCCGGGGCCTCCTCCCGGTGGGACGTGCCCGGAACACCTCCCGAGGGAGGCGTCCAGGAGGTGTCCGGAACAAACGCCTGAGCCACCTCAGCTGCTCCTCTCCACGTGGAGGAGCAGCGGCTCTACTGCGAGCTCCTCCCGTGTGACTGAGCTCCTCACCCTATCTCTAAGGGAGCGTCCAGCCACTCTGTGGAGGAAACTTATTTCGGCCGCTTGTATCTGCGATCTCGTCCTTTCGGTCATTACCCAGAGCTCATGACCATAGGTGAGGGGAGGAACGTAGATAGACGGTAAATCGAGAGCTTCACCTTTCGGCTCAGCTCCCTCTTCACCACAAAGGTCCGGTACAGCGACCGCATCACTGCCGACACTGCACCGATCCACCTGTCAATCTCACGCTCCATCCTCCCCTCACTCGAGAACAAGACCCCGACATACTTGAACTCCTCCACCTGAGACAGGGATTCTCCACCCACCGGAGAGGGCAGGACACCTTTTTCCGGTCTCCTGAAAATGTGCCATTTAAATCACTTCTAATTTTTCTTTTCGTTCATTTTCAGACAATCTTAAAGTGTTTCTGGGCGGTGTTTGCTCAGGTGTGCTTTGTGTCAGCGTGGAACCTTCTGGTACAGCCTGGTGTCACCGTAAAGTATGAACAGAATCTTGTGTTGTGTCCAGGTGGTGTCCTGGGCCGGGCTCCTCCTCTGCTCCGTGTCTCTGCTCGTTCACTCCTGACACTGAAGAACCTCCAGAACCTCCAGAACCTCCACAGGAACACTCCAGAGTCTCACGAGGAAACGGGGAGCATCTGCTACAACTTTGGAATGAAATGTTTCAGGCTTTTGTGCTCCACTGGGTCAAACTTTCTGATGATGAATGCACTTCACTGTCAAACCTGTCGGCTCATCTGCTCCGAATGTAAAACGTGTCTTTGTGTTGGAATAAAGAACTTCTAAAGATCATCTGAGCTAAATATACGCAACTTTGATGGCTCGATCTGTCTGCAAATTGATGTAATATTTTTAACTTTGTGATTTGGTCATGAGCATGTAGCCAAAATGTATAGCATTTGCAATATTATTTTTTCCAACATGCAATATCGTTTTTCAATACTCTCCTCAGTACTGTTTTATTATTATTACTTATTTTATTATTACTTATTTTATTCCATTCTTGCCTGCATGCACTTTTCTTTCTTGTTCAAACTGTCCCTGCCTGGAGCTACTGTGGCAAGTAAATTTCTCCTGCGTGAGATCAATAAAGTCTTATCTCATTTAAAAGGAAAAATATAAACTTGCAGATTAAAAAAAAAAAAAAGATTTTATTACTAAAAACAGGTCTTAAAGCCACAGTAACTCGTCTCCATGGAAATATTCCTTTAGCTATAATATTCCACAGTATGGCATAAGATGTGTGTAGAATCCCTCAGTCGTCCAGATAAAATCCACAGCAAAGAAGAAACTCAATTTGTCAACTGGACAAAAGTTTATTTGGTCGAATCCATTTCTCAGCTCATCCAAGCTGCTTCTTCAGTTCTGGTCAGACGCTGGTGGACACTGCTTATATCTGCCTGAAGGGGGCGCTAACTACAATGAAATGACTGACTACCACACCTGTTTACAGTTTGTGTTAGTTAGGTGGGCCTGTTAGATCTGCAGTGGGAGTGGAGTGTGGGTCTTGTTTTCACACCTCTGGACCTGACCTGCTGCACTATTGTTTTGTTTTGATTTAGGTTTGAGCATAAAACATACCTGTCTCCATGGAAAACAGTACGGAAGTCGACAGAGGCCATATTCATAAGCAATATCTTTTCTTCCTTGTTATACTGAGATAATTGATTCGAGATCTCGAGAAAACAAAACAATTATTCCGTGATCTCGAGAAAACAATTGAAACGTCTACCTCCACGTTGTGACGGTCTGACTTCGGGTCTATTTCTCATTCTGAATAGACGCGTTTTTGGTCATTAGAATGTCTGGAATAATAATCGATCAGCTGATAAGGCAATACAGTCATACCTCACCTTATGAAAGACCCAAATAACGAATAATCCAAGTTACGAAACGCCTTTATGTAAAATTTTCGTCTCTGAATACGAAACGTGAAATCTCAAAAATTCAAATAATGCGCGCTCGGCTTCACAGCCACCCGAATCCCCTGAAACGTAAATACACTTGTAAATACACCAACAGGGTTTATTAGGGGGTATTGGGGGCCTTGGAACGAATCAGGCCTTTTACATTGCATTACAAAAAAAATCACGTTACGAAACCACTTCTGGAACGAATTAATTTCGTAAGGTGAGGTATGACTGTTTTGATCAGGGGTTGACACGGGGGGAGATTGCATTACATCTTTTAATTCGGGATAATTTCAAGATTAGTTCGCGGCACCTCCACAGAAGACTGGCCCAGCTTCGTCTTTACCGATGGAGATAGTGTTTTCTCGAGATCACGGAATAACAGTTTGGTTTTCTCGAGATCTCGAAATAACAGTTTGGTTTTCTCGAAATCACGAATTGTGTCGTTTTCTCGAGATCTCGATTTAATTTTCTCGTTATTAAGATGGAAAATAATCATTACGAACATGGCCTCTGTCGGCTTCTGTAGAACTGCGTATGTTTTTAACTTTATTTCCATGGAATCATGCAGGTGTCATCTAAAAAAAAGTTACATACTATAACTTTAATGCATTTAATGGGATTTTTGTTTTCATAATAAACCCACAGTGGGGCAGCAGTGGCTCTAGTGCAAACTGCTGTTGTGTCAAGACACTTCCCTCATTTCGCCTAATATGAACGTGTTCTGTGTGAGTTGGCGGTGGTCACAGGGCTGATGGTGCAGACTGAAAGCCTCACTCCCATCAGTGTGCCTCAGGGCAGCTGTGGCTACAATAATGCACGTGTTCCGAAGTGCTCTGGAGGTCCTGAAAGCCGCTAAATAAATCCAGTACAGTGGTCCCTCGTTTATCGCGGGGGTTAGGGTCCAGAAATAATAAGAGAAATCCGCAAAGTAGGACAACTTTATATTTTACAATTATTCTACACGTTTTAAGGCTGTAAATGCCTCACCACACACATTATACACTTTTCTCAGACTGGAATGAAACTTTTCTCACATTTATCTCTCGTTTAAACACTCAAACTTTCATAGATTTTCAACAAAATGTTTTAATAGTGAAGCGAAGCGAAAACACACAAGAGCCGCACGAAACAAGGCAAAGAGCGGCATGTAGTGGTTTAGTCCTGGTTTAGACCTGGTTTAGACCTGGTTTAGACCTGGTCTAGTCCTGGTTTAGTCCTGGTTTAGACGTGGTCTAGTCCTGGTTTAGACCTGGTCTAGTCCTGGTCTAGTTCCAGTCTGGTCCTCATGTCTTAGTCCCAGTCTAGTCCCGGTCTGGTCCTTGTCTATTTCCAGTCTAGTCCCGGTCTGGTCCTCATGGGTTAGTTGTGGTCTAATCCCGGTCTGGTCCCCGTCTAGTCTCGGTCTGGTCCTCATGTCTTAGTCCCAGTCTACTCCCGGTTTGGTCCTGGTCTAGTTCCAGTCTCGTCCCAGTCTGGTCCTCATGTCTTAGTCCGGGTCTGGTCCCGGTCTAATCCCGGTCTGGCGAACCGCGACAGAACGTGGGACCACTGTATTCTTCTTTTTCTGAACCGTTTCCAGGTGAACAGAATGACAGACTGCACGTGAACAGATACGCACCAGTTTCTTTAATATGTGACATTTAGAATTACAACAAAGTCCACACGAAACACGGGTCCAGCGACAGCAGCGGCGGCGGATCACATGTGTCCAGTGTCCAGTCTGTCCTGTCCAGTGTCTCAGGTGAGGGTAACAGTAGTCTGAGCGTAAGGCGATGAGAGAGGACTACACTAAAAACACTACAAACGGTCATAGATATTAGATTATCAGTCATCTTTGCCTTTTGTTATGATTCCTATTTTTGCTATAGTTCATGTATTTCCCCGTGTTTATAAAGTGCATTTCCATCACCGGTTTCATGAATGACTAAAATCACCAGATTTATTCTAACAGCAGTTTATCTGATTACAAAACAGTAATCAATGAGAAAAAAATCCTTTAATAATTTAAAACGCCGTCCACTTAGTCCTTTCTGCTGCATTGTACAGTTTATGTGTCTGAATAGCATCATCTACTCTTCCTACTCATTTCTGGTGCAAACACTCTGGTGGAAAAACGTCTAAAAAGTTGCAAGACTGCCCTGTTTACATCCAGGAACACCTGGAGGGGCGGAGTTTGAAGTGTTCGACCAATCGCACTGCTCCGTATACCTCCAGACCCCGCCCCTCCTGCCCCCTTCAGTCCTCCAGGTTCTGCCCAGTTTAGCAGCTCAGTTTAAATGTGGTTGTGGGCAGAGTTTAGAGCCGTTTCTCAATTCAGAGAGTGCACGGTTCGGAGCGTGGTTTGAAGGGGATGTGCGTCACATCCGGCGCGACGACTGCTGTCCCATTTAGTTTTTGTCCCATGCACAGTTAACACGCAGTCATTTCCATGGAAATCGGGGTGTGCACCGCGCGCTACTTCTTCTACGGGAGAAAATGGAGTCGGCGGCTGCTTCCCGTAGTTGTGAGACCTGTAGAATTTCGCAGACGGCCATGCGGTCCGCCGACTGCAGTCAGGGCTTAGCAAGTATGTACAGTCTTGACTGCAGTCCGAGTACCCTTCAAACCACGCTCCGAACTGTGCACTCTCTGAATTGAGAAACGGCTTAGGTGTTTCGTCCCACTTTAATACGTCTTAAAGGGATAGTTTGGGTTTTTTGATGTGAATCTGTATGGCGTCCCCTTCAGCAGTGTCGTGCATTAAAGGTCCCATGGCATGAAATTTTCTGTCGCCCCTGGACAGGAGACACCACAGCAAAAACAAAAACAAGTGACAACAGCAGCAGTTAAACATTAAAAGTGTCCACAAGTCTGGTTTTCCTTTAGCCGCTGTTTCAAGTGTGATTTAAAGGTCCCATGGCATGAAATGTTCACTTTCAGAGGTTTTTGAACGTTAATGTGAGCTCCCCTACCCTGTTTAGCCCCCCCTAGCTAAAAGTTGCGAAATGTCTAAACTGAGCATTTGCGGTCCTTTTTTGCGTTAGAAAAAAACACAGCTCAAACGGGCGATTCTGAACAAGGAAACTTTCTGACGTCACATCGAAAAATGCAGCTCCACCCCCCGTCTGGATGTCTACCCACCGTCTCTGTAAATCACGCCAAGAGAGTTTGGACAGCGAATGAGCTACGCAATGCAAAATGCGTTTTTTTATTTGCCTGGAGGCACGTGCGAGTGTTTCTAGGCTCGGAAGTCCTTTATCTGAGCCTCTGGACCTCTGAGACAGCAGTGGTTTACTTTTATTTTCTGTGAAAATGTGTTTTTTTCATTGAAACGCCTCTCCTTTCTTCCTCCGCGCTTAAAACGCGGAAGTGGGGCCAGCACACAGCACACCGGTAAAACAAGGAACCAGCGGCGCATTTGCCTCCCCCCCACCCGCTCCTCTAACCTATCTCTGTCCTTCTCATTTGCATTCAAGCAACAAGGCCCAGAATGAGTTGTTCAGAGAGAGATTTTCTGACTCTGTACATGTGTCTTTCTCATGCACTGAGTCTTGATTTTGAAGAAGGATTCATTTACAGTATTAGGGAACCATTAAGGCACCATATAAAAGCATCAAGAAGTACCATGTCATGGGACCTTTAACACTGACTTACCCCTGACAGTGTCCTCTGAGCAGAGTTCTGCCCCGGTTCTGGAGTTGACCAAAGTAGGTCTGGCAAGTTACCGGGGACAGTTAATAAAGCTCGTTTTTCTTCTCAAAACAATATTTGTCCAAAAAGTGATATATTTGCATCACAAAACAGTTGTCCACAAAAAGTCAGCAGTCTAAATCGCTTGGTGCCATTTTCTCTCGAGTCGTATCATTGTGCGCTGCCCCCTGCTGGACAGCTGCGCGCGAACACAGCACTTTTTCAGCTGTTTGGCAGTGTTTACGTCGTCAAACGTCAGAAGAAGAAAACATATAAAATGCCCCCATCATCACCAAATTGACTACAATAAAAAGCTCTGTGTGTTCGATGCACATTTCAGTGAGGAGGATTACGCATGCCCAGCACGAAGGAGGAAGCTTCTGAAGCGCACTGCAGTCCCTGCACCCCAGGTAAGTGTAACAAGTGGCGATGTTTACATGTGAACAGGCTAATAATGTCCTCAAGACCCCCGGATTCAGTATGGCAGGAAATTCGGAGTGGTTTCTGATGCAGTCGCTAGTCTCCTTCTGCATCTCTGGCATCAGATCCCACTCGCGGCAGCCATAACTTTCTGCCTCAGTTGGCATCAAATGACCACCACTTATCCGTCAGACGGTCTCTCGCGGCGAAAGAAAATAGCTCAGAGCGATTTAGACTGCTGACTTTTTCGCGGACAACTGTTTTGTGACGCAAATATACCACTTTTTGGACAAATATTGTTTTGAGAAGAAAAACAAGCTTTATTGACTGTCCTCGCTAACTTGCCGGAACTACTTTGGTCAGCTCCAGAACTGGAGCAGAACTCGGCTCAGAGGACACCCTCAGGGGCAGAACCGGGGCAGAACTCGGCTCAGAGGACACTGTCAGGGGTAAGTCAGTGTTAATGCACGACACTGCTGAAGGGGACGCCATATAGATTCACATCAAAACCCTTTAAAATGTTCATTCCCCTCATATTGCAATGATGCGACTAATAAAAATGATTGCAGTGACAAAAGTGGACGGCTGAAATGCTAAAAAGCCGGACAGTCCTGTGCTCAGGACAGTCCGGCCTCTGTATTGCACGTGTGATGTGGGTTCGTACGACGCGGCAGATCTCAGGGTTCATGTTGTTACAGTGAGTTTAAAGGTCAAAGAGCACCTCCAGCACCGTGGCCAGGGACCAGGCCTGAGTCTCACAGCTGAACGGACAGTACTGACCGTTCTCATTGGTCAGCTCAGGGAGACCTTTCCATGGAGACCTGAGGAGAGACGGAGAGCTGCTGAGGAGAAGGAACTAGGAGACATCACATTAACAACTGTTTTTGAGACCACCTATCCCCCGCTGTGGTGTGGTGTGGTTCCACTGGGCCAGAGTGCGTGCGTAGTGTGAGTAGAAAAACAGTTTCTTTATGGTTGTGGAATCATAATCAGCACAGAGTATTCAGAGTCTGTTCCTCAGTACGTCTCCCATGAGGAGTTGGCTGCTCTTGGCACACACACAGCAGTTTTGGAAACTTTTTGTTTTTGTTAGCTCAGTTTTTAACTCCATGTCATGGGATTTTAACCAAATAAGAAGTGCAGAAAGTGTTCAAAGAATACAAATAAGGGTCTGTTGGATCGTGTGAAATGAGCCGTTTGAGGACCACAGATCTGGTCAAGCCAATGACTCGATACAGTGAGTTGTAATTTAAATTTGCAGTAAAATGTACTACCACTGACCCCTGTAATAAACTACTGTGCACTTTGTACTTCATGGTGACTGCATCAGTGGAATACAGTCCTCATTAGGATGAGACTAGAATCTCCCACTTTTCCCATGGTGCCTATTTCTAGTGTAAAATAAAAAATGTCCTATTTTGCTTGAATGAAAAGCAAACTGATGTTTGTGATGTTTGTGACACAGGCTGAAGGTCTACCTCTCCAGGTGAGTGTAGTGTCTGGACAGCACGTTCTTCACCAGAGTCACACTCTCTCTCTCGTCTCCCTTCCTCTTTGCAAAGTAGAGTTTGGCTCGGAGGAAGTATCCCACAGGCCACAGCCACTCCTACACACACACATGCATTAGACTTGTGCGTTATTTATACTTTAGTACGCTGGTTATTTTGTCAGGTGCAGTACCGCGCACACCCAGCAGGGGGCAGACTTACAGGTCCCTGGTGGTAGTTGAAGCCCTTGGCCAGGTTGTAGTTGTCGTTGTCCAGAGAGTTGTCATAGACGCCGCAGTAAATCATGTCACTGTAAGAGCACAGGTCAGTTTAACATCTGCACAAACATGAGCCTCAGGTTCTCAGAACTCACTCTGGGTCCAGAGTCTTCATGCCCAGAGGCCCCAGCAGCTTCTTCTCAGCCATCTCCAGAGCACTCCAGGCACGATCCACGGTGAACAGCTCCGGAGCCTAACACACACACGTAGTATCAATCCGGGCACAACAATGATAAATACACAAAGTCATCTGTTCTGGACAGATTTATGTCAAACTACAACAGAGAGGATCAAGTCTCTGATGATAGTCAGAAGTCAGTCACTCTCATCTTTTTGTTGAAAACCAAATTTCTCAACAGGATATGAAGGCTTGTATTGATCACAGGCTCCTGAAAATGTGTTCTTTAAATTTTTTTTTTCATAAGCCCTGCCAAACTTACGTCCATCATGGACACCTCTCAACCTCTGCACTGGACTGTAGAGGAGCTGAGCAGCTCCTTCAGTAGCCGACTGAGGCACCCCCAGTGCAAGAAGGAGCGCTACTGCAGATCCTTCATCCCCACTGCCATCAGACTGTACAACTCCACTGTATAGTCCGAACGTGCAATTTTCCTACATTTTCTTATTATGACTTGTCTGCTGCACTTTTTTTGTTCTAACTTTCTTTAGCTCCAGGCAGTTTAGTGCAAATCTGTGTGAGATCAATAAAGTCTTATCTTATCAAGACGTGGTTGTTTACATTGTGTCACCGTGGTAACTGCTGAACCTTCCATCAAACACATACATGCAGATCCCCTCAGCACGACTGAGGCGTTTGATTATCCAGGCAGATCCAGTAGTTTTTATATTTACACATAACAGACAGCAGTGTAAGAGAGTGCACGCACCACCACCATGGCGATGGTGAAGTTGGGCCGGAGCTGGTAGTCGCACCAGGGGCTGGAGGCTCCGTGGCTGTCCTTGTAGATGCCCCTCTTGTGCACCAGCTCGGGGTGCTTCTCGTTGGGGTCGTGGGGGTCTGTGGACACCCAGAAGTGACTCTCGAAGGAGGCCTGGATCTGGTGGTTCCACTGGGCGTAGGACACGAACGACTCTGTGCCTGGACACAACACGAGAGTCACCGTGTCGTCCTTCAGTTATTTAAAGAACACATGCTGTGCTTTGCCTGCTATAGACTTCAAATCTGACACACAGATCACTATTTTAGGTTTTGGACATTTTAAAACACAATATTGATCTTAAACAAACATTTAAAAGGTCTTACATTACATAAAATAGACTGAAAATGCTCTGTTCTGTCTTGTGATGCGAGTTTACAGCTCCTTTTACAGTCAGTTCAGCAGAGATAAGCAATTCCAGGCGTGAAATTATGCAAATGATTCTAGTGAAGGTGTGTCAAGTATTACCACTGGGGCTGTCAGTTTAACGCGAGCCTCTGAACGGCAAGTTTATTTATAACAAGAACGAAGATCAATAAGAACGCCGTGATCTGAACGATAAACACATCCGGACAAGTTCCATTGTTACTGGTGATGCTGCTAGTGTGAGCGCACTTCACCAAACCACCAAAACACACTTCCATAATTTGGGAAACAAAATCAATCACAAAGTGGGTGTTCTCTCTCTCTCTCTCTGTGTCTGTCTCTCTCAGTCTCTGTCTGTCTCTCTCAGTCTCTGTCTGTCTCTCTGTCTCACTCTCCTGTCTCTCTCTCTCTCGCTGTCTCTCTCTCTGTCTCTCACTGTCTCTTTCCCTCTATCTCTGTCTCGCTGTCTCTCTGTCTGTCTCTTTCCCTGTCTCTCTCTCTCTTTCCCTCTGTCTCTCTCTCTCGCCGTCTCTCTTTGTCTCTCACTCTTTGTCTCTGTCCCTCTCTTTGTCTCTGTCTCTCACTCTCTCTGTCTCTCTCTTTGTCTCTGTCTCTCTCTCTCTGTCTCTCACTCTCTGTCTCTCACTCTCTCTGTCTCTTTCCCTGTCTCTTTCTCTCAATTTGATTAATTAATTAATTACAAATCCTGTAATTAGATTATTTTTTTAATCGCCTGACAGCACTAATTACCACATGACATAAACACATAAATATGCAGAGTGTGTGAATGAAACAAAACAACTCCAGGTGTGTTTGTGATGAGGAAACATCATAACATAAATCAGAAAATACCAAAACATGGGACCTTTAACAGAACCACGTGTGACTTCTGAAGCTGGAGCTCCGTTTTGAGCCTCTTCTGAACTGTTTAAAAACTGTTTAAGCTCAGAAATCCTCATGTTCCTAATGTTTCTCCGGACGTACCGTTGTTTTGGATCGTGACTCCGTCGTAGGGGAACAGTCCTTTCGAGTGCAGCTCCACCACCCAGCGCACCGCCGACTTACTCAGACCCACGATCTCCACCGCCGCCCCGTCTCTGCGCAGGGGACAGTGTGAATGTGTGCACAGAACCACAACCAGGACCAGAACCAGGACCGGGTCTACGAGGGTCTCCGCTCACCTGGGAGTAGCGGGCATGCCTTTGTTCCTGGCCCTCTCGCTCTCTCCCATCTTGTCCATCCACGTGCCACAGTTCAAACTGTTCCCCCCAGAAACAAAGCCTGTTTTTGGATCCACTTTGACCTCCACGTTGAAGCCTGAGCGCGCACACACACACACACACACACACACACATATATGATATTTACACATGTCTACTGTAAACAGGTAAACGTGTGATGCGTACCCTCGTCTCTCATCTGCATGTCAATCTTGTACCCTGCATCCCTCTCTCTGAAGGCGATGCCCTCCAGGTGGCGCTGCAGAACCTCCTGGATCACGTTGTACAGGGGCTGTTCCTGTGCAAAAAACATTCAACGTCTTACAGGTAGGGATGGGAATCGATTAGCAGTTTATCTAACGATTCTCTTAACGATTCCAGCCAACACGAATGGGATTGATACGTGCTTCGTCGCTTCACTGATACGGAGTTTATATACTATTTTCACATGACGAGAAGAACGAGAAAAGCTTATTTTTTGGAAAGAAACGGGGCATGTATAAATCAACATATTTTCCCACGCTCGCGCACCCGCCACTCCTGTTGCGAGAAGCACCGAAGGGTTTCCCCTGTTCGCGTATCAGCTGTGAAGAGCTTGTGCATATGTAAGCGGCACTACAGGACACTAAAGGACATGAAAATGGACTTTTAACTTCTACTTGGACACATGACACGTTCGGGAGACCTTTGGGACAGGTTCGGGACACGTCCGTTTCTCCGGAGCTCCTGTACAGAGTGTGATTTAGCTCCGAAACTGCGTTTACATGTGGAGATATGGGTGAGTCATATTATTATGATATAATTTCTGCATCTAATGGAGATATTAGGTGAAAGCAGCGACTTGTGTCAACACTAGCCTGTGCACTAAACTGGGACTAAACCAGGACTAAACCAGAACTAAAGCAGGACTAGACCAAGACTAAACCAGGACTAGACCAGGACTAAACCAGGACTAGACCAGGACTAGACCAGGACTAGTGCTAATCTTGGTGCTAAGTCGTTTGTTGGTCGGCAGTAAACATCAGAAACATCATTGGTTGAGAGGTCAGATCCACTGACCCACAGGTTGGCAGGTATGATTCCTGCTCCCACAGATGAATGCTGCTGTTGTGTCCTTGGGCAAGACACTTAACCCACCTCGCCCCCAGTGTCTGCGTACACTGGTGTGTGAATGGGTGAGTGGTTCCTTGTTGTAAAGTGCTTTGGGTGCCTTGAAGGTGGAAAAGCGCTGTGTAAAAATGTGACCATTTACCATTTTCTCCCCAAATTAGAATCGATAAAGAACTGAATCGTTAAGCAGTATCAATAATGGAATCGGAATCGTAAAAATCTTTTCCCATCCCTACGTACAGGAAAAGTTTGTATGTTTTATGTGGGGAGACAAACTACACAAACTAATCACAATTAAAACAGACGTTTAGTAACTGTAGTTCACGGAATTACTTTCCTTATTCTACTGCATTTCACTTGCAGAAAAAAATAATGCTCCCGCAGCCTGTGTCAGTGTTTTTCAAATCAGAACAAAACCTGATGAAGGTAAGTCGACCCAAATTTTGAAAGTAATAAATGACCTGAAAAGAAAAGAGTGCAGGAGCCGTCTTTGCTCTACAGTAAAGGACCTGTCGCCTCCTCAGAGCTCAGACACTTTGAAATAATCCTGACACAAAACAAGGCACACTTGGGAGGACCAGGAGGACTACATTCTGTCAGGGGCTCTGAGGTTTTCACCCTCTTAGTTCTCAAACTCTCTCTTATCATCCATGTGTCATCTCCATAGTAATAATTACAATGTGCAATATTATTTAAAGTCACTTTACCTGCTACTTATTTAACCACCACTGTCCATCACTGCACTGTACACAATCATCTGAGTCACTTTATTGTAGTGATATTATATATTACTGAACTGGAGTCACTTTAACTGCTGTTTGTTCACTGCTCAGAATCAAAGACATTTATTATGCAGCGCTCCTGTGCCTTTTAACCTTACAGTGTTGTGTTTTTTAGTTGATTGTACAGACTTATTATTATTTATCTTAATTTTGATGCATGCTCATATTTTCCTACTGTTTCTGAAACTTGTGTTGTGACACTGCAATTTCCCCATTGTGGGACAAATAAAGGATTATCTTATCTTATCGGGGGATGAGGATTCTGCTTGCATGAAAACTCCTCACAGACACACAAGGCTAATTTACAAATGAATACATGCAAAAACATGGATTTGTGCTAAA